>MEHQ01001963.1:0-63787 GCA_008828725.1 Saccharina japonica
TACAACACCGAAAAAAGATGCCAATGCACTATCTTTGGCTCTGCTGTTCTCCCTACGTTTAGTATATTGGGCAACGAAACTCGCTGCAGGAAGATAGGTTACATTTAGACGAATCTAGGGATATGTAGTTTGTTCTAAGTCGTTCACGTTGCGTGTCGGATAATTGCAATACGGCAAACCTAGCTTTCACGTAAAATTGACCTTTCCCGCTCAATAAATCCGAAATAGTGTACTGAAATTGTGTTAGTATCGCAATCGAATGAGTAACATTCGCGTTGCTAGTCTCCGGTCTTCCCCTTAACTAAAAAAAAAGGTGTTGAGAAGGGCCGCATTATTATCGACCAAGTAGTAAGTGTTGTCCAATGTGTTACCAGTAGTATCGCAATCGATTGAGTATCATCCGCGTTGCTTGTCTCCAGTCTCAATCTATCGTAAGAGAAGATTGTTGTTAATCAGAGTGTTGGAGGTGCTGATCGCGGTTCAAGCGGGAGCTGTATGATATGGAGGATGTCCCGTTTACTCTAAATGTGCGCATGCTAAAGGCCGCGAGGTGATGGAGACACTGCTGTGCAGGTGTGTGACGTGGACCCTTGTCCAGGAGCACTTCGCTGAGCTCCGAACGGCACACCACAACTTCCTCATACGTACGGACCATTAGTTTCCATCGCCGACAACGCATCGACCATCTTATCATGTCGTCCGCCAAGGCTCTCAAGAAGGCATAATGCGTGAGCGTTGAGATGACCATCCGCAAACGACGCCTCCTCTTTGCGGTGTTCGTCAGCTCCAAGCAAGATAGTCAAAACACACCCAGAGACAAGCGATGGTTTGATGATTCAAGTCGTTTATTAGGGGTAGGAATAGCAGGAAGTGACAGTGTGCGTCGTCACATATATATGCACCCAGTCGTCAAGATCCACATAATCCTCAACACATAAAATCCTGAATCGTCATGTAACTGTTAAACTGAAGAGGCATCACGAACATGAGAAGGCCGTACAGCGCACGACCAATGAGCGGCTGGGGAGGGTGTGAAAATGATAGTTGGGAAATGAAATCACTTGCATTTTGGGTGGGCGGTCCGGACCGTATGATCCGAAAAAAATAATACGTGCAATCAAAGTGATCCGCACGCACAATGAACAAACATACGTACGCACCTGGAAAATCTGCCAAAAACGTAAAATAATCTCTCGGATACGCTGTACGCAGATACGGTACGCAGATAGATGCAGTGCGATAAAATACCAGGTGCGTATAAAGTAGCGGTGCCATCATCAGGCATGAGCTTTGCTCGTCAGATAGGCTCTCTCGGAGGGTGGATGTCACATGCACGCGGGAGGAGAGAGCACTCAGCACAGCGACTGACTTCTTGACGTGGGTCAAGCTTTTGTGTTTTTATCGGGGGAGGTGTGGTTATTACCGCAGCCATTCCTACTACTATGCACGTTGTATTTGGAGGTGATGCGGTGTCTGATTCTTCCTTGTCTCTACGCCCTCTTCTTGGTACCACTCCGTCCCGAAATATAATAAATGTATTGAAATTAATATAACTACATTAAAAAGTTCCTATATTACGGGACAGAGCTGTATGTGCAATGCAGCAGCTATGATACCGAGCGGTCTGGATACCTGCCCTCTACCTGCCTCTACTGCTCATTGTTGTTGGCATAAAATAAGCAGCGTTTGAACTGCCTCAGGTATTGGTATGCTCTGCCTGTGTTCTGTGTGCTATACGCCAGCGCCAAACTACAGCCGGTATAACCCAAGCGTCCGAAGCCACGCTGGCTGCCTCTGGTCTGGCGGCGACGCGCCGAACTGCCGGCCTTTTTTTTTTTTTCGAAAGTTCGAACCTGATTCTTTGGTTCATTATTTTGAAATTTGACACAACGAAGCATCCGAGCGTTGACGTACAGCAGTACAAGAGGACACCTAATAAGAAACAGGCTAATGAGGATTTAGAGGAAAATAAGAAATTCGGGAGTCGTTATCTTGAAATCAGTGTAGAAAGCACCCTCTCGCAAATACCAAATCGAGCCTGGACCATATTCCTTGTTTCTTATTAGGTGTCCTGTACTGTACTACTGCTGTTGTGCTGCTGCTGCTGTGATATGTACTCATACACGTGGCGAGGCGTTGCATGTACTCATACCCGCGCCAGCGCGACCTTCGCAGCCCCCAGATCATCACAACCCCCCTTCCCCCTGTGCAAACTATATTCATCACAGATGTGGAACTCCTCAAGGTCACTCAGTGCTCGGCGTGTTTGCGTGCTGATCTGCTCTGTTCGCGCTGTTGTCCTCGGCGTGTCGCGCACACCCCACCTCTGTTGCTGATACTCGGCCGAGGCCCATGGTGTGTGCTTGGCTGTCGAGGCGTGCAAAAACTGTCGCGACGCCGCTGCTGTAAGCCAAGAACGGGCTTTGAGGGTCGAGGGGACAAGGGGGTACCCGTGGTATGATGAGAGGGGGTCACTTTTCTGTCACGCTGATTGACTTGAAAACTGGGGCCACTTTTGTCACGCCTATTATCTTGAAAATCGGGAACACGTTTGGAATTTTGCTTTCTGAGTCTCCGGTCCCAAGGACCGGAGAATTAGTATGCATAGCCTGGTACAACACCAAAAAAAGGTGCCAATGCACTATCTTTGGCTCTGCTGTTCTCCCTAGGTTTAGTATATTAGGCAACGAATCGCTGCAGGAAGATAGCTTACATTTAGACAAATCTGGGGACATGTGGTTTTCTCTAAGTCGCTGACGTTGCGTGTCGGATAATTGCAATACGGCAAACCTAGCTTTCACGTAAAATTTACCTTTTCCGCTCAATAAACCCGAAATAGTGTACTGAATTTAGTATGCATAGCCTCGTACAACACCGAAAAAGGTGCCAATGCACTATCTTTGGCTCTGCTGTTCTCCTTAGGTTTAGTATATTAGTGAAAGCAACTCGCTGCAGAAAGATAGCTGACATTTAGTGGAATCCACGAACATGCGGCTTGTTTGTACGTACGGACGTTGCGGGACAGATAATTTCAGTACCGGCTTTAGTATGTATAGTCTTGCCCACCCAGACAAAAAACAGGCCATTACACTGTTTTCGGCGCTGTTGTTATCCGTTAGTTCGACACATTCGGCAAACTACCTTGAAGACGAAATATAGCTGGCGTCTAGGCGAATCTCGGAACCTATATTGTAGACGTCATTCCAAACCGTGCGACGAAAAACAAAATGATTCTGCAAAGTTAGATTCGACATGAAAAATGTGCTTTCGCACGTGAAAACCGAGAAATTCATACCGGCATTAGTATGTATAGTCCTGTCCACCCCGAAAACAAGTCGAAAAACACTTTTTTCGCGCTGCGGTCCTCAGCGGGTTCGACACATTCGGCAAACTATCTTGACGACGAAAGATTGCCCACGGCCTGTAAAAAAGCAAGTTCGATCATAGCAAACGAAGTTCCGACAAGCTTTTTTTCTACACTAAAGCAACGCCTTTTGTACAGGCTTACTTGTCGACACAAAGCAAAGCATGCCATGAATCAATATTTGCCGCTGCTATGCGCTTCACTCAGGAACAGGTTGCCGCCCCCCGTACACCCAATCCCCTACGCCGCCTGGAACTGCAGGTTGTTCCGAACCGTGCGCGCAAGATCATAGGCAAGTTATCGCGTCTGTTGATCTTCTCCTCCTGGCGGCTAAGCACCCTGTACGCGGGGACCCGGAAGGGTGTCGAGGGAGGATATATTGCGCGGGGGTGTAACAAGTTTCTAGTCGCACTCGTGTGGGCAATGGGGGGCGGGTCCTGCAAGTGTATGCAACACAGCCGCAGGGGGGCATCTACTCATTCTTTTGCGTCGTGAATTTCCGAAAATCCAACTATTCCGGAGGACCATATAGTAAATAGGACCACATATTGTGTGTAAAAACAGGTAAATATGTAGTTTTTTTGAGCACACCATAGGTCCTGTTAACTATGGTCCCCAGTAATATTGCGCAGTCAGGATTCTGCGGGGAGAGCCCTTCATACAGCGCTCTGCTGTACATATACATGAACATTAGGTAGAGTGCCCACCCCAAAAACAAAATAGATTCACGTACAAGTTTAACACTACAGTAGTACTTATAGTGTCAAGAGTTTTTCATCAGTTGTCTGTGATCGACTCTTCGTTCCGTTGTTCGTGTGCCTCGTTGTTCTATGAATGGTGAAGGTATCGGGGGGGTGGGGGGGTGAGGGGGGTGAGGGGGGAGGGAGGGTGCACTCGATATTTACGCGGGGGAGATCGTTTTTTGTATGAAGGCTTTTTAATGTATGCATTTTCCAAGAGGGTTATTATTAGTATTCACTGGACGACCTTACCTGTCTGTGCATTATTGATCGCAGTATGCCTTTTTATGTTCATTAGGTTTCCGTGTCTCCCGCTACCTGATTTTCCCAGCAAGCCTTGTATACCTGGTATATACTATACCTGGTATATACTATTGATAATATGCATACTCATATATACAACTCCTGCTGCTGTACGAGGTATCGTACGAAGTATAATATGTATACATAAACATCTGGTCGTATACAGAAAAAAACGAAGACACATCATCTATATATGTACATATTTATACATATGTACGTACGTACATACATACCTATATATAGCCAGGTATGAGGTTACAATATATTTGGTACTACTACGTACTAACTTGTACTCTGAATAATAATGTAACTTTTGATGTTCAAAGCGTACGAGTATCCGGAAGGATGTGTACGTACGTAGAAGGTACCAAAAGAGCTAAACACAAAGCCAAACCAGGCCTCAAAACCGTACGTAGAATTTATCTTTTGACGCACTCGGCAGCGGTACCTACCTGGACAGTACACACGCACAAAGAGGATACCACCGCTCGTACAACACGCTCCGCTGCAACCGTCAGGGCTCTCATCGTCGCTGGACAGCGGCACCATGCTTTCCATCTTCTCAAAAAGGCTTCATGTGTCCCTCGGCTTTCCTTGGGGCTTTTTTCCACACCCTGTCGGGAAGCATCTCGTCTACTACTCTTCTTCCCGCTGCGGGAGAGGAAGCACCGCCCGAGAGGGAAGCCGATGGACCACCCTCGGCCTTTGACCGCTTGGCCGCTTGCGACTGACCGTCGGCCAGGATCAAGAGGATTGCTGGGGTGACGGCACCGTGTGTGTCGTGCTGCTGGGAACTGGTGCATAATCACATCGGTCTTTTGTTTAGTTGTTTTTAAAAAATAGTTCGATTTTCACGGTACACCAAATCTCCCAAAACAAACAGAAGATAATTGCGAATAGACCGGTCTAAATAAGCACGCCGCTTCTATACAAAACCGGGAGTCTTCGCTGAGGGAACCACCGCCCCAACTCGTGGCTTGCTCGCCGGCGAGCAAACAAAACAGAGTGGGATTTGTATTTTGTTTTTTTGCATTTAAAATTGCCGGCGGCTGCTGGTTTCAGACTGCGCATTTGGAAGAGCCTTGCAGGGTCTGCATGCTCGGCTTAAAACATTCGATTGTACCGTTAGGACTGTGTCATTAGCACACGTATTTACGCCAAAACTGGCTCTTTTTATGTCACGAGATCCAGTTGAAATAAAAAATGAAACTTTTGACCTTTCAGAAAATAAACCAATCAGAGCCAGTCAAATGTCGTCGTCATGATGAACGGCCCAACAAACCAAAAAAAAAATCAGGCTCCACGCTACTCGTACGTGCGTGATGATGTTGGGCAGCTCGTTCTGAGCTGCCTGCCAGGTACTCTCTGCTCGTGACGCTGCTTGCACTTTGAAAGTAACTCTGGGTAACACACCGTCTACAGACATATCACTGTATGTGGTGCCTTAAGCTATAGATGGGACACCACAAAGATTGTTCCGTGTTCTCTTTGGTAGACCAGATCAGGCCTAGAAGAACGTTCTGAACCACTAGAACGATTCCATAATGTCGGACACTCCCGATAGGATATGAGAAGTTCTCAGTAAAGCAATAGGAATGTTCTTATAGAGACATTCCCATATAAGCGGATAGACGTAGATCTTAGAGAAGTAGATCTAAGCAGAGTAACGGATTCTATATTGCGGAGAGTTTGTAACAGCCGACTACGGGCATTGGAGAAGAGAGGCCCGAGAGCCTAGAAGAGGCTCTCGCACCTCTCGCCTCCCTCTCAGGTACTTCTCATCTTTCCCTCTCATCCTTCTCTCAGCCATATCACGAGGTTAATAATAACAAGAGGTCTTTCCATATCGAAGAAGAAGCTTGCTTCCAAGCTCAAGCAACGAACCTCCGTCTTCCATTCCCTTCTATCATCGTCTCTACTCGGTCATCCGTCACACCTGACGGCGAACGGCACGGACCGCTGAGCTTGGATCACCTCCTTACTTCTCTTCCTTTATGTGAGATTTTTTTTTTCTTCCTCTGTTTTTGTTTCCCATGGTTGAATAGAAGAAGTCATTTTTTTGTACCTTTATTTTATTCCAGCTTAGTAGAGCAGGGTAGCACGTAGCCAACAAGTCACAACACGAGTGAGCGAGGCAACATGCATTGCTTTCCTTAGTGCTGTAGGCAGTGGCTTCTCGCGCGTAGAGGGTACAGTCCACTACGAGCAGCGCTGTAGCCCAAGTACCTGGTACGAAGTAGAGCATTTCGTAGCCCATAGTTACTTTCGTTTTCTCTTACATTACAGCTCTCGATGTCATGGTATAAAACCGTACACTGTCTGTGACGGAGCTTACCATATGATGAACGTGTGGGTTAAACGTTGATCCCGCGTGTACCTAAACGTAGCAGTAGTAGTAGCGTAGTACCAGCGATCACTTGCTCCTCCCGTTGATTTCGGGGCGCACATGCACGCTCGTCTCAGACTCTAGTAATGGCGTGCCCTCTGATGCATGCACGATGACTAGGCATTTCGCTTTGTCAATTGCAACTTGAGCCCTCTACAAAAGTCCCCTCGCGGTCCTTGCGAATTTTCTGTGCAAGCGTGGACACGTCCGCGCACCTGGCTTCCAAAAATAGTACCCGTCTGGCTTTTGTCTTTCGAAAACTGTTTCCAAATATAACAACGTGCCGACGCGTACCATTTTTGTGTATAATAACACGTTGCTCCTTAGCGTAGCGTTCAAGGCTTCAGGCTTCGAGTACATGTACGCCAATGCCCCGATAGATTTCTCTTTGTTTCCATTGCTTAAACAGGTGTCGATATGCCTATGTACAGCATACAGCAGTGCACGTACTATAAAGTCAGTGTTTCTTATTTGTTCGGCGGGAAATGGACCTGCTCGTACGATACAGCAGAATCCACTGCCCCCCCCCTACCTTGAAAATATACACAAGTATATACGAACGTATATACATAAGTACTTGTATACTCGAGCTCTCGTACGAGACGCGGGGCGACATTAGTACGACAATATAGCAGAGCCCGTTTGTACCCCCCCAGAGACACTATGCACGTATGATACGAACGAACGTTATGTACGTATTATGTCCCAGTTAGGTACCACAAGAAAATGCTCCACTATGCCGATGGCGGCCCCTTTCATTTTGCCAGTTGTTGTCTTTTTCWTTGCCCGACTCAGAGCACGTACCGGATAATATTATTATTTATATTTTTGGGGTTCGCAGGCTGATAGGTTTTGCAATATTATCAGTAGGAATTGCGCACACACGCAGACACCGAAACATCGTGCGTGGCCACCGCAGAGGAAAGCTTGGCACGTGGTTTAATTTTGCAATTGAGCTGCAACAATATGTACGTAGTCGATTTGAGAGCCTGATAGCGTTATAATAATTTTATGTTGTTATCACGCTATGCCTCCAGTGTCTGCGCATCGTCCCGTGCTCCAGAGTTTGTTGTTTCATCTCGAGTAGAGATGTTACGGCTGGAGTCACAATCGTTGCCCAACCATTAGTAACAAACACGTACGACTGCTGTCAAAAACACACTGCTGTCCTTTTTAGTTATTTTGTATTTTTTTTTCTTTTTCTTCCTATTTTGTTTGTTGTCTTGATTAGTGTCGACAGGCTACACGTTCACATACGTACTGTCCAATCCTCGCCGTAAATGTTGCTGTTTGCCGGCTTGTTTCTGCCCTTTGCTCTCTGACGACAAGGTACACACATACTGCCCAAATAAATCCCGTATGAAACAGCAGTACTGCTTTTATTCATACCGATCGGATGATTGCAACGTAGACTTGAAAAGAGCTCACGGTCTCTTGCCTGACAAAGCTATTGACACAACAAGTACGTAAATGCTGGTCGGAAATAAAATAACATAGAAATACGGCAGCACCGCCGTATTCCAGCTATCGACAAAACAAGTACTTAAATGCTGGCCAAAAATGAAATAAAACAAAAATACGGCCGCAGCAATGTACTCGAGTTTTTACACTCGATACACATCCACTTTCTTGACGTAACGGGAGAATTTTCTTTTTCAATTATTGCCACACGTTTTCACATATATTATTGGGTTCCTCGAAAACCGATTGTGCGTCGATCTTCAAAATTGCGGGCATAAGCCATTCCTCGTTTCCAAAACTTGGTGCTGCCCCGTTTTTGTTTTTCTTTCGCCCGGTACTTTAGCAACAACCCAAGGCTGCCGGCATGCTGCAATTTGTTTCTCTTTAAATATATATTTTTTTCAAAGCTCGCCAAACTGCCGTGTTTCCGGTACTTCTAATTGTACTGGCACGACCGGCCTTGCACTGCCTACGCCCAATATCTGTCACGACCTG
Organism: Saccharina japonica; assembly: GCA_008828725.1. Classification (NCBI taxonomy): domain Eukaryota; class Phaeophyceae; order Laminariales; family Laminariaceae; genus Saccharina; species Saccharina japonica. The sequence goes on from MEHQ01001963.1 coordinate 8,750, forward strand.
ATATCATACTTGCAAATTTTGGGGTTATTCAAAACTAATCCCTAATTTCGTATTTTTATAAAACATAACCCCAGTGACGTAGACTCGACTACCATCGATTTACAGTGCGGAATCTTACCATACATTTGACTCCCTTGTACTCCGTGAATATAATTCGATAAGGCAATAAACGTGTGGCACACCATTTCTCTCCTCCCGCACGTCCCCATATTTTACAAAGTATGGATATTTATTTTATTTTGTTCGGTTTAGTTTTTAGAGTTTTTGGTTTCTTTCTTAATACCCTCACACAACCCACAGCCCACCATAGACGAGGCCCAAACCCGCTTGTCTCGCGGAACTCCAGCGCTCATGGCGATGACTCCCCACACGTTACGGCAGGAACCGTCTGTGCCAGATCAAAACCAACTGCTGCAGCAGCATTGAGTAGCAGCATTGAGCAGTATCATCAAGCAGCAAGCAGAAGCAGCAGCAAGCAGCAGCAGCAAACAAGCAGCAGCAGCAGCAAGCAGCAGCAGCAGCAGCAGCGGCAGCAGCGGCAGGATGACCCAGCCCATGCGCAGCGGCGATCGCGCGCACAATGCTTGGTTGGCTGCAGTAGCAGCCAAGCCTGCTACTTGCGCCTGAGGGACTCTGACCACTTCACTTAACTCTTGAAAACCGCAGGCAGCCGTAGACGACCCCGGACGCCGATGAGCAGTTAAAACCGAAGCCGCAGCCGACCCCGGACGCTGATGCGCAGTTGGCACTAACCAGCTGCAGCAGTCATTGTCCGGATCTGCTGCTGTGTCAGCAGCAGCAGCAGCAGCAGCAGCAGCAGCAGCAGCCATGATGGCTACTGCCTGGTAATATTGCCCAGCAATGCTGGTAGTCCCCCTCTCATAGTACAATCAATCGTACGCATATGAAGCTTTGTCCATAAATATAACGACCGTTTGGAGTAAATATGAATATGAAAACGGTATTTATGTTTAGGTACACAGTGGTAGGGAATAATATGAGAAACTAATTACAGCTGTGGAGACCCGAAAAAATAGTTGAGGGTTGTTTTTTTATTTGTGAAAGAAGCGTAACGTATACAACCAAAACACACTAAAGTGGCCTTTTTTGAGCGTGGGTCTTTCCTCTGCAACAACGCGGATTTTACTGTGGTTTGTTTTGATAGATAGCCTATAACCTAAAGCATGTATTAATCTATTAGTGTGTTGAAGTGAATAAGGCAAATAATTCCGCGCAATAACAGATGGAAAATATAGTCCTTTTCGGCCATTTCTCTTTCAATTTTGAATATTGTTTTGACGTGATGGACTAATACACCCGCGGCGACCCTGCAGCCATGGCCGCGAAGTATTAAGAGCAAACTCTACCATAATCCTGAGTAACCGGCGATCAAAGTTCAACCAGTACGTAGTGTTTATTCAAGATATTCAAGAAAAATACGATTTTTCCTTTTTTGTTTTTTTTTGCTATGGTTGTTTTGATCGATACGAAAAGACAAGACATGATATTGCGGCGGAGTAAGCGTTACTGTCGCCCCTAACAGTGTAAAATAAGTAGCGCATTTGACCAAGTTGTCGAATATATTGTCCGTTGTTCTTGGGTTCTCTTGTGGAGGATAGGGTACGTAGACACCGTCAACCTCTGATCACAAATGCCAACCATGAAGATACGTTAACCAACGTCCGGTCTACGAGACCTGCCATCATGGATGGTCTTCATACGGTTGACGTTCGGGAATACAAACCCAGAACGCTACCAGGGAGTGAAGGGTTTTCTACGAGAACGACCCCCACTCCCACTCTCTAACCTATGAGATCTCTCCTTGCGAGATGCGAGGGAGGTTTTGTGGAGGCACCTCCTTGCCACATATAAGAAAGAAAAGTGCGCGTCAAGGCCTCGGCCAACCCTGCTCAAGACCCCGACACGGCCGACATCATCTGAGGAGGCGACCTTCATAATGGCGTCGACGAGTCTCTGAACTCTACAAACCAAATTTAAATCATAATACCCAGAAGACGACAAACAATGTAAAACGAACAACAGCGCGAACGGGAGGAATTAGCAAGCCCCCCGCTCAAGCCGTTCTCCCCGTCTTCTCATCATAGGGGCACACCGCTGGCCCACAGACACCAAACCCCACCGCCCGACGAAGATTCGCTACGGATTTGGTGAACTCTCCACGATCACGCGCGGAACAGCACAGAGGTACAGGCGTGGAGGCGACCTCCATACTCTTCCATTTTTCAATAGGGCACTAGGTGCAAAACGCAGCAATACTACTCAAGTCATGTTTCCTCTGGAATATAGGCAACCGGCACTACTGCGCATACCACCACACAGTTCAATCCTTTACCTGGTATGTGCGAAGTGGTACCACATGCGCTTTAAGCGGGCAGCCGGCAATACTCAATCGGCTGCTGTATACTATATACACATACTCCTGCTCTTGCTTCTGCTGTATATGTTTGCTGTCTAACGATCATCAAACATCGTGTCCGATATATCTATGATACGATTTGACGGCACTTTGAACGGGCCATTATTAAATACTACTGCTGTGCACTGCTGATACATACTGCTGCGGCTGTACCTCTCGCCTGTTTGACGACGACGAAAACATTACGTGCAACTACAGTAGTTTTCGCTCTGCAATGGCAACAGGCACTATAGCGGGCAGCCGGTTCTATAGAGGGACCACTACCGCTGAGTAAAACTCTACCAGATGAAAAGTGCCTTCTTCTCATGCTGCTGTAATTCTCGCCTGCCTAACGACCCAGAAACATGATGTTCACATCGTTGTCGCTCTGTAAAACTTCTAGTGTCTGCTTGCTTGGCTGACGTCTAGGCATAGATCGGCCCCAACGAAAGCCATCGTTTTTCAGAGCGCCCCCAATTTTAACCACGTGTCCTTTTTAGTTGATTTTCAGCTTTATAAGGTATGACGGTATTTTTAAGCTCACTGAAGCGTCCCCAAAAAGTGTACCGATTTGTTGCTGTTTCACTAGCAACATTTACGAGAAAACGCCATAAAAAAGGGCAGCAGAGCACCCGCCCACACACACGCACACAGCATCGCCGCTGTGCGGACGCTAAATGAGAACCACTCGAAGTGCGCTTTCGGGGGGCTCGCTCTGTTCGGCCTGCTTGGTGTGCATACTATGTTCTGCTCTCCTTCGGCATGTCGAGGGAGGTACTACGATCGGTTGCATCAAAACCGGCAACTTCTTTGTCGCGCCGAAATCACGATAACCCATTGCAGATCATAAACAAATACAGAAGACAATCAACATAATAGCATCAGCTCGGCACTACGAAGAGGGCCCAGCCGTACACCGTTGCACACGAACGATAGTGTCCATTTTATCCGTTACTCGTACATTTGTATGTCATGCATCTTGGGAACGCCTTGTGAGCGGGGCTATGTAAGCGGCAGATACCTTTTCATAGTGTAGCCTTTGTATTTCACGATGGCCGCGCGATGATAACCCGTTATCAATACGTATGAACGTAGTTTCTACCTGGTGTCGGTAAGAGGCCAGCTGCCCGCTTGTTTGATACCTTTCCCCGCGCGTTTTGCCTGCACTTGCATATAGCGCACGTACATGCTATATGGGGAGGTCTTCGAGCTACGTATATTCCAGTATTCCAAAACTGTCACTTCGTGCACAAGATAAAGGGGTGATACCAGGTACATATACATAACAACACAACCACCTTAAAGCAAGACAGATGACGCATACGTCCTTGAAAATACTGCTGTTGTACCTTGTATGACATCCTCCCGAATGCCCCTGAACCGGAGCACTACTGCTGTAAATATACATACCACCCCCGCAAGAAAAAAGGTACAAGTAGGACCAGGGACGGCGCAAGGCACAAAACACTTTTCAGGGTGCCGGTATCGTTGAACTAAACAACTTGGGCGGGGGCTGCAAGGTGCGTTTTGCATAGGAATTCGCGATGTCTCTGTGTGTTTAGGGCTACACACTACAAACGTGACGATGACTGCGCAACCAAGCCTCTAGTCTTATGGAAGGCATCACAAACCTGGTTTCAGAAGTATGCCCAAACATCGTCGGAAAACCACATTGCACCACGTACGAGTACTCTGTACGATCTCACCTCAAATTGCACTCTCGATTCGCACGCACAAACGCTTCCTCTCGGACGTCAACAAGGGAGCCCTTGCTTCCCCTTTGTTGCGGCTGCTGATCAACCCGACTTGTCCTGCAGTGTCGTCGTTACCGGTCGCCCCTTCAGGCGCCTTCACTCCCGTGCAAGATGTAGTGGTTTGTGCCCACGTGGGGGAGATATAATATGGTGTCCCCTCCTAGTTGAAATAAAACGCCTTGCCAAACTATATAAACCCGCTCCCCACGTTTCTGGCAGACTGACCCCGACACAAACCACTACATCTTGCACAGGTGTGTAGGCGCTTGAAGGAGCGACCAGTAACGAGGGCGCTACAGTATAAGTCGTGTTGAACAGCAGCCGCAACAAACGGAAATCAAGGATTCCCTAGTTGGCGTCTGAGAGGCAGCATTATTTGTGCTTGCAAATCGAGAGTGCAATTCAAGGTGAGATCGTACATACTCGAAGTTCAAGGTGGGTGTCCGACGATGTTTGAGCGTACTTCTGAAACCAGGTTTGGTATGCCTTCCACAAGACTAGCGGCTGGGTTGCGCATCTGCCATCGTCACGTGTGTAGTGCCAAGCCCTAGACAAACAGAGACCTTACGAACTTCCTAGGCAACACGCACGTTTCAATCCCCGCCCAAGTGGAAAAAGTGTTTGTGCCTTGCGCCTTGCCTCCTACCGTACTTGCCACCTTTCATCTTGCAAGAAAGGTGGTACTTACAACAGTATTCAGTATCCATAGTGCTGCCGGTGAGGGGCATTCGGGACGATGATATCACACCAGGTACAACATTAGTAATGTCAAAGACGTCTGCGTCACCTGTCTTGTTTTTAAACTGTTTGTGTTGCTATGTATCACCTCTGTATCTTGTGTACGAAGTGTCAGTTTGGAATACCGGTACGTAGCTCGAAGACCTCCCGTATACAATGTACGTGCGGTATATACAAGTACAGGCAAGACGTGCGGCAAAAGCTAGCAGACAGGCGGGTAGCTGGCCCCGTGCTGTAACCATATAGAAACTTCGCTCATGCTTACAACGTGTTAGCGCGACCATCGTGGAATTGAAAAGATGCACTAAAACAAGGTGTCTGCTGCTTCCGACCCCCGCTCAAGCAGCGATGCCAAGATGCATGACAGACGAACTTATGAGTAAAATTCAAGATACACCCTCGTAACCTTCATGTGCAACGGTGTACGGCTGGGCCCTCGTCGTGCTGTCGACTTGATGCTTTGGTTGTTTTTCTTCTGTGTTCGTTTGTGATCTGTGATGGCTTGTCGTCATTTCGGCGCGAGAAAGAAGCTGCCGGTTTCGATGCAACTAAGCATAGTACCTCCCTCGACATACCAACAGAGAGCAGAAAACAGGAAGCACACCAAGCAGGCAGAACAGGGCAACCAGCCGGAAAGCGCAGTTCGAGTGGTTTTCATGTAGAGTCCGCCCAGCCGCGATGCTGGGTGCGTGTGTATGGGCGGGTGCTTTGCTGCCCGATTTGATGGCGTTTTCCTCGTCAATGTTTATATTAATAGTGAAACACCCTAAAATGGTAACACTTTTTGGGAACGGTTCAGTTGGCTTCAAAAGGCCGTAGTAAGGCACACACCTTGTAAAGCGAAAATTAACAAACAAATGACACGTGGTGAAAATTTGGGGCGCTCAGACCAACCATGGCTCTTGTTAGGGGCGGTGTATGCCTAAAGATCAGCCGAGCGAGTACACACTGGAGGTCACAGAGCGATAACTGTGTGAACATGATGTTTGGGGGTCGATAGGCAGGCGACAATAACAGCAGCATGAGCATATAGGTACGTTGTACCCGGTACAGTTGTACTCAGATACGGAGGTGGTCCCTCCACAGTTGCGGCTGCTCGCTATAGTAACTGTCGTTATCGCAGATCGATAACTACTGTGGTTGCACGTCATTTTCCGTCGTCATCAGACAGTCGAGAAGTACAGCAGCAGCAGCAGCAGATATATGTATGCACAGCGCATAGTAGTCGTGGCCTGTTAATAGTGCCGTCATCCAAAAGCGATACCATTGGCTATGATATTCCGTCACCGTTAGACGGGCGAGAAATACAGCAGCAGCAGGAGCAGAAATATATTATTATTGTGCACATTAGTGGTCCCTCTATAGAGTCGATTGCATAGTGCTGACTGCTCGCTTATAGCGCATGTGACACAGCTTCGCACATGTGGGATTCACCTATGTCGTTGTGTACGGAGTTGAACCGGTTGCCTGTTGGCGAGAGGGATATCTATAGCATTAGTATTTAGGCATTCGCTCATTGCGCCGTACCGAAAAATGTAGAGAACCCAAGAACAACCGACAAAACGTACGACAACTTAATAACATGCTCTACTTATTTTACACTGTACGAGTACGAGTATACCAAGCTTAGCATGCAGACCTGTCAGGCTCTGACAGATTGCCAGTCTGACAGCAGCTGGCGATAATTCAAAAACTGAAATAGAAATGTATATACAGTCACACTCTATTTTGTTTGCCCGCCGCGAGCAAGTCAAGATTGAAAATTAAAATCAAAAGCTCTGACTGAAGAAACGAAAAGACTAAGCATACATATAAAGTGAGATTGATAGTAGGCGGAGAAAACATTATGATATCGTCTGTGAAGACCTCTGAGCGATCGTGTAAAACTGGCTTACAGACGTTCATCTTCGTTGCTTGTCAGATAGCCACTAGACTAGGTGTCTTATCTCTAACTGATGCGGGTGTGGCCTTGTTTGGTGGCTAGCGTACTGGATCCGGGCGTATTGGCACCGATCATATACCTACTTCTGTAGCACGAACGTTACGTCGCGTTCTGTATTTTTTGTGCCTGATGCACACCATTGAGACGGGCTAGCTTCGCGCGGCACCTAGTATCTGTTCTATTGGAAAGATGTAATGTATTTACATTATATTTGTACCCCGTTCGTCTACTACTCGCGTACTCGACGGGGAGTACCCAGGCCTGTTAGCACTCGTTCCGGCACAAGCAGCACCTGCTATCCGCCGGGTGTTGGGACGCGTGTACGCGGTGATTTACATGCTGTCGGTTCCAAATCCCTTACAACACCTCCCCTCACCCCTGTAAATCATCTCACGAGACGCTATCAGTGTGTCCAACAAACACACCGCTACTACGAAGAGTGGGTGATATCGCACTGTGGACACGAAAAGCACAGGCTACCCAGGTACCCGAGTGCTAGTACACTGTGCGTGTTGGAGGCTTTGAACAGTCATGTTTCTGGGATAGTGTATACTAGGGCTTCTAGGGTGTGTGGTGAGCTATATCACACCGGGGACACGTGAGTTACCGGGTCCAAGTACCCGGCGGGTAGCAGGTCTACCAATAGATTTGGTATTACGTATTGATATGAAATACCATGCATCGGACCAATGGTATCGTGCGTCCGCGAGCATTCTGTACTGCACGCGACACGTGCCAATGGTTTACGAGTTAAGATTTTCCGGTTGGGTTTTGTTTAGGTTTAAGAGTATACAGAAATGCATAATCTGTGCTCACCGAGGAACGCCCCTTTAAATCCGTTACAATATTTATCCTTTAAGGACCTATACTCATTGCTGGCATCCCATTAAACCGCGAACCTTAGCGGAATAAGAGATTATTAACCACTGTCGCATACAGGGTACATTGGTGTCAACGGTCCGTGTCGCAGTTGCACCCGCAGCCGTCGTGTGCCGGTTGGCTGCATCACGCCTCTCCGCGTCATATTATTTCCTCATACAAGCGTCTGGTCCGTCTTCCACCACGCAGACCCACCGACCGACAGTCCGTGCTGCCTAGCACCACCCTGCTGACCTGGGACCGATGGTCTTGGGGTGCCCCTCGAGGCGCCCCATCCATAAGTATTCCTGCCCAAATGAGTAGCCCTTACAACCGACCATATTGTCAAACACCACGCTCCCCGGCAGCCGCTCCCTTGCCATGCGTGCGACGAAAGCAGAGAACAATATGGCCGACCGTATGTTGGCGATATAGGGATGGTAGATGTCGGAAAGGGCTACAAGGTTCTTACTCCAAGTGACGCTGTTTACAGCGTGTCCGTTGAGGTAGTTTCCCTGCGCGCAGATGGTTACTACATTGCGTGCGTCGTATCGCAACGCAAAACCGTCAACATACCGTGTGTTGTAGGTGACGCTGATGCTGTTTTGAGCAACCAACGAATCACCGAACAGGTAGTTTCCCACCCCCGGTCAAAGTAGTGTAATAATAAATATACGATCGTTTCATAAACGTAGGCGTTCGTGAATTATGGTTTGTTTTAGATTTGAGTACGATTTAGCTCGTCGACGTGCAAATCAGGGGATGTACCAGAGGTTGCTGCCCAACCAACGGTAGTCAAATTTGAGAACGATGCGTCGTACGAACTGCACAAAATTTACCCGTCTCAATATTTTATGGAGCTTGGAACCAACAGATAGTTCAACGCCGTTCGTTTCCAAGAAGATATTATCATTGGTGGAACATGTCAATGCATTGGCAGTGCTTGATTTGTTGGGTTCTGAACCTTCATGCTCATGAAAGTATATTATCTGTGCTTGCACCGTCGCATCAATAGCACCAGATCGTTCACGTTCGTTCTCGTGATAACCCTTTCGCGCTCTCGTCCCGTTGCAATAATAACTTCAGAAAGTCATGGTTGAACCCGCGGAACTAAGTAGATAAATACGAATCCGGCACGCTAGGAAACAGACCAATATCTGCACTTTCAACTCAAGTTTGCGGTTAAACTTGGTATCGAGATGGGCACAGTGGATTGGTTCGACCTAACGACCGATGGTCTCTAGCAGAAACCCAACCACGAACAAGATAGTGTCGTGTTAAGCATGCGCTCCATATAGCGTTTGCGACTGGATTGGCTTCCTGGCGGACTATGCTGATGCCACTAAGCGCAAGAGCTTGGAGTCCAACTACGTATGGCATTTATCATTTTCCGCGTGGGCTGCGCTCTGCCATCAAAATGATTTATCGCAAGGGCCTTCTGCCGCCGGCACAATCGATTTGTTGGAACCTGTTATCGATGGATCGCTTGCTAGACACCTGGTGTATAGTTACCCTACACTGAGCACAAGCTGCAGTGCCATTGGTGTTTGGCGGACAATGTTTAATATCAGGAATGTACCAATATATTTTTCTTCGGAAGTTAGATCCTACACATCTCGTAACAGGTATGTGGCTGCAAAACGATACCGCCCCTTTTTCGCTGTGTTCAACACGCGAAGGCTTTAGTTGTGGTACTTATTTGTGCTACTTTTTGTTCGTGTCTGGTACGTATTCATTGTATTGCCAGTCAGCGGAACCAGCAGTCCGGCAGATTGTTTTGTGCAGTTATACGTAGTGGTGTGTCCATGTAGCGTGCATCGTGCATGGCATAGAGGTAATCCAACATCACCAGAATGTCGGCCCGACGTTTCGAGGAGTACCTTAATATGTCGTTGATGGACTTCATCAAGCGATGTTGCTGAGTCCAAACATACGTTTGCACGAGCAAGTGTCTCAAACATTATCACAGAAGCATTTGGCCCATCAGAATCACGACATGTGATTCGTACCTCAAGAAATCCTGACCATGACACTGTCCTCATGGCGATATGGTTCTCTGATGTGAGATCACCGTACCGGCGTTTGTGTCCGGTATGCCATTGCTGCTGTACGGTATTCCATTCTAAAGGCATGGGAATAACAGTGCAGAGGGCTGGTGCTCGTTGTGCAGGAACAACCGATGCCCTAGAACCACCCAGCGGAAGCAGGCAATAGTACACATTACATGGTTTCACGACTCAGTTCCAACCTTTCCATTTTACACAAAGGTACGTGTATGGCTTTCGCCCTTTCCAGATTATCTCCCAGCAAAGTATCGGAGCGGAGCGTCTAGCACGAGAAACGTAATTAAGTGTCTTCGTGTCTATTGGTGTGTATGGTCGGGATTATTTTTATGGATTTTCTGTGTTTGCGGCCGCTGTACATGCATGCCAACGTGTTTAAGATATACAATCAAACTGGCGAAGAGTCACGTTTGCGCGGCCCTCAACTCGTCGTAGCTTGCTGTTAGTTTCATTGGCCGTGAGGTTCACATATCTTGACCCGAAGCCGGTTTCCTCGCTCCCTCTTTTGTGCTTGGCTGGCCCAGGAATTCCACCGCAGTGCAAGTAATTTGTGATAATGGGACGTTGTTTACATGCCGCCTGCAAGAAGAGGGCGGACTTCAGCTCTGAGCGCAGCCAGACGGCGGTGTACTGTAAGCAACATGCTGAGGACGGAATGGTTAAGGTCAGAGTCAAAAGCTGCTTGAATGGATCCTGCACCAAGCGATCGAGCTTTAACATGGAGGGCAGCAAGACGCCGGCGTACTGTAAGCAACATGCTGAGGACGGCATGATTAACGTCATAAGCAGGCATTGTTCACATGCCTGTTGCACCATACAGCCGAGCTTTAATATCGAGGGCAGCAAGACGCCTGCGTACTGCAAGCAACATGCTGAATATGGCATGGTAGACGTTCGCAGTAAACGTTGCTTACATGCCGCCTGCACGAAGAGACCTAACTTTAATGTTGAGGGCAGCAAGACGCCGGCGTACTGTAAGCAACATGCTGAGGACGGCATGGTTGGTGTCTGTAGCAGGGGTTGCTTACATGCCGCCTGCACAGCGAACCCGAGATTTAATACCGAGGGCAGCAAGACGCCGGCGTACTGCAAGCGACATGCTGAGAACGGCATGGTTAACCTCTATATCAAACGGTGCTTACACGACTCCTGTACAACCAAACCGGGCATCATTATCGAGGGCAGCAAGAGGCCGGCGTACTGCGAACAACATGCCGGTGAAGGCATGGTGAATGACGTGAGCAGGCGTTGCTTACATGGATCCTGCACGAAGAGGTCGAGCTTCAATGTTGAGGGCAGCAAAATGCCGGCGTACTGCAAGCAGCATGCTGAGGAAAGCATGGTAGATGTTCGCAACAAGCGGTGCTTACGAGACTCCTGTACTACGCGTCCGATGTTCAATATCAAGGGCAGCAAGACGCCGGCGTACTGCAAGCGACATGCTGAAGACGGCATGGTAGATGTTCGCAACAAGCGGTGCTTACGAGACTCCTGTACTACGCGTGCGAATTTCAATATCGAGGGCAGCACGACACCGGCGTACTGTAAGAAACATGCTGAGGAGGGCATGGTTTACGTCCGAAGCAGGCGTTGCCTGCAGGTCGCCTGCACAGCGAGAGTGCGTTTAAGCACTGATGGCAGCAAGACGGCGGCGTACTGCAAGCTACATGCCGAAAACCGCAGGGTAAACACCCTTGTCATGCGATGTTCGCATACCTCCTGCATTGAACGATCTGGGTGGGGTGTCCTGACGGAGGGTAAGGCCACTACGTGCCTACACCATAAGGGCGATATTTTGGGCGGTCCGGTCATCAACTTCGGAGCATTGTGCCAGGTCAAGAGCTGTCACAGTGTTTCGCGCTGGGGACTCAATGGGAAGCAGCCTACCCACTGCAATGATCACGGCCCCCTCGAGAGCGGGCTCGTCTGCACTGTCGGGCGTGCTCGCAGAAGGATAAGTAGACGTAACCCATCCTACGGTCCAGAATTGGGCCCCTCATTTCGTGTTAAACCTGAGTGTTTCTTCTAAATGATAGCTAAAGTGAACCACGACGTTTCCGTGTTTCTAATGCTGTGGTTTCCGGAGACGTTTGATCGCGGGACTAGATTAACACCTTGTCGACAAAAACCTCCCCCAGTTCCTGTAGGTGGTACCGCAGCGTCTTTCGTTGCCTCGTTGGCGCGTATGCAGTCTTAGTGAGTTGCCTATTGTTCGTCACTGGGCCTTTAGCGATAAAAAGCTGTTTGGGCCGAAGGCAGTCGAAGTTGCATGTGACGTATCACAATGCGAAGATTGGATGCGTTGGGGTTTTCTTTGTATAGGGACACAAACCGTGCTACCAGAACGACCTCCAACCGTGATTGAGCTTGATCTCAAGGTCGTTGCTTGTTCAGCGGATATCGGCTATGTAGTCAGTACATCCCTAGTTGAAAACTATACCAGGACTTTGGAAAGCCGCATCAAACTACATCGCGATATCTGAACCAATAACCCTAGTAGTCATCATGATACGGTCCACGAACATGACATTGACATGTGTCACACAAAGGGTGGTTCAGTGTGAACATCGTCTGAGGCGGGCGGTTCTACTGCTGTAGGTTGTCTGAGAGAAAAAGACTTCGCTCAGATCGTCCGACTTTTACTGTTTTGAGGACGATTAGCGTCGTCGGTTCCTATTCCAGAGCTAGCTGTGGATACCTAGCTCGGGCTTCGTTGATGTATGATATATGTAAGCTAGTGGTGGTTAAGGTATAAGGGGCGCGTTCGGCTCGTAGCATGGTTTATCAATCGAAGAAACGACAACGCCAATACGGGAGTTACAGTGGGAATAGAGCAAACTTGGGGTCATTCCAGCTTTTCATTTCTTCTGCATCTACAGTAAACGATTACTTCTCCAGGCCAGGACCTAGCTGCCTATTGGTACCAATACAATGTCCTGAGAAAAACATCCGCTGTTTATCGAAAAATAACTTCAGTACTAAACCGCAACGTTTAACGGCCCTGCAAATAAAAACGTACGCCAATTTCACGTATGACGCGATTTGCAGGTGGACTTTGCTGTAGAGTATCGATACATAAGCTCTCGTCAAGCGTGTCAATTTCAAGGTATTGGACGGGATATCGTCCCAACATTTATTACAGTTCGTCAACATGTTGTCGACTGCAGTCATTTCAGACAGTACTGTAGTAACAATGGCACATGACAACCTCATCTGAAGTAAAATCGTCACCCAATTAGACGGACCATGGGTCAGAGCAAACTTGGGTTCAATCCTTTTGTTTTGAACAGCTTGGGAACTCGATCGCACACAAGATCCTTTCTTTAATTGTGTATCCGATAGACACGCCTAATTTGTAGGCAGTCGCTAATCCAATCGCGTCAATCAAGTGTCATACTTAGCGAGGTGATCAGCATCCACAAGCTGTTCAATGGCCTAGCATAGGGTTCTACACGCGACTTCTTTAATTTTGACCAAGTACCTCGTGATAGGGGCCTCTCGGAAGCTAGCCTCGACCGTATTATGTTTTGATCGAACAGTTGATTCTGTCTGCACTTATATGCCTACACTCTTCATCAATTTCTCATAACTTTATCTGTATAAAGGTTGAGCTCTAACATGTTCTCATACATGTTTCTGTTTACTACGTTGTACTCCAACATAAACATAAGCAGAAGGAGTCATGCATATCCTCGAACCCGGGACCTATGTGTTCAAACATCCTAATCCCACCTTTTGCTCTACTCGACCCTTTTGACTGCATGACAGTTTCAGTTATTTCTATAGTAGACGTACTACACTTATCACGATACCAAAGGAGAAGAAGGAAGTGAACACGGTCTCGACCACGGGACCCTCGTATTCTAAGGTACTAATGCCACCTGTTGCTTTACTTGTCCACTTTGATTGCGTAATCAGCTTTCAATATTTCTACAGTAGACATACTACAACTGTAACGAAAGAAAAAAGGTGACCGCGGCCTCGAACTTGGGACCCTCGTGTTCACACGTTCAAATCCCACCTGTTAATCTCCTCCGTCATTTTGCCTTCATGGTCAGTTTATTTTGTATTTTGTTTAGTGGGCGTATCAATATGCGACGTACATACACCTGGTGTGTTGATAGAAACTACCATACCTACCACACAGGAATATTGAAGTTAAACTGACTGTGCTCCTGTGTATTGATTTTCATCGAGCAGCTGTTAAAGCTGCCAGCGAAACAGAAAAGGGTCAAAGGGATTCTGCAACGCCAATGACGTGGCCCCGGGGGATGCTCCTCTAGAACTCCATGGCCTCACGCAAGCGAAGAAGATGTTCATCGCCATGGGCTGAGCCATCATGCGCGTGTACCGCCTGAAGGGATAGCAGAGGGGGTTCTCGGGGCACGGCGTCAACTTTGTTGCTTGCTTTTTTTCCCACCAATGCACACAAGTTGACGACAGTTACTAGTATCCTGCCGCGGTCATTCCTAGCGACATCTATACTATTTTCTTTCGGTTATCCGCAGATCTGATGATTCACCTCCCCGTTGTTTGTGTACCGCGATTAATGTTGTGTTTTGTTTATCGAGGTAGTTAATCTGGCTCAAGAAAGTCGCCACCACTCGATCGCGCCGGTTGCTTGACACACAGCTTGACACGGTCGCCTGCGTGAAAAACGTCGAGCTACAGGTCCTGGATATACCCGCCTCTGCTGTAGAAGCCATTGCACGAGTATCAAATGTGGAACGTACACTTGTATTGCACGACAACTGCGCTTTGAAATTCAATCATACTTACAGTAGAACGACAATGACAAGTCTAGCTTATGGCGGTTCACCAATCAGCGTATATCCGAACCTTTGCTACAGCATGGTATTCCTGCGCCAACTTATCCGTACCATTTACCCGGAAAGTGGCACGCCGTTGGGATGCACGTCCCTTTCAAATACGCCCATAGACGTGTCGTGCTCATTGACCTTGCACTCTTTCTCGTTGAGTTTCACGCGTCAGCGAGTGAACTACAGTATGTACTATTAATAGTGTAAGGACATAGTCTTACATATTTGACGGCATGTGGTATAAGCGCCAGCAAATCATCCAGCATGCCTCCACCGTTGAGAAGCATTCGGTCAAACCTCTACACTTGGCCTACTTCCTGGGCGGTGTATTCGTTCGCCGTGTAGTGTACACCGGCAACAAAAACACGCCAGCACAATGGGCCCACCCTGACAGTGAATCGAGTTTGTCAGTGCGTAACTTGGCCATGTTTTTGAAGTCGACGACGTTAATTCTATTCGAGTTTTTTCCTTATTCCGTTGATGTCACAAATCAACCCTCTGCTGCTTGACCTGGGGGCGCGGGGTATTAAACTACTACTTGTAGTATTTATCGTATCACTCTCTCATACAGGCAATAGGCGATCCAATACACGTGTCCCTGGCGCGTCCTTAGGCACGCTCCACCAGCGATATGTCATTAAGCTGGGCATTCATTTTATGTTTGATTTATCACGTTGGAAAACAACGGAGGCATGACATGCATATAGCACGGGTACAGCGTTTTGGGGCTCATTCGCCACGGCATGCAACACGCACGCCGCAATTTGGCATGATACGGCACCTCTCGCGCTGTGACGAGGGCAAGGTTTGAGTATCGATCGTGGGGTGGCCTGTAAGGTGACAGATTTACTGTATCACCTGCCAGCATCTCAGGACCCTGCAGGGATAAATATCCGTCTTCGGTCAGAACCCGGCACAGGTCTGTTGTAATCAAGCACTGACTTCATTCACTACAAATACAGTACACGATCAAATTGAACCGTGCTCCGCACGGGTGGCCGATTCGTCTCCCGAGTATATCATTAACCCAGCAATTTCTTCTGGTGGTCATTCTCAACGTTCCTTTACCAGGTACCCGGTATTTGGTTTGCCGGATCTGGTACTTTCGACAAGCGCAGGTACTAAATAAGGCAGCAATACCAGGCACTAATCGTGTTTTGTGTAAAGACGTTTCCTCCGGAAAGGTATGTAACTGAAGTATACTGGAATGCCTGCAGTGCGTCCTCCCTCAAAGTCTCGAGATCTCGTTAGCATCCGAGATTAGGAACTCTCTGACTATTTCAAGCGGCCCTGATACAAAAAAACTACTGTAGGCATACTGCTGTTTTACCACTATATGCAGGATACCCTACGGCTTCCTTTGGTTGGTTCACAGTAAATGGGCGAAACTGACACAGGATGTCTTCGTCACGTCGGTACAGTAGTAAACCGGAACACCATCGGCTTGCAGGTGGGGTGACTGCAGATGGTCAAGATAGACAGCTATACGAAAAGCCGCGAGTTAACCGTCACCGTCAATGATGACAACGACGATATTTTCACACTGAACACTATGGCGAGAAATACCAAACGATTGGCGCCGGAGATAGGACTCCTACTGCCAAAACCTGGATCCAAGATACGAACCAGGGGCATGTGCTGTATGACGCGACATACATCAAGCCATAACAGAGGAGAGGGTGTACTGTAGCTGCCGGATTTACGGGGTCAACAGCCAACGATGGCAATGAACCCGCCCACCCCCTGTGGAAGAACACAGACGCAGACAACAGTTGAAGCACTTGTTATAATTCTGAGTGTCCTTGCTCCACCCAGAATACCTGTCGCTCTATTAATAGATGGTTTTTGACTCGTTCAGTTTTAAGGACCAGTCTTGGATTATTCAGAGGTTTTCCTCGAGTTTCGACAGTTGCTTGCGGTTTAAGATACGGCGGTGCGGAACCAACAGAGGAAGGCGAAAAACTGTCAATCTGCACCGTATGTACCCGGTACGTCTGTACAAACTTACTGGCCATGGCATTAGACAACGATCTTTGAAAAGCACAAAGCCGGAAACCGCCGGCGTTACCTTTTGCAGGTGGTACAGAGCTGTCAAAATATGTCCAGTCCGGGGTATGCACCGGAGGGGACTATCGCCTGAATGATTGTATGGGAAGCCCAGCATTGCCGCCCAATGTGTTTAGAACAAAGGCTTGAATCCGCTGATAACATCGAGAACACGCGACACAAACGTATCGCGCGGCGAACGTCACCACAGGAGTTCTCCATTCTGACGATTCGACGTGTTAAGGCGAAAATGCAGATACAAAGGTGATCTCCTAATCTCCGGCGTTTCACAACGGAGCATGGTATGACCATTGCCGAAGCATGTCGGCCCACGCTCAAGATTGCAACTCGCCTCCACCGGAGAGGATGGTATTGGGCCGGTGCCCACTCAATGACGTTGCTCGGCGCTCGGCGTTGGCTCGGCAACCGATAGTGGCTGAACTGGAGCCCTACGATAGGCTAGAAATCAGGGGAACGCGTCTTTGTCGGTCAGTCGGACCCGAATTGGAAACTATTTTACCACTTATAATTCTTCACTTAATCAGAGGACACATGGTACGATAGAGATGCACCGAATTTGACCGCAGGTCTATCACTTGAGAATATATCTACCCTAACCAACTGTTCCTTAGCCCCAAGGGAGATTGGTTTCAAAATATTTTGTTGTTGTATCGGTTTCCCAGCAGTAGCGACAGACGAGGGCGCAGGCAAGAGCGCATGCAAGGGAGCACGCGAGAGTGCTTCCATAAGCTCACAAGCCCACGCAAATTGTAACCCTAACAATAATTAAATATCACATGCTAATACTGTAGCTCGAAACGACACAAAGTCTGACACGTAACTACCACGTGGGAGATTTCTTAACGAGCACAAGCAATTGATTTTATACAAAACAAAGTGCAACAAAAAAAAATAGATACCATGCATGGCCTAGGTATACGTCATACATCACCAAACGAACGGCATTCCGACAGTTTTCGTTTTAAGCGCCCCGCCGTTCAGAACGCGTTTTAGCCAAACCACAGTACAGTGCCTTTATCGCAGCACGCGCCAGTTGTTCTCCGGCTGTTGTACAAGAGCGCTATATGGCGCAATGACGGTCACCTGAGTGACCGTCCTAAATATTGTAAGTGTCTGGGCGAGTCGACGGTGAACGATGATTAGTATCGGGAGTCCCAGTGCTCAGTCTACGAGCATGTCGGAATGGCTGCCTGCCTCGTTCAGAACGGTCACCTGAGTGACCGTCCTAAATATTGTAAGTGTCTGGGCGAGTCGACGGTGAACGATGATTAGTATCGGGGTCCCAGTGCTCAGGCAACGAGCATGTCGGAATGGCTGCTTGCCTCGTTCAGAAACAGACTACAAACTAAACAGGGAATAATTTCAACATGCCATGGCAAATACTGCAGTAGCTCTTGCGACTGCCTCTGCACCGTTGTTAAAGTATGCTCGAAACACCCCCCCCCCATACAGGTACCCGGGTAGTCTACCAACAACGTATAAGGATACAAAATTCACTGAAAATAACACACACCTAGAGCGCGACTTTCGCACGTTGTTGATTACGTCACAGCCTTGTTCACACCTGACGAAAAGGGAATTAGACAGTGAGGAATCACGTGCTCGTCCGAGATGGCAAGCATGTATATGGGTTGACCCCATGTAGCCCACAGCACTGCCCTCGGTCCCACGCCCGTGTGGTACCCGTAGGGATTTTGGGGGCGCGAAGCAGTCAGGCTTACGACCCGCCCAGGCGGAAAATATTGAATGCTCGACCGAGGACACACGTTTGCATTTTTGTTGATGTGCCATGCCGTCTAACGCATCGGAGACCCTCCAGCTGGGTGCCTGCAGGAATGTCTGCCTATAAGCGACTATCGACAGCAGTTCTGTAGCTCAAAACAAAGTCATACGTTGTTTCAAAGTGGTCCAGGCCTGTTGAAACGACATGCACCAGTTTCTTCACTCTCGATACAACATATGTATGTTAATGTTGTTCGTTACGTCGGGTTTACACGTGCGCGCCGGTCGGAATGCCGCTCGGATGGTGTAAATAGAACGTTCAAGTGTACTAGATGGAGTGTAACATTTTCACATAGTTAGGTACATGCCCGGGGTCAAAATACTACCTTGTTGCTAGATTTTGCGCTGCTGTATATGTTTCCATGTAATTACGGCATTTTATGAGGCTTCCTGTCCCGACGTACAGCGGGCCGGACCCCGATACATCACATCGTTAAGTGTGCGGTCAACACGGGTATATAACGACCTTGGAAAAAATGTGTTATTGCTACATCTGAAGGGAGGGCGGGAGGTGTTTGTCTTTCACTGGCTACGATCACGCATTCACACAAAAGGTCCCGTCTTCAATATCATTCTTGAGGCGTCGAAACAAATTAGGGTGGAGCCGACGTTCTCCAAATACTGCATTCACCTCGTTGGGTTAACATTATGCCGTTAAATCACCTTACGCTCTTACCGATGCTTCCATTTGCTGTAGTCAATTAATCAAATCAAGCCTCCTGCTGCCGACAGGGTGGAGCAATCCCACGGTAGAGATACACATTTTAGGCTTGTAATATTTTCTGACCGGTTGTGCTCCTCACGTGAGTAACTACCGGATGCATTTATTATTTTACTGGTATACTCGTTTTTGACTACCGCATTGGAAGTTTTGGTCGGATTGGGCGAACGAATGTTTCCGAAGTCATGTTTTGCGTCAGATATTGAGTTCTCTCATGTGGGGAGCTCATAAAATTCAGCTGCGCCCCTACCGTGGGATGACGCGGTGGTGCGCGCAAAAGGTGCGATACTCCTCACCCTAACCCAAAATATACAATACATACCGTGGAAGATTCGCCTGACTAGCAGTCGTATGGTCTTATAGGGAGTATCATTCCGCAACATAAATGGTATACCTACACCCGGGCTTCGTGACTGTGTCCGTCGTCTGCCTGTTGGTAGTCGCCCCAACTACCGATACATTATCTTAGTCGACCAGTATTTCCAGGGCGTCGGGATGTCGCGTACATGAAACTAGAGCAGTACTTGGTTACTTGCACGTATCCACTTTCCTTAGATGTTTCAGTATATATCATCGGCACGCTACCAGAGGCATCTTTACCCTCCTTCACACACAATTGGTACCAGATAAAGTACCCAATATATCACGCGTTCGTGCTGGCTTTACGTGTTTTTGGGTGTTTTTATGAATGAAATCACTGGAAGCCGTCGACCCAACCCAACCCTACCATTGTCCCTAAGCTTATGCCAGGCTAAGGCTCGACCCGTGCGCGGCTTCGCCGCGCGTTTCAGGCAATGTGCAAAAAAATGTGCGGACCACCACACAAACCGAGTTATTTTTGGTACATTATTTGGTACGATTTGTGGGTCAACAGCACTGGCAAAGGCTACATCGCTACCACGTGCAACTCGTGGGTGAATGTCGGCATTCAAGAAACAAACTGTGTTCCTCCAATTACATACAGGTCCTCCAACGACATGCATCCATCGATAGATCGGCAGACATCTTGTGTACGTTGCCCTCGCATCGCTAAATAAAGCAACTGCTTGACGCTATTATGGGCTGGACTGGCTCACCTCGTTATTCTGTGTCTTTAGGGTTGGCTTTCAGGGGATCATCTATCGTTCGTTTCAATTTCTCAACATTTGCTTGCCAGAAAAACCATAATAACGTTTGTCTCGATCCAGGGTCCATCTGATAGCGTAACGGTTATTCCACAGGCGGTAGTGGTCTTATGTACGTGAAATTGTTACTACAATGAAGCGTGGTGCTTGCAGCCGACACGGTTATGACGATGGAACGTGATACGCGATGGGACGGCATTCCATCTGAAACCGAGCAATTCACAAACGTCACGAGGTCTACGGTATCGGTATTGTGCCAGTCGTTTGGTATGGTGATTGCGCGTGTATGGTAACTAGCAGACCCGTCAAGGATATATTCATGTAACGATTATGAAGGTGCTGGTTTGTTGTTTTGTTTTCTATCTTCCGGCGGACGGGTAAAAGTAAAGCGTGATCCCTCCAAACTTCCACGTTCATGTTCGTCAAACAGCGAACATACCCAGGGATCAACCATATTTGGCGAAGTCGTGTCATGCCATGGCATTACCACGAGCTATCAAGGGGTCCCCATGCACTCACCATGGCATTGCCATGGCGTGCAATGGCGATGTTATGGAATCTTATGGAATGCCATGAAATAATATGAATGATGGCGTACCAAGACGGCTCATACCATGAATATGGGATTGCCATCACAAACCGTCATGGCAGCACGTCATGATATAGCTATGGCGAAGCCATGGTATTTGCAACGGCATACATCTTGGTACCGGCATAATTGGGTAAAATATCTACATTGGTTGACCTATGAATGGCATTGCGAATGGCATTGCCATGGGACACCATGGGACACCATGGTATCCCCGTGGACCCCTTGGCCTTGGCATCGCATGTCATGGCATTTCATAGCAATGCCATGAACCTCCATGGGTTAGCATGGCATGGGCATGGGCCGTCATGGCATTGCCATAATGTATCTTTGCTGTTGTTTGGCCACCCATGGCTTTGCCATGGACCGTCGTGGTTATGTAATTGTAGTGCCGTATAATTGCAGCGGGTTACCGCGGCATTATCGTGAACCGTTCTGTGGCATATTTGGGTTGCTCTAAGCTTATTATATGGCAATACCGTGCGGCACTACAGTACCAGCAATGCCATGGTGTATGGATGTACAGTTTTTTCCCTTTTCTATGGCGATTCATGGTATTCGCCACGGTGGGTCATGACACGCAATGAAGTACCATGGCAATTCGTATTGTCTCACGAACTGCCTTTGGTGCTTCATGGCAATGCCGTGACGATGCCATGGAATGGCCATGGCTTGCCATGGTGTGCCACGTCACGTGCGTTGGTGGTGTACTATGAAATACACCATTCTATTGCCATCATCGTGCCCCATGGCATTGCTACGGAAGTGTAGGTTTGTCCGTAAACGGAGTAACGATCTCCGCAAACGAAGCCACCGCCAAGGTAGGGTTTGTTCGTAGAGTGGATGAGGCATGTAGGTAGCAGAAACTGGGATACAGCAAGTTTGGTGTTAGGATAAAGGGCTCCGCACGCAGTCGTTCGGAGAAAGGCATCATGTACAGATCAGCATCCTCACGTCCGCCACGAAAAAGCACGAGGTCATGTGACGAGAACGGGCAGACGTGAGGTGGTCGCTGGTTTGTACAGCCGAGCGAGCAGTCTGTACCTTATTTTCTTCCTCCCCTTCCTCCTCCGGCCCGTCGGCTGGAGAGCAAGCTGAACGTAGGTGGCGAGCTGACGCGACATCGGCGAATAGGAGAGACCTGCTGAAAGGACTGCTACCAACCAGCTCCAGATACGAGGCGGGTCACCGACGATAAAACGCTGTCTATCGATAGGCGAAGAAGCTGACGCTGAGAGGAATGTCGCACACGTCCCAGTGAACGGGACGACCGCCGTATATGAGATAAGCACAAAAAACAAAATTTACGTGTTGGGTCGGGTGCATGCATGCACACGTACGCGCGATAGCACGAGTAGGCGCGTGGAAGTACTGACGAGAGGCAGAGAGACGCAGGCAGACTCGTAACGATGCCCGTCTCGAGGTACGCACACGTAAAATAACAGTTTATGACAAGTTCCGGCAGTGTACGACGGAAACAAATAAATATATTTTCTGCACATTCCACGTGTGTGTACATATAAGACCAAACGGTTGATGCAGGCGGAGGATCCAGGACGCCCGCGTTTTATTTTGAAGTTTTCGAAACTGCTTCCGCTGGGAGTAGGATCGATTGAATGATTTTTTGTTACCCGTCGCGTTTGTATGCCTTGCCGCGTGTGGGCGCTGATGTATATGAAACCAAGACAAATATATGGATACATATGAGTACGAGTATGTACGTCCGTACGATACACTTTGTTTTGCTTTTGAGGCACCCACACGTCGATGAACACGGAAACACGAAGACCGTGACGTCAGCTTCGTGAGATATGTATATACATACAGTATTTCTAGAACCCTGTGCATAATACTCATGGAAAAATGCCAAATAATTGTCGCTATAATAACATTCGAGTCGGCCCGTTCAACAGACAGTACCGGCTTTATCGAGACGGTAGTGTGCGATAAACACATATCGATGCGCGACCGACATGGTGTTGCTTGCTGTGGAAACAGCAACGGGAAGGCTTGCTGTTCAGAAAGCACGTGCATCGGCTCGAGGGAGGGGGGCGTTCCTCCCCTCCTTTGCGGCCCAGGTGGAAACACACGATGAAAACGTATCGGGACGACAACCTGCACAAAGGAAGGGAAAACCCAACAATAGGGGGTGGCCTGCGGCCTTTGATTCCCCATATGATGTTTCGTATTGTTTTCAAATTCCATATTCACGCACGAGACGCCCGATGTGGAGACAGTAGGGGGGGTAACGCCCTCTGTAAAACACAGCGGGCGCTACCGCCCAAGGGAGTGATACGAATAAAACCTCCCTTCGGCTTAAGGTGGGCTGGAATGCACGACGTAAACACTTGATGCGCGACCGCCCAAGAGTTGCTTGCTATAGAGGTAGCGAGGATCGGGTTCTCTGTGGAGAGAGCGAGCATGACTGCTCGAGAAGGGAGGGGCTACCCCCCCCCCTCCATCCCGACCCGCGTGGAAACGCACGATTAAAAAATATCGGTACGAGCACCCGCTCAAAGAGAAAGAGAACATAAAAAAGAAAAGGAGAGGGCCTGGGGGGCCCACCTTTTTATATGTACACGTGTATGTCGGATTAACGTGTCTGCTATATACAACGAGCTTCATTGCTCGAAGGAGTTGTATCATCTGGCGAGGGTGGGAACGCACGACAAAAATATGTCAGACACTATCCCAGACGATCGGTAGCGACCCATTGTTTGATCGTGCATTATCTGCGTTACGTTGTCACGTGTGGTGAGTTTGCCGTAAATAAACCCCGCAACGACAGCCCTGAAATGAGACACAACAAAACTAGGAAATTCAGTACCCAATGGGTATTCGGTTGTCGAGACGCTGACGCACGCTACGGTAGAGCTATACCGTGTTTGTTTCTGAGAGTGTTCACGTGATGATCTCTAAACCTCACCCTAAAACTGTTTTAAGATTAAGATTAAACAAAAAAGCGCTACATACCCGATGAACAATCTCGTGGCCTTACTGTAAGCATAACGCGAAAAATAGTGCGACACAAGAGTGAAATCATCATTCAGAAACAAATTGGGTCAAAATGTGCTACCTCAATCCTAGCACGCGTCCTCTGCTCAGGTTTCCCACCCCGTAAATGAGAGTTGGGACCCTGGTGATATTCGAACATCGGGAGGGCAGCCTTTACAGAGAGCGCAAGACCAACGGATACCTTACGAGGGAGCCGTTGGGCGACTGTCTGGGGGGGACACTCCAACAACTCCAAATATGTATATTATCACACAGCGCACGTATAAAGGGGAGAACCGAACGAATAACATAGACACTGACCGAGAAAGGCATACTCATACCCAGCGCCTTGAAAGGTACCCGCCTTGCTGCCGTAGCCTGTCCCTGTTTCCAAACTCTGTGTTGGGCGACGGGGTTATCTCTCGATACGGGATGCGCAACCCGCGCCGATCAGCGTGGGGTCGTGCGCCCCGTCCGGCAAGAACGTTTGGGACAAGAAGGCGCCCGATGTAGAGGCCATTATCTCCTCAGGGAAATGTAATTATGGGGGGTGGGATGGCACAACGCTGCTACAGCGGAGGGCGGGTTGGCCTCGAGGGCTGCGGGCACCCCTGCCCGGAGGAGGGGAGGCTTCCTGTTCGATTATGGTGTGAACGCCCGATACAACCATATCGGAGTTCGACCGGAAGTGCAGAAAAGAAGGAAATAACGATGCCCGGTAGTGGCCATCGTGATTTTGTTTTTCCTGATTTAATTATTATATTGTGTTACGTTTGGTGAACGTACTGATAATGCACTCTGTAATGACAGCCTCACAACCTGTTCATGTCTGCCGTTCTTTCAGGGTGTATGTTGCCCTAATCAGAGAGTTGTCGGTGACAAGTTTGAAGGCCGTACGTGGTTTTTGTCTGGAGTTTGCGCTTCTCGCGCGAAGCCTGGTTCAGGTAGGTCTCAACAGGATGCTTGACAGAACAAGAAGTCATTCCAAACAAGAAATAGTTGATCCAGTCACGGGTCATGCTCTCGCGTACCAAGCGACGCCTCTAGCCTACGACACCCACGAGCCTGGCCGTTGGAAGCGAGTGCGCCCAGCGCAATTGAGCATGTATCCTTGGAAGGTTTAGCGTGATCCATGCTCCGTGGGGCGACCACTCGTGGCGCCGCGCGGGCCGTACACGGCCAGCTGTGGTACGACACGAGACCCACATGAGGTGCAGGAAGAACACGTCGTATATGGAGTACCAGGTGTGTACATACACTCAAGTGTTTACGAGTATCAACATTTGTTATTTCCTACTCAGCTGTACTATATATATACGTACACGTTACCTTGAGTTCATCAAATCGGCTTGACGGAAGTCCGAAATCAACCGGAGAAATGGCCGTTCCGCACTTACTTAAGCAGGATTGAGCGGTCGTGGTTACTGTATATATATGAATCCACGGGTTTTATCGCCAAATTTCTTGACTTGGAAATACAGTAGTGACCCAACAACTCTTCAAGAGAGCATTTAATAAAACACAGTTTCCAACCGCATACCAGGACTTCTCGCCAAGCTTCCCTAGCGAACGCTCGACGTTTTTCCCGCAGGGGACTATGTGTCAAGCCGTGTGGAAAGAAACCTCCACGACTGCGTCGTGGCGACTTCCTTAACCCAGATAAACTAACTTCATTAACATAAACGAAACACAAACCACTGTAAAGAAACGTGCCCAGTCAAAGGATCAGGTGTGCGGAATAGCCGAAATATAATCTTCAACCCTACGAAGGGTATTTGGACTACCTGTAGATCATCGAACAGCTTGCGGATGCTGACAACTTCGTTATGTATGACCCTTGATTGTCGCCATTCGTTTTGCGACTCCCTGCAGTTTTCGCCTGGCGTTGGAGTAGTCGTTAAAGGAAATATCCCTTGTTTGATCGAGTTCCAAGCTATTCGACCGAAAATGACTCGAGGCAATTGTTTCTGATTTAGAGGCCGTCACGAGCTTACCACAGTGGAGGTCGTTATGTGATCTTACTGTAGCTTACTAGAGTGCTGTCGAACTATGACTGCAGTCTAAACGGTGTTGATGGCGAACTCTAATACGGGTTGGGACGACATAATTTCCAATAGCTTGGAATGGACAAGTATTACGAGGTATTATGTATCGATACTCTGGAGCAAAGACAAACTGCAAGTCTCGTCATACGTGAATTTAGCATACGTTCTTACCCGCAGAGACGTTAACTTTAGATGTTTAGTGACGTGGTCGCTCGATAAACAGCGGACGTGCCGCTAAGGAAATTTCATTGGCCCAAGTAGACGGCGTAGCCCTTGGCCTGTAGAATTAATCGTTGACTCGAAAGGCAGAGCAAATTAAGTACTAGAATGATCTCCATGTTCGCCCTATTCCTAATGTAACTCCCGTACTGTCGTTGTCGTTGCTCTCAGTGATCAACCATACCACGGGCACAGCGCGGCGCCTTACACCTCATCCACCACTACCTTACACAGATCGAACACCAATGGGGCCACGGCTGAATATCCACAACTCTGTAGAAGGCACCGAAGACGCCGATCATCATGATGACAGTAATGGTTCGACGGTCAGAGCCAAGTCTTCATCTCTCAGACAATCTACAGCACTAAGAAAAACCACCTCAAACAATCTGCAGACTGAAACACCATTCCTGCGATACATTTGAATGCCACAATCGTTCGTGGACCGCATCACGACGCCTTGTCGTCGGTTCAAATCATTCGATGTAGTCCGCTGCTACTTACCACAGTTCTGGGTTAAGGTTTCAACCAGTGAGCTATTGACTACGTCGCCGATGGCCGCTGAACAAACGACGACCTTGAGACAAAGCTCAATCGTGGATGGAGGTCGTTCTTGTAGCACTATTCACATTACTTTACTATGAGAATCCCAACGCAGCCAACCTTAGCTTCGTGCTAAGTCACATGTCATTTTGACTGCCTTCGGCCCAAACAGCTTTGTAACGATAAAGCGCCAGTGACTTATCATAGGAAATTACAGCGAACACGCCAACGAGGTAACAGCAGACCCTACGAGACCACCTAAAGGAGCTAGGGAGGGTTGTTGTCGAGAATGTCTATATCTTCCCCCACAATCGAAGGCCTCCGGGAAGCACGGAATTGGAAACCCCGTTACATCGTGGTTCACTATACCTATCATTCAAAACATACACTCAGGTTTAACATGAAATGAGGGCCCAATTCTGGACCGAAGGATGGGTTACGGCTACTTCTCCCTCTGCGAGCACTCCCGACAGTGCAGACCAGCCCCCGCTCAAGGGGGCCGTGATCATGGCAGTGAGTAGGCTGCTTCCCATTGAGTCCCCAGCGCGAGAAACTGTGACAGCTCTTGACCTTGCACAATGCTTCAAAGTTGATGATCGGACCGCCCAAGATATCGCCCTTATGGTGCAGGCACGTAGTGGCCACACCATCGCTTAGGCCACCCCACCCAGGTCGCTTAGGGTACGAGGTATGTGAGCATCGCTTGGTAAGGACGTTCACCATGCCGTCCTCACCATGTTGCTTGCAGTACGCCGCCGTCTTGCTGCCCTCGACATTAAAGCTCGGGTTCGTTCTGCAGGCAGCATGCAAGCAACGCTTGCTGCGGACATCAACCATGCCATCATCAGCATGTTGCTTGCAGTACGCCGCCGTCGTGCTGCCTTCGACATTGAAGCTTGGTCCCTTCGTACAGGGGTCGTGTAAGCAACGCTTGCTGCGGACATCGACGATTCCTTCTGCATCATGTTGCTTGCAGCATGCCGCCGCATTGCTGGCATCAGTGTTGAAGCTCGGTTTTCTCGTGCAGGAGTCATGTAAGCAACGCCGGGCGGGAACGATCACCATGCCTTCTTCAGCATGTTGCTTGCAGTACGTTGCCGTCTTGATGCCCTCGATATTAAACACCGGGTTCGTCTTGCACACGGCATCTAAGCAATGCCTATTGCGAACGTTAACCATGCCATCTTCAGCATGTTGCTTGCAGTACGCCGCCGGCTTACGGCCCTCGAGGTTATAGTTCGGTCCCCTCGTGCAGGAGTTATGTAAGCAACGCCTGCTGCGGATATCAACCATGCCATCATCAGCATGTTGCTTGCAGTACGCCGCCGTCTTGCTGCCCTCGATATTGAAGCTCGGTTTGGTCGTACAGGAGTCGTGTCTGCAAAGCCTGCTGTGGATATCTACCATGCCATCCTCAGAATGTCGCTTGCAGTACGCCCTCTTGCTTCCCACGACATTGAAAGTTGCCAATGTGAGGCAGCGTACAAATGAACAGCGCTTGTTGTGGACATTACCCATGCCATAATCAGCATGTTGATTACAGTACGCCCCCGTCTTGCTGCCCTGGACATTAAAGCTCGGGTTCGTGGTGCAGCCGGCATGTAAGCAATGCCTACTGCGGACAATAATCATGCCATTCTCAGCATGTAGCTTGCAGTACGCTGCCGTCTTGCTGCCCTCGACATTATAGCTCGATTTCGTCGTACACGAGTCGTGTAAGCAACGCGTTTTGTAGACATCAACTATGCCCTCCTCATCATATTGCTTACAGTACTCCGCCGTCTTGCTACCCTCGAGATTAGTGCTCGGTTTGGTCGTACAGGGGTCGCGTAAGCACCGTTTGGTCTGGACATCAACCATACCGTCCTCAGCATGTTGCTTACAATACACCGCCGTCTCGCTGCCCTTCTCGTTGAAGGCCGCCCTCTTTGAGCAGGCAGCATATGAGCAACGTCCCATTATTTCAAATTATTTCCACTGCGGTGAAATCCTGGGTCAGCCAAGGGAAGAACAATGGCGGCGCGAGAAAAAACGAATTTGGGTCAAGGTATCCACACCTCCCGATTCACGAAACTAACAGCGATCAACGGCAAATTTAGAGCCGCGCAAACGTGATCCTTCGCCAGTTTGATTGAGAACATGAACGACGTTGGCATGCATGTACAGCGGCCGCACTCCGAAAATTCAATTGAAACAATCCCAACCATTCACACTGCTGTGGTATCGTTTATCAGAAACGCTCCGTTTCAACATGAAATGAGAGAACCCTCATCGTAACGCAATGTGAATTACGGATACCCCTCCCGCTTCGAGCTCTTCCAACGGTGCAGACGAGTCGGGCCTTGCAGAGGCTGTGACCAACGCAGTGGATGAGCTTTATACGAACCAACCCCCAGCGCGACGCACTCTGACAGCGGTTGACCTTACATAGTACTCTGAAACTGATCGCCGGGCCGCCCTACTCATTTCCCTTAAGCCGGAGGCATGCACTGTACTGTGGTAGTCCCACTCGATGTCAGCACACCCCCACTCCGGTCGCTTGAAGTACGAGTTACGTCAGGTATGTTTGTTCAGAACAATGACCATGCAGGCAAGGGCATGTTTCTTTCTGTACGTCGCCGCGTTGCTGCCCCCAGAGTCGAAGCTCCCTCCTGTTACGCAGGAGTCAGGTAGGCAACGGTTCGGGGTAATACTACCCATACCTATTCGGCATCCTGCCTGCAGTTGGCCGCCATATGCGACCGAGCCTTCATGCAGGTGGCATGTAGGCAACCGCATTCGTGGACATTAATCTTGCCATTCTCAGCGCGTTGCTTGTAGTACGCGGCCGTCTCGCTCCCTCAACGTTGAAATTCGGATTCTTGGCGCAAGACCCACTGGAGCAACGCCTACGGTGTACAGTACCTATGCAGTTCAAACAATACGGCTTGCAGTCCACCGTCGTTTTACTTCTCTCGGCGTTGACGATTGACCACTTCATGCAAAACGCACGAGAGCAACGCTCTATTCTCACGAAAACAATCGGCTGCGGTGAACTTACGGCGCCACGTCAGCAAAGTAGGTAGCTAGATCAACATGGTTTCGGTTGAGGTGCGTACACGCCCCGTTCATGAAATTGGCTAAATACCTAATCCACTGACCGCTGTTGCGGTGGCACAGGCGTGTATTGTGGTAAATTCGAGCACGACAAAGACATTGGCCTGAATGTACATCAATAGCACATCTAAACGCTGGTGATGATAACGGCCACCGCACAGACGTACGTTGTATGTTTGTAGTGCCATATACCGGCCTGTGAGCATTTGTGGCCGCCAGACGTGCATGGTGGGAAAGACGTATAGTTTGATAATGCTAAATATCAGGGGCAGTGGAGTCACTCTCCAGACCATGTCTTGTACGATAACGACTGGCCCAGCTGGTTAGTTCAGTGAAAATCGTTAGTTTCGGTAAACATTAGCTACAACGCCTTGAACATGCATTGCCCATACTCGTCTTCTCCAATACCACACGGCAGTCAGAATCCGACGAACGTTTTGACGGTGATCGATTATTTTTGTGCCATATCGTCGTAGGGACAGTGCCGTGGTTAGGAACTCGCTAGGGATGAGACAGCTTAGGTTACACTGGTAGACGCATATAGGTTAGAGACCATTTGAGATACAACTCGTATTAACCTGCTTCCGGGGGTCGCAACGAGCGATCGCTTAATGCACTCAACGAAAGCGATTGACAACGATCGGCTATTTGGGCCAACTAACGGGTGCCTGTTGTATCACGGGAGCGTGTTGCAATTATATGTGATAAACAGGCACAACTTATCTTACAGTTGGTTATTTCAAACTGCCGGAATGCGGTCCGACTCACTCGTGGCACCCTAAAATAAGCCATATACGCGCAAAATGTTACTTAGACACGTATCGCGCGCACGTCCGTCGTGGTTTTGACCCCACGGGACAAGTCATATGTTTACCAATAACGTTTTACCAAATATAGGTGTCATATAGTTATTGTTATAATATATAGCAGTAGATTGAAACCGCAACTGAAGTGACCGTGCTCGGTGTAGGGTACACATGCACTTCATATTAAATTCGGAGGTATATTGTTGTAAAGACTTGTAAACACTTTCGACAGTCTTCCGTGAAATGGAGTTGAGAGGCGAACGAGATTCGGTTGAAAAGGTATTGGCTGCATGCCGCTTGGAAAGTTGAAACAAATTTAAACTTTGGACGCGAAATGCCTGGCTCTGGTGACATCAACATACCTGACAGTCGGTAAGCGAGCCGATCAAGTCGAAAACACTATGAAGAGCGTGCCTTACATTCATTTATTAAATTAATTCGTGGTCGACGTTTGAAGACCATCGGTCAGTAAAGCCCTTTCCACCTACGTTATTCGGGATCGATACAAATAGTATACTTCGCGTGGAAGTACGGATACCGTGCGGATTCCAACTGGTGTGGTTCGAACGTGGTCTGTCGTTTGTCTGCCGTGATTATCATTGTCTAAATATTCTTCGTAGGCCCAACCAAATGTACGATTGCGTAGAAAATATGTGTTTGAGCCCAAACGCGGAAGACTAATCCATCGCGGCATTGTCATCTCCCTTGCAACACCATGTTGTCATTATTCTTGCGAACAATGTGCGTTAAGATGACCAGTAGTTCAGTAGGTTCAATACAACGTAGTAAAGGTGAGATGGGTATACGTTTTGTGTTACACGCATCGAATATCAATCGCATTTTAGACTTAGGTTGTTGAGAAGCTACTTCAGGTACAGGTATCCTATGTATTGTTGGGCGTAACGCACGAGTAGTGGGGGCTGGGTTTTGACTACATACCCACAGACCACGGAAACACATGAGGAACACACCCCCTCTCTGTTTACATCACATACTCATAGGTGTGGAACTTCAGGGAGCGGGTGTAACGTTTCGTTTTGCAGGGCTTGCTGGAGGGGTAGACAATAGAGCAGAGCGTTTATGGACCGCAGTTGGTGTCCGCATGCACAAAACTCACCCACGGGTCTAGGACGTAAGCTGGCCGACATTCAGGTCATATTATTGTTCAACTCTGTTCGAGCTAATTCGAGAAATCGCTGGAGCGGTGCGCACGCGCATTCGTTTGGGAGGCTGCGTGCTGATATGTTCGTCGTGTTGCACTCCCTGCCGCTCTGAAGCCACTACTCGGTTGAGGCTGGTGGTGTGTGCTTCGCTATCGAAGCACGAAACATTGTCGCGAAAGTGCTGCTGTACGCGGATAACGGGATTTGAGAGTCGAGTGCCAAGGGGGTACCCTGTCGATTCGGTTTCTGCGGTCACGCTTTCACTTGAAAATATAATGTCATAGAAAATGTTTTCATATGTTGGTATTTTAAGGCTGTCTTGACGACTGGAAAATACAGGGGGTAAGGGAGGATGAAATATATAAAACAAAACCAGATGCACTACGTAGTGTAGATGTATTACTTTTGACAAAGGAGAACCACAACAGCCGTAGGGGTACGTAATGGGTGGATGAAACAACATACTTGATTACTCGATCCAGAGAAGATTAGTCGTATTGGACGAAGAGTGAAACCACACATATAGGGTACATAGTGGGGGATGAGATTTATAAAGTATTAGCTTGAGCTAAAATCGTGGTGTGGATTAATTATCTTTAACAAAAAAGGAACACGATCTGGAGTTGATGATTATTCTATGTATGGGGTGTCGGAAACATCATGTGCTGTGGGAAGAAAGTTTAAAGACCTCAAAGTATCCAGATTAATACGCAAAAGTTCCCTATCTTAACGTGCCTATTGCCATATTGGTCAACGTGTCACGACACGGCTCTGTATCATACAACCGGCACACCAGGACAAGGTATAGCACATAACGTATGGTATACCTGGTACCTTCGAACGCACCCCATCGGTCGAATACACAAACAGGATATATCGACAACAAGTCAAGAACGCATAAGCCGAGCCACGCGTCCATCAAAATACCTCAAGATGATATTTTGAAGCCACCATTCGCAGTGCGTGTTGTCTTGTTTCTTAGAAATGTGCGCCCAGAAAATGCACGTCCCAGCGTTTGTGTTACCTGGAGTGAGTAAAAACACAAGCTATGATGTCATGAGCTGTGAGTCCGGCCAATATTACGGTGGTCTGCACACAAAGCTTAAACAATGAGAACATTCAGTCGGAGGACTCGACGCATTTGCTTACGATGTCGACGTCGCTAGTTGCTGATGGTGATGAGATCCAAGCTGCCGGACGTGGAAGGCGATAGCGACTCTTAATGTCAGTCGTTCGAAGGGAGGTAGGTGTCGAGCTGACGAATGTACTTGTTACTGCTGCTGGGGTAACAAGAGCTGTGCTGAGCCTTGGCCAGAGAGCGTTGCGATCAGGACAGGGAAGACACCAGACTGTGAAGAGCGGGGCGAAACAGACATCCAGTTTTCGTTTGTGTGACGAAAAACCACCAGAGCCTCGCTAACGACCAATTACTGTTGCAGTTGTGGACGGGTCACAACGCTCATGTATAAAGAAAATCTGGCCTATCATCGTTTTACAGTGTCGACAGAGACACTGAATATGTCAATGTCTAACGCTCGTTTAGTCACCAAAACAAAAAGACCCCGCCGCTTTGCATGCGTCACCCAGACGGCAAACAAATCATCGCTTGGTATTCGTGACCCCAAGCAGCCAACAACCCTCCGCTGTATACGGCGTACAAGAAACAGACTGTCCAATAAGTGACGCGGGGGGCATTCGTATCACAAAATAGTGCCAAGACTCGTATAACCCTTCACCGTCTGTCAATGACGACACATCACAGCCGACTGTTTCGTAGTTTTAATCGCCTTTACGATTGCATACCAGGTGCCATATAACCTTTCACAAACGTATTCCACATCAACACTGCTTCCTGTTGACATATCTATGTTATTAAAATCTGCTATTCTGTCTGTCTGTCTGTCTGTAATTGAGCAGCGCTATCCAGAGCAGCACAGCCCCACCTTGCCGCATGGGTAGGGAGGCGGGGTACCACAACCCGCGGAACACCGGGTCCCATGCCGCACCGAGTCGTGACCGTGGCGCAATCCCGACTCAGTTCTGGCGGCCATCTAACCAGCCTACCTGCTGACTTACAAGTTTTGAATTAATATTCTGGCAGCTGGTTGGTTGCCCAAATCCATGCCAGTGGCTGCTGGCTCTTTCTAGAACGTCGGTGCTAAAATGAACCACCGACGTTCCGCCAAACCTGGGGAGGATAGGCTCTCATCCCCGGATCATAAATCCTTCCATATATCTACAACTCCGACCAACCGGGGACAAAAACCGGCGATTTCCCGGGTCGACACTGTCACGCACGGTATGGAAACCCCACCCCCATCAGAGCATTTTACCGATCTGCTGGAAATCATAGGTACGACAAATAACAACATAGAGAGAGATAGTGCAGGAGCGAGGATAATAGGATGGGAGAAATTGGTCAAGACCACAGCAAGTAAAGTAATAGTGAAGAAGTTGATGATATGCAATAGAGCAGTAAAATGGTGGGATGAAGAAGTAAAAGAGGCTATAAGAGTAAGGAGAAAGGCACACGCAAGATACACATCGAGCAAAACTACGTCAGGATGGGAGGAGTATGGAATTGCTAGAAATAAAGTAAAAAAGGTGGTTGAGAAGAAGAAGAAAGGGGTATGGAAAGACGTAGTTAATAAACGAATGAAGACTTTGATGGCGGGATGAAACAGATGTGGGTAGGGATAAAAGGGATACTAGGCAAACAAGCAGGAGAGGCAGATACGGGGATAGCTACATTAAGAGCACAGAACGGTAAAATGGTTAGTAGTTCGAAGGGGAAAAGGGAAGTACTTGTAGAGCATTACCGCACAACAGGCACAGTCTATAGAATAAGAACTGACCTACAAATCATCAAACGGAAAGCGTAATCCTCTGAGCAGAAATTCGAGAAGTCGATAGAACAACGCGGTTTGGCAGAGGGAGGAGACCGTGAAATAAGATGCAAGAGGCAAAAAAAGGGAACACAGTGGCTATCAAGAAAGGGTTTCACAGGGGTAGAGGCCGTGATTCCACGAAGAGAAGAAGTATAATAAGGGGAGCCTAAAAATACCTTTAAGAATAAGATAATGTGCAGCAGGAAAAGCTAGAAACCAAGATAGTTAAATGAGTTTTATGAAGGTACGGGACGAAAGGTAATGCTTACCAGTGATGGTTAAAAGATTGGTATAACTGAAGGATGTATATGGATAACACGCAAACGATGTACCAGCAACACTACGATGTAAGAGGTGATGGAGAGAAGGAGTAGTAGTAAACTTGTTTAAGAAAGGAGACAAGGCTGACCCGGGTAACTACAGGGGGATAACGCTACTAAGCACTGTA
The DNA here is from genome assembly GCA_008828725.1 of Saccharina japonica. Classification (NCBI taxonomy): domain Eukaryota; class Phaeophyceae; order Laminariales; family Laminariaceae; genus Saccharina; species Saccharina japonica. The sequence goes on from MEHQ01001963.1 coordinate 43,826, forward strand.
GGTAAAACGTTCTGTAAGATTTTGAACGATAGAATGGGAACAATGATGGAGAAGGAAGAAAACATTAGCGAAGGGCAAGCAGGATTTAGGCCAAACCGTAGCTGCGTCGACCATGTGTACACATTAGGTAAGATAATCCAAGGCAGGAAAGACGCGGGGCTAACAACGTACTGTTTCTTTTTAGATGTACAGAAGGCCTACGATACAGTATGGAGAAATGGGCTGTGGGAAAAGTTGTGGGGAATATATAGGGATAAGAGGAAAGATGTGGAGAATGATGAAGAAGATGACGGAATGTGCGAGAAGTGCTGTGATGTTGCACGGGGAGATATCGAAGTACGTTGATACGTATACAAGGAATTGCACAGGGATGTACGCTATCACCTAACCTATTCAAGGTATATATTAATGACATGATAGTAGCAGTAGAAGCAGCATCGCAGGGGGTCACGGTGGGGGAAGATACGGTGTCGGGATTGATGTTTGCGGATGATTTCGTCTGCATATCAGAAACACCCGAAGGACTGCAGAAACAAATAGAGAAGGCAATAGAGTACACCAGGAAGTGGAGAGTGACGGCGAACGTAAAAAAGTGCGCAGTAGTTGTATGTAACGAAGATAAGGAGAGTCCGGTAACTTGTAAGTGGAAGTGGGGAGAAGATGAATTACCGATCGTAGACCAGTATACATACCTTGGCGTAGAGATCTCAAAAGATTGCTCTTGGGACGCACACATAAATGAAATAATAGGCAAGGGTAAGGCACACGTAGGCAAGATGGAAGCAGTCCTAACAGACTCGCACCTTGACACTAGAATTAAGAGATGTATACTGAGGAATGTGATTTTACCAAAGCTAGAATATGCAGGAGAGGTATGGGAAGGGAACGCGAAGCTCGTAAAACAGCTGGAAACAGTACAGATGACAGCAGCTAAAAAAGTACTAGGATGCTCAAGTACGACGAGTAATACAGTATTGAGAGCAGAACTGGGAATGTACCCACTTAAGACAAATAGAGACGTGCGTACGTTGAAATGGCAATATAAAGTAAAGAACATACCAAGTAAGAGGTTGCCAGCCATAGCTGATAAAGCTGTATGGGAGAAAGTAACCAAAGGGCGAGCTGGAATAAGGTGGGATAGCGTAGTCGAGAAAGTATGGAAGGATATAGGAAACCAAAAAGAGACGCTGGCCATAGAGAAATTTAGCGGATACAAGACAGAAGTAAAAGAAAGGATAGAAAGAAGGGAAAGGCTAGCGCTGAGAAAGAAGGTGGAAGGGGAAGAACACTTAGAGATATACGGGGGGTTGAGAGAAGGAATAGGAATTAAAAGGTATCTGCACGGCCCAATGGACTTCGCGAAAAAGCTGAAACTGCGATTTCGTGTAGGGGACCTGGACCTGCCAGAAAGAAGAAGGAGGTATACCAGTAGCCGGGAGGAGGAGGAAGTAGATGCACAGATGTGCCCATGTGGCAAAGCCATAGAGAGTAGAGTTCACATAGTGGGAGAATGTGAAAGGTACAAGGAGGAAAGGGATGTGCTTGAGGAGGAGATGAGGAAAATAGACGAGTGTGACATGGAGCAGTTTGGTACACTAAATAGTAGCGAGAAAACGATCGCTATCTTGGGAGATAGATGGTGGCCACAGACGGCGAAACAGGAAGAAGATAATTATCTTAAGATTAGCAAAACGTTTCTTTGTAATATATGCGTCCCAGACGGCAAACAAATCATCGCTTGGTATTCGTGACCCCAAGCAGCCAACAACCCTCCGCTGTATACGGCGTACAAGAAACAGACTGTCCAATAAGTGACGCGGGGGGCATTCGTATCACAAAATAGTGCCAAGACTCGTATAACCCTTCACCGTCTGTCAATGACGACACATCACAGCCGACTGTTTCGTAGTTTTAATCGTCTTTACGATTGCATACCAGGTGTCATCTAACCTTTCACAAACGTACTCCACATCAACACTGCTTCCTGTTGACATATCTATGTTATTAAAATATGCTATTCTGTCCGTCTGTCTGTACTTGAGCAGCGCTTTCCAGAGCAGCACAGCCCCACCTTGCCGCATGGGTAGGGAGGCGGGGTACCACAACCCGCGGAACACCGGGTCCCATGCCGCACCGAGTCGTGACCGTGGCGCAATCCCGACTCAGTTATGGCGGCCATCTAGCCAGCCTACATGCTGACTTACAAGTTTTGAATTAATATTCTGGCAGCTGATTGGTTGCCCAAATCCATGCCAGTGGCTGCTGGCTCTTTCTAGAACTTCGGTGCTAAAATGAGCCACCGACGTTCCGCCAAACCTAGGGAGGATAGGCTCCCATCCCCGGATCATAAATTCTTCCATATATCTACAACTTCGACCAACCGGGGACAAAACCGGCGATTTCCCGGGTCGACACTGTCCCGCACGGTATGGAAACCCCACCCCCATCAGTTGGTCACTGATTGACTGAGGCTCAGGGCCGCATCCGGGGATGATATGATCCCATCCCCGGGTCAGGAATCCTTCCACACATGAAGAACTCCGGCGACCTGGGGACGACAACAAACACCCCCCGGGTCGATACCGCCTCACCCGGCGTGAAAACCCCAATACCGCGGGCAAGTTTACAAATTTACGGTTGCCTGGCCCACATAGAGCCAGCGTGCCGCGAGAGTTGCCCCTCGGGGCAACGTCGAAGTCTCGCCGCACCCGGGGATGATAAGGTCTCATCCCCGGGTCATATATCCTTCCATAGATTTCCAACTCCATCAACCCGGAGACTAAAACGAATATCTCCCGGGTCGATACCGCCCCGCAAGGTGTGGAAACCCCACCACTACTGTCTGGTTGCTGATTTGACTGGGGTGCTGGGGTTCATAAAGCCAGCACCCAGCGAAGGTGGCCCCTCGGGGCAACGGTGGGGTCTCTCCGCACCTGCGGATGATTTGGTCCCATCCCCGGGTCAGAAATCCTTCCATACATCTGCAACTCTAACGACCCGGGGACGAAAACGGACAGCCCCCTGGGTCGATACCGCCCCACAGGGTGTGAAAACCCCAACCCCGCCAGCAAATTTACGATTGCCTGGCCCTTATGGAGCCAGCGTGCCGCGAGAGTTTCCCCTCGGGGCAACGTCGAAGTCGGGCCGCACCCAGGGATTATATGACCCCATCGCCGGGTCAGAAATCCTTCCATACATCTACAACTCCAACAACCCCGGAGACGAAAACGGACATCCCCCGTGTCGATACCGCCCCGTAAGGTGTGGAAACCCCCCCACCAGTGGCTAATTTGCGATTTCCTGGCCCTCATTAAGCCAGCCTATGGCGCGAGTTTCCCCTCGGGGCAACGGCGGGGTCTCGTCGCACCCGGGGAAGATATGATCCCATCGCCGGATCAGAAATCTTGGCGGACGACTACAAATCCAACAACCCTAGGACGAAAACAGCCACCCCCCATGTCGATACCGCACTGCAAGGTGTGGAAATCCCAACCCCACGGGCTGAGTTACGTTTTAGTTGGGGGCTCATGGTCGATGCTCCGTTGTGCACGGGGATGGTAAGGCCCCATCTCCGAATCATATATCCTTCGAAACAAAAACGGACTTCCCCCGGGTCGGTACCGCCCCGCATAGTGGTTCTAATAATTTTGGTCCAGAGTGGTACATCACACACACTGTTAATACGAGTACAATGTACCACACCAGTCACTTATTTACTACTGTGGACAACACAACGCTAGCGCCATGGGCGGAGCCGTGGCCGTACCGCTATTTCATTTAAAATCTGTATTTACTATACGCAACCTATACCACGGCAATAAGCAAGGCTCCTAGAACGACTTAGTACGGGAATAAGCACAGGAGACATTTCCTCAGGAAACAAATTGTATCCCTTCGAACCCCTGCCCACGTTTGGCACATATTAACAAGTCTACGATACGACGGCCCTCAATCTGATAATTCACCGTCGACGACAGAGTGAGTTAGGGTACTCAAGGTTCGATTCCAAACTTCCAACAATTTCTCTTTTGTATACGCTTCAGACGTTTTGGATTAAGACTTGACCACGAGTGGGGAAGATATACCCGGAAAAAATGCGGGTGACGCATATTGTCATACATCAGATTTTCTCAGGCCGGTATATCCAATCATTGTTCGTGCGTCGAGAAAATATTTTTCCGAGGTCCTGCTGATGAGATAATCGTAGGAGATATCACGCCACAGTTGTACAATAAGGGACGAAGATCTCGTGACCAACTACATTGGTCATACCTGCATGGGAGATAGTTTTGATGACCTCTGAGAACGTGCAGGTGGGACGAGACACGAAGAGGAGGCCACTGATGTACCTTCAGAGCATACTAAAGCTCCCGTTAAAAACAAAACGCTGAGTCAAAAATTCACGATCAACGATTGATCAACGTACGACATAAACCACGTTCCAGGATTGTTAGAGGGTCCCTTCGATCATGTAAAACAAAAACACTTGAGTCTTGAAAACAATATATATTTCGTTTTTTTTTACAGCAGCAATACTACTTCGGGTATAATAACACAATCTTAGTACTCCTTATGGAAAACGGCTTAGCTCCAGTTACATTGCTCAGATCGGCGACAGACCAACGTATAGCTTGTTTGGTATAGTCTCTAAAACATATTGGGGCACTTGGATCTGCACGGGAGGGCAATCATTGCTGTGTTTGCGTCACGAAACGTAAGTGCTCCGCAGCAATATTTTGATCGTTTCGGAACTCCTGTTTGAAATCTAAACTCTGCTCTGGCCACGTAGTACGCTACGAACGGTCGAACTAGAGGCCCAGGTAGGTTCACCTACTAGGGCTCGGTGTCCTCGTCGAAACTCTGAGTTACAGCACTTTCAGCAGCCGGAGAAACTGTCATTTTTCAAATCAATCTTAGGTACCAGGGGTATGACGAGTCGTTTTCGAGTCAGAAGAACGTTTCGTGATGAACAAGGCGTCCGATCGCTACGCCATCCGAGACACAAATGTTTACCATGACCGAGGCTCTCTACAACCACTCATCGGTTGCAACTATGAGCATTAAGGGTCATGAAAATGTCAAAATTGTAACAGAAGTACTGTACTGTAGTAATGCAGCTGGAAACAAGAAAAAAGGGTTTCGTATTTGATGTTACATGTTTTGCCCCAAGGGGCCTGTTCATAAACGGACCAGGCCAACATCCCGAGATTTGTTTTTCGTTGTCGTACTACGTTATTAATAGTATAACAGTACAGTGTGACGAAAACACAAACAAAAACCGAGAAACAAATTCAAGACAACAAAATACCCCAACAACAAAGAGATAAATAAAGTTCGGAAACAAAAACAATACAAACTTGGTACAAAACATAAATCTATCGTAAAACCAATCAAACCATGAAAAACCTGTACTGAGTCGGGGAACACAACAACAACCTCCGCAATTAGGTGGCCAATAGTGTGATACTGTTTCTGCTTAAGTATCAGTTCTAGCCTCAATTGGCATTTGGGACGGCATCAACACGACAAAACTAACGAAACAATGTTCTTTACACGAAAACTTCCGAAAACATATGTCAAAGTTAGCATATAAAGCTCGGCACATGCCGCTTCCGGGGTAGATGAAACGTCTGGTACTGTTTTTTGTATTGTTTGAGTGCTTTCCATAGTGTATTCCTGCAAATTAGAACGATAAGTACGAAATAATTAAATATATAGGCTGATCATAAATTGCGATCGACACACATTCGTTATATTTCACGACGAACGTGATTCAAATATAAATGCAAGCTGTACATCCCCCTCAATACTTCACATGAAATTCTACTCGCACGTTGCAAGAGAGTTCCGTTTCACGTCGCGATTTGTTATAAACGTTAATCGCAACGTACTCGAAAGCACCTCGCTTATGAATCACCTTGTCGTGCACGTTGCCGAACATGTGCAGTTATTGACAGGTTGGTTTGGACTATTTCAACTATTGATTTGTGTTCAGATGAAATGAGCAAGCTGCGTATGTTTTTAATGTACGTAAAGTACGTGTTGGAGAATTAATAGTGATCAAACATTGCAAGAACATCCATCTACAAATCAGGCCATAACCTCAAAAGTTAGGCTATGTTCACAACAGGATGTCTCACAATCGAGGCGCTTTTTGTTAAGTTGCGATATACGTTGTCCCCGTCGTCCCAGCGTGCTTAGGTTGTGTATTCGCCACAACATCCCGCAACGTACGGAAATGGCCACCGGGGTGACTCCCACACAAATAACGACATTGGTTTATATTTACCCATGAGGCGCACGATATGACGCCCCCCGTTCATGATCGGCCCCCCCTGTTGGTGCTGGCAATGGAAACACTTAGAATTACCCTTACAGCAGTAGTAGACAATACGTTTGCCATACGCATTTCAGATGCACTAATATAACCCCGAGGCGATGAATTCGCTGTTTAGGCGGCAGTAGCCCCACTGAGTATTATTGAGTTGGACGTAGTTGGCCTCTCGTATTTTATTGCATGTCATACACGCAATTACTGGCGTTAATTATCCGTTGACAATTTCCTTTTTCATTGAGATTGGTCAATATGTATCTTCATGCGCCTTTAGTGTTGTGAGGGCTTTGGTATATATGCGCGGGGGGGGGGGGTAGCATCGTGAAGTACTAAACGGAGTATTTTGCGTCCGATGCGTGCTGCGATATTTAGAGGCAGCACGTTTTGACTGAAGATATGTATCAATGACTGGGTTCATCACCACAAACTCGACCGTATTTCAGTTTCGCTTTCGCAATAGCCTTCATTGAACAGCGAACGCATGGGATGGTCCATCGTGTAGCACTTGCACTTTCCTCTGTTATACCAAAATCAGTTTGTGGGCGAGGTATGGCCCTCCTCATGTGACCATTCTCAGAAACTAAACATGGTGCACCTCTACGGTTGCGTGCGTCGTGCGTTCACTTTGTCGGACGCATAGGGCACTGGCGACCCCGGGTAAAACAAACTGGACGCCCGCCGTAATGTTCCGAGTTTAGTTTTTTTTATGAATGTGTGCTTCAATATACTCAATGTGTCCCAGTAATATGCGCACTCTTTTGGAAGCCTGCCGTTTGTATTTCCGAGACACTTTGTTGGTGAAGTTTAGGATCTTTGAGCAGTCTCGGTGCGGGGCTAATTCGAGACACTTTGTTGGTGAAGTTTCCTAGGGACCCTGTGCCCTGAAACTTACGGTCAATGCTTGACAATCGCTGTGACAGATGCCGGTGGATAACATCATGGGATGTTGCTGCTGTCAAAACAGGCGTATCAGGCATAACCCTAGTAAAACACCACACACACTGACTGGTGTCTTATGCTCCTATTTGCTGGTACCGCGTACCACTTATTTCCATGAACGTACCAGAGTTTTGCAAACAAACATGATGATGTTATACCAGGTTCAGTACTACGACGATTTCGACCACCCGAATATGAAAAATATTTGTTGTTTGTAGCAAACGTTCTGATACATTTTCGTTTTTTGATATAATCGAAAAAACAATCTTCACAGCCCAGAATGGAAATATGTACATCGGTATATACTCCAAAGACACTGTACCCCACCGATCGATTTGAATAATAAGAAGGGGAACGGTAACACAAGGACGTGGCCCCCCGCTTAGTGCAATCCTGGCGTCATTTGAGCCCTTGTGATCGGCGCAATATCCTCCGATCGGCCGCCAACGCTGATCTCTCCGAACTGACTAACAACAGTGCAAGTCGATTGTCCAGTTGCGTGCATCAGGAAATAAAATTGGGCCAGGTGCGGGATGAAACCGCGCATATACAAGAGCTGCAGACCATCGTATAACGTATAGCATCACCAAAACGTTGACACCGGTTCGTTTGAAAGCTTGCAGGCTGCGGTGAATGCGGTCATCTACAGGCTCGTTAGAGCCGTAAGACTACACGCTGCTGCTGCTCAGTTCGAGTTATTCTGTAAATATACGCCGACGCGCTGTTTTTACACTCACTCATCAATGGCTGTAACGAGCCAAACTTACCGCATGCACCGCACGTTGCAGGCAATGTAAAAAACAAAAGGCAGCCTAACGGAGCGGTCTACGTTTTGGGATGGTCCGCTGTCCTTCTTTAGGGGTGGTTTCAGCCTGTCTCTGGCCCTACTCATTTCCCGTGTGCACCAACAGCCGGACAACCGACGTCAAGTGTTTTATGCAGTTTGAAGCGACTCGACTTGCAGGCAGATGGGAGGACAGTGCGCCAGCCACAAGGGGTTAAATTACTCCGGCAGTAGATTAAGGGGAGCGCCATGTCTTTGCGCTAGCGTACCGGCCGTCTCGTTTGTCAAATCGATGGCAGGAGCAAGGTGCCTTGTTTTTTATATACGTATCATCAATCTGGGCTGTTCAGTGTATTTGTGATTCCACCCATAAAACTAAGTATCAGCAATGTTCCACTATAAAGCAGGTTTCTGTTATATGACGATGCCAGTAGTATAATTGATACTACGTTTTGACAGAAGGGGGAGACGGGATCATCAAATACATATGTTTAGGGGTAAGGGTGGGTGATATGAAGTAAGTACTGATTTGACTCATTTTCAATGCATACTGTTGACAAAAGAGGGGCACGATATGCAACGTGTGCATCGACTATGCCAATAATTTTATGAGGATTTATGTCGTCATGGCTTGTAGACGAAGCTGCTACTGCTCTTGTAGGGTGATAATATACTCGTATTATATTTCTGGCGAACCTCTTGTGTTGCGCTCTCTGTGTGTTATCGTTTCTACACCCGAGGAATTGCAGTAATCGGCAAAGGCATGATGCCCAAGCAAAACGAACACCAAACACCGACCATAGGTGTCCTCACAGTTTCTGGAAACAGGGCGAACAATACCCCGAAGAAGCGTATCACGGTAGTGGTGGTTCATAATAGTTGTAGCTCTTTCCACCAACGGCTGGATACAGAACAAGAAGTGAAACTCCGACGACGTGGTTGCCGCCACTGGACGAATACTACTACGAGATAATCTTAAAACCAGTATTCTTCCGTAAGCGCGTCATACTGACCGGTGCTTTTTACTAGACGAGCTTAACCGGTCAGAAAATATTCACCGAAAAAGGCGTGAAAACCCTATCGGTGTGTCAATTAGAAGTAAAGGTTGTTTCAGTACGTGACCGTGAAGAGGATGGACTGCTAACATCTTACAAAAAACTAATCACGATTTACTTTCAACTTACGACAGCGAGCAATAATATAGGCGTGGTGTGTTAGTTGTACAAACGACTTAATCGGGTGTTGAATATAATATGTTAATGGCGTACTTCTTCTTCTCGTTCTGTTTATCCAGAGTTCCACGTGTCTTGCTTGATACTCCAAGCAACTTAAGCATACTTCCCGTGTAAACGGCATCCTATGTCTCCCGCTGGCCTACGCACACCTTTTGGAGAACGTGCTGCGCGTCAGCCACAGGAAGCGCCCCCGCAATCACGATGGAATTCTGAAGAAGCCTCAGTGCCACGGTAGGGTTGGTTTCATATTCGCTCGGCCACGCACCTGAGGAGGTCGTGATGTCACTGGTCGTGCAAAACACGACAAACATGTTTGTGCGCCACTCCCAAAGCTCAACAAATTTGTGAGATCGTGAGTATTAACCGACACTTTCTCGCTTGAGAGCCTCGACCGGTCAAAGAAACATTGCTTTAGAAGGCAAAAAGTTGAACCACTACGCTGAGATTAGTGGGAACCGATGCATCCAATTAGTTCGTCTACTGACGCATATTCGACAAGGCTGGATCCTTTTTGTCTGAGCACGCATGCTACGGTATAAGTGCACTATGATTATCCTGAAGTTCATCACTTCACGAGCTCTGCCCTATAAGTAAGCTGAAGTACACGGAATTTAAAAGGAAATTCAAGTGCTACCCGATTGAACAATCCCCTGCCTCGAGTATATAATGAAAAATGTTGCCACACGAGAATGAAATATCAACTGTTTTCGGTGAAAACACCGGATCGTCCGGAAGCCGTTTGAGCTCAAACGTGATAACTCTATGATAGCATGCCTCTGAGCTCCTTACCCCATGAGTTCGATATTTCATCGGAACGATGAGTTTGAAGAAACTCACACGCGCCACCCGACCATCGTTCGCCGACTAGTGAATTGTATATAATCACCTGTACTGAGTCACGTCAGTATCCGAATCGACCAGAAAACATGGAACCACAACCCCTACCAAGGGAGTTATCGAATTACAGGCCGCGGACAATATATCGGCCAATTTTGTTGACAGGGTGTGGTTTGGTGGACGAATACTCGCCTCACGCGTTTAAGAGGCTATCAGCTGAACGCCCCCCTTAATTTATCTAAGAGTTCGTCATTTGTTAACGACTAGCTTACCCCATATCAAGAAAATCAGTTCACTACGAATGCATGCTGACGTACGAGCTTGATCCACACACAACACGAGAATAAGAACGAAACAAAGGTGTTTGGCTAGACTTGAACCCACGACCACCAATTCAGACTCGCACTCCTGCTCTGTGGCCTTCGCACTATATTGTATCTGCCAAACGGTCAGACGTGTTGTGTATAGTTCAGGATGCCACGAGAGTGTGGACTATATTCGGTCGTTGATTGAGTGGTGGGGTAAGCGACGAGCATACCCGCCTGTATATGTCTTCGATGTCGAGCCCAACAACATAGGTGGGCTTCTGAGCGTCGATTTGTATGACTAAATATGCAGCACTCGAATCTTCCGTTGTTTCCAGCATTACTCGATGTTAGGACAGGAAATATACATTTTGACGTCGAGGCGATTGCAATCGCCAGCGAAGAAGCATGCGCCCAACATTTTAGTAAGGCTTTCATCCGCCAAAGGATACTTGCTCCATGCTCCTCGAGATTGTATTACAGTTGTTCACGGATCAGTATTCGCCCCATCTTGTTGTGAGAGTAGTCGTCCATGATCTGACTGTGCGTCGGACGGTTCAGAGTGTATTCGTCGGTGAGCGCAGGGAGTGGTCCCCTGAACTGAAGTCCACGCCAACCAGTACCAATACTTATATGTGCGTGTTCATGCGGGGCTGAAGGGTCTTCCTAGAGAGTGTGTTTCGGTAGGCTGAAGTGGATGACGAAAACACATATATATGGCGTACTGAAGCCAATCTATGTTTGTTAGGGTTAACCACTCGATATCGAATGCAGTACCTCAACATCATGGAGGCTAAACTTCGTTAACGAACGTATGTGTATTTAGTGTGTGGTCAGGTGCAAAACCTGATACGATGGGCATACCTGAGAAAACGGTGAAACCTCCCACGGTGAACATGATACGTCTCTTCATCACCGCGTACTCGTTTCAACTACTTTAGTTCGCGCGACTTTCAGATTGCGCGAGCACGGTGAGTGATTGAGACTTCGAAAATTGGCCAACTGCACCCGTCACCTCGGGGGGAAAAATTATATCACGGTAGGGGCGGCACGAGTTGGTCCGTCTTTTCATGGTCGGTTACGGTCAGCAGGTCTGCACATATCGCCTAGTACAAACCATATTTGTACTCTACATTTTGTGGTAGGACCAGCGCATAGAAACCTTTGAAGGAGTTTCGACGGGAACAATTAATTGAAGTCTCGTTTCGGTTGAGGCCTTGAGGTCCATAGGTGAGGATGTAACATAATGAAAGCACCATCCATACATTGGTGTTGCTCAAATATCGTCTGACCTATAAAAAATGTAAAAAAAAAACACTTGGACGAGTTATGATGAAAACACGTCCGCATGCACTAGACATATAGAGAGTTTATCAGATGATACGTTAATTAGAAAAAGACAAACAAGCATGTGTTACCGGCGAGGACAAAGGGAAAAGTTTGTGTTTGCGCTTCTAGGCGACAATTTCAGTTTAGGACAGGTGTTAATGAAGACCACGGGCTTGCGACCAAGGTTTGGACGCACGACGGTAGGACTTCGTTGAACATGATATGTTGGTGGGTTAATTTGTGTTTCTGCAGGCTGCAGGAGCAGCAATGGGCGATGAAGGCTGTGTGTGGGCTGTCGAGTCCTACCTCCCAGAGACGAATCGCTCTTACGGCAATACTGTCCTCCACTACAATGCAGACCACACAGCTATTAGAACAAACAGTAGACTGCTTGCCCACAACCCAGCTGATGTGTACTCTCTGTAATTCTCTATCAATGCATACGATTTTTTGTTATATAGGTTGCTGTCTAAATTTCGTGCATAGGTTAGACGACGTGAGCTGTGGCGCCGGTGCAGTTTGGCATTGACAATGTGCCACCCACTTGCCGGGAGCGCACACTTTGCCCGGCCGGTTCAAACAAGAAGCGTGATTGAGTACAGGTTGATCATAAATGCACACACCTGGTACGTATGTGAATCGCATTGACAGGTGTGTGTATTGTGTTTGATGTTCTTACCTGTTGATGAGGAAATGCATTGAAATATAGACTGGGTTGCCAAATGAAACGTAGTGTCCATGTCACTGGCACTACAAACATCCACTGGTAGGGGTTAAGCTGTTCGGCCCAACCGGTTTTCACTGGTTGAGCTCCTCGCGTGAGAAATTGTCTGTGAGTTTGATAATTATTTTGTGTAGAGTATATTTGTTTTTAACACTTAAAGGTGGAAAGCTTGGTTGAGTTGCGCCAAGAATATCCATCGAAGTCATAGGTCAGGTGAGGTATTGAGCTCATCGTGTGAGGCGCTCATGATTGCCACGCATGCTACGGTACTGCTGAAAACGAGTACTTCTCCTCTCGACCGCAGGCCTTATAGAGCCACCTCGGGAACAAGCGCAGACACCGGCTGGCACTCGTCTGCTACGCAGCTATGTACATGAAACCCCCCTCGTGAGGTGCCAACTGCATATATGGGTAGTTGAATGCTCCTACTGGTATGCGATGTCTAATGGTTACAACACGCTGGCATATGCGCGAAACCGTTTAACAGCATTGATGACTGCAACACCCCCCTCTGTAGATGCCTGATTTCGTGTCGCTTCCTCATGAACATGAAGAACACAAAGTGCTGCCCAATAGCATATAGGCACGTACATACCAGAACGTTCACAGTGCGCTGTTAGCGGTGCATACTCGTACGCACGGGTTCACATCCACGCAGAGCATGCCCTATATTCGGTACGCCAGTGTCCCTAAAGCATCCATGCCCCGTCCCGTGTTCGTAATAGTAGACGTCGTTGATCGCGGTAACTATATTGAGGTATGAGGGGCCAGACGACGCGTGCTTAGATAGAGGTAGCACTTTCTACCTGAAACGGTTTATGAATTACGGTGCTCCTCAACCCCAAATGGCCAGAATTTCTTACTTGCGTTGCAGTATTGCTCCTTTCATACTCAGGTCATTTGCATATTCGTCAGGTAGCACTCTGATTTCTGATTTCCCTCCAAAAGCAGTTTTCGCGTGAGTTTTCTGTGCTCCTCAAGTGACCACCCTCAGAACAAACCCGGTGTTTACACCTTTACACCTTTACACCTCTACCGTACCACGTGCAAGACATTTTTCCCGGGCCCTATTATTCAGCAGTCACTTTGTGTTGTTCACACGACTTAAGCAGTCCATCGGCTCGCAGTGAAATCATCGCCCTCTACCATGAAAAAGTCAGACCGAACGCCGTGGATGTTCTTGCATTCATTGACAGCACCTGCACGTACAGCTGCACTGCTTTGTAAGATTAGGCCCTTCACGAGCGAATTAACATTCCCTAGGTAGACCCACAGGACGTGTTAGGTTCGTATATGAGTTATGCAGAACTTCAGTCGATATTGGCCAGAGACTTGCAGACTGTCAACCTGATACAGATGCAGTATATCCCAATGATTCAGAAACAACTGAACAGTGAATATTTTGACAGAAGTACCAAGGAACTCACAACATATTTCCGACTATGCTTCGTCCAATCTGACGCCCAATAAGCCGCACCATGCACCATATTTCCGTATACTTTACACGACCAGAAGTCGTATATATGTACTAGAAGCAAGGTAGTATTCAAAGTACGTAGTACCGGAAATGAAGACGGCATCAAGTTCAAAGGGTATCGCGAGTTAGCATACATGGTGTACAGGTGGTTACGACTGCTCGATGAGATGGGCGGAAGCCTTCATGCGAAACTCTTAGGCCCCGATGAGGCCGGTTTTATTACGATAATCGACACCGTGGCACTGGCGTGAGCCGTATGGCTACACAAACGCCACGGTACACGGATGGCTCTAGGGAATGGTTGCACGCGTAGGTGGTTGTTGCTTTTTGTCTACCAGGTACCGTCAGATACGATTTCACAATGCGAAGACATCAACGTCTTTATCATACGTGAAATAGCGTGGCTTCTCCTTTGCCCGACGCAATACTCCTTTCTTCCGTTATTTTTGTCCCATGAACAACAGGTGAGCATAGCTCAGGCCAAAGTGTATTTATTCTCGTCACTCACCAAGCGAAGCCTACCGAGACTTTCCATTTCAGCGATGATCTTCGGGGAGAATGGGGCATTGCTCACATTCTTATTGCAAGAAGCGTTATTCCTTCAATATCACGGGCAGCCAAACGGGGCTGTATTGCAAGCAACATGCTTAGAGCAGCATGGTGAACGTCGTTGACAAGCGTTGCTCCCATGACTCCTGCTTTAAGCGGCCGAATTTTAATGTCGAGGGCAAGACAGCGGCTTACTGCAAACAACACGCTGATGACGGCATGGTTAACGCCAAAAGCAAGCGTTGCTCCCATGATTCGTGCTCGAGGAAACCAAACTTCAATACCGAAGCGAACAAGACGCCCGTCTACTGTAAGAAGCATGCCGAGAACGGTATGGTGAACGTCTGCCGCAGGCGTTGCATGAAGGACTCGTGCGCGAAGACATCGAGCTATAATATCGAGGCCAGCAAGACGGCAGCGCACTGCAAGCAACATACTGAGGACGGTATTATGGACGTTCGTAGCAAACGATGTTTCATCACCCCTGCAGCAGGATATCGACTTTCAACATCACACGCAGCAAGACGGCGGCGTACTGCAAGCAGCATGCTAAGGAGGGAATGGTTGATGTCCGTAGCAGGCGTTGCTTGCCTGCCGCCTGCCTTAAGCGACCGAGCTACAGTACAACTTCGTTGAATTTCAAACGTCGCGGTACTGTAAGAAGCATGCTGCAAGCGGCGTAGAGAACGTCACCGCCAGGCGTTGGTCGCATATATCGTGCGTGAAGCGACCGGTGTATGGTTTGCCAACCGACAGTCGGCGCACTAAATGCCGTCGCCATAAAAGCGATATCGTGGGTGGCCCGGTTGTCAACTTCATTGCAACGTGCAAGGTCGTGGGCTGTAACGGTGTAACACGCTGGGGTTTGGAAGGCAAGCAGCCTATACACTGCCGTGCTCACAGGCCCCTCGAGGGTGATCTCCCCTGCATGGTAAAAAAGGCTCGCACCCAGAAGATGTATCGAAGCCCACCGTACGGCGCCGTAAGGGGACCTTCATTTAAAGTTAAAACGCAATGTTGTTTTGATTGATACGAACTGTTAGCCATGGTTGGCGTTGCCGCGGTTCGCTTGTTTGCGGGCGCCCTTGATTGCCGGGACAGTTATACACCGTAGCAGTAAGCATTGTAGGCCTTGCGAGTGTCACGAGAGAGTGCGTGTATGCCGGCAGTTGACTATTTGTCGTTTTCATGCATGTTGCCCATGATAAGTGGCTGTGCTTGTTATTTTACAGAGCTGTTTCGGTTCCATATAGCGGAACGAAACGTTGGCGTAGCCTGGGCGTAGAATCGAGCGTGTTTAGTGCGTCAACTCCATGCCTTTACTGGTGGTTTACCCGCTTGGTATAAGGCCAATATTACAGGACCGGCCTCCAATCGCAGTTTGACACTACCCTAGAGTTGTGTCTTTCTGAATATCCACAATTAACGTACTGTAGTCTGCACGTCTAGCTAGTGAATGCAGTAATTAACTGCATCCAATGGGGCCCTTCCGAAATAACTGGCCTCCATGATCTGTGCCCATAACTTGGTGTATTGTGTTTTTGCGGCAACGGCGCCCACGGTCGTACGGGGGCAAAACATCGTACGATGGCAGTCTAACTGTCTGTATGTTTCGTGTCTATTCTGAAGTTTTCTGCTGGGGGGTCTCGTAGAAGGTTTGTGTCTAATGACGAACGCCCTCAAACAGCTTCAGCGAGGAATAGGCAGGTCGGGCCTAGCCAATGATGGTGGTACAAAATCCAGCGATTGCTTAGTTGAAATTCGCGTTTTCGAGACAATAGTACTTGTGTGCGGTTAGAAATGACTGCCTTAGGGTCCTGCAAGCACTCTGGTTGCGCTTTCTCTACTACCGGCAGTGACAGTTCCCTCCCGCGTATTCAGACGAGTGTGCGCGAAGTATACCTTGTGCCAAAGAGTACTATTACGTTGGTTGATGCTGCTAATAGATAACCTCACGCTTTAGTCGGCTGGGACTTACTATCCTCCTCCTCATGGGGGCATCGCCTACCCGGCATAGGCTTCCGTGGTAGGTGAGTGCTAACAACGGTGACCATCGGTGAGAATGTGATGGTGTAGCAGGAAAAGCAACACGTTTATATCTGCAGAGTTGGCGGGACTGCCCACATTGTTCGACAGACTACAATACGATATTAGACGAATGGTCTATTCTAGGACTCAATTCAGAAGATGTGGTACCCAAAACGGTCCGAACAATGTACGCCCCAGCCCATGGCCGACCTGATAATATCGCGGTTGTAGGGTACATATGATCGTAAGTATTACCGTGATGTTGCTACTGCCGTATGCCGACTGCAGCCAACACGGGCTTGACACTGGAAGTGGGAAGGCGTTGATACCACAGTCCAAACACTAGTTTAAGGTCGGCTATATTCACAACGGCTACAGTGGTATTGTTTGCATCGATGCTCTACAGCGGCGTTTATTTGCATCCGAAATAGTATGCGAATAACAGTATACGTATCTTCGTACACGCAGAGCAGCACAAGTTGTGGTTTGATGCACAGGTTGATTACTAAGTGTTTGCCCAACGAACAGTGCACATGTCGCTAAGGAAATAGCAATGACATGTCACCGTTTTACTCGACGGGTCATTCCCCACTTGGTTTATGTTTAAAACGTCCTCCGTACTTCGGATTTGCTTACCTGCCTAAAAAACAAAATATACAGACCACATCTATAACCCGTATGCATTCACTGTTTAACAGCCATTAAGTTTGACGTTAGAGAAACCCATTTACCTGTTGATACAGACCCCTCGATTTTCATTTTATTTCCTAACTGCTGCCATGCCGGGCGCTTCCAGCCAATCATTTACGTCCAGATGAAGATGTAAAATTTGGTTTTCCTGTCAAGCTAACGAATGGTAATTGATAAGATCCGATCATATATGCCGATTCCGGTGCGCGAAGTATCTGCTCAGTCACCGATTTAGTGGCCCGGGATTTAAAAGGAGTTGGGTGATTATTGGTCCGCCAGTTAGCGTCTAGAATGATCTTGGCTTGGATCGTGGTATACTTGACGATGACCTCCGCGCTTTTGTCCACTCTCCTTACGAAGAGAAGAGAAAGTGCAGCGCGATCTGCCATGAATCACAGTAGATACGTTTGCTCGAGAGGCGAAAAATACCTTCGTCGGCGCTGTTATCAGGTAAGTTTGGATTACTAGCCCACCTCGCTGGTGCTCCCAAGTCTGGTAGGTTTGACGTGATGCAACATACTGAAGAATGCGCCTAGAAGAACCTGGGTGGACGCGCTTATTTGTTCAGCCGTCGGCCAAGTACGGGGAAGTTCGGCAACCTTTTCATGTCGGCAAGCAGTTCGTTCCACACAAAGCGTTGAGTGGTGCCGCTCTACTCGTATTAACCTATTGTAATAATGTTATAAGGCAACCATACTAAAGCATCGGACAAGGTCATCAATGTTGAGATACCAGTAAATAATTCCGTGTTTTGGTAATGCTCTTCGTAAGAGGGAGAAGTTTTGCAATATACCCTGCACCCCATGTGCGGGGTGCTCCCTGCTATTGGCAGTCGGCACTCATTTTAGTCGTCGTATTTGGCATTGTTTTACGAGTAAATACTTTCGAATTGCATTAACATTATTATTGTCTAAGTCGTTCGAGGGAGAGGTCCTCATAGCGCAGCTCGCTGCAGCCCACAAGTCTTAGTATCTCTCCCACCGGATATCACCGCCTCTCTCTCCCCATTAAAATGAATGCTGTTTGTTCGTTACTCCAGTAGCGGAGGCCGGTACATCGTCTACGCACGAAACTAACATTGTCGTGTTGCAGATGCGAACCACCTCATTAAGTACGACACTTGGTAGTCGCCATTCAATTTACTACGGCCTACATCTTTGGGCTGTCTTTCGCGTAGTATTTAAAGGAGGAGTCTTGTGTTCGATCGAATTCCCAAGCTGTTCGTAAAAAACAAATTCGAGCGAATTTTGTTCTGATCCAAGGTCCATCTGACTGGGTCAGGAGTTTACTGCATTTTAGGTCGTTGTCCGGCATTGCTACTACAGTACTGTCGAGCAATGACTGCAGCCGACAAGTTGCTGACGACGGACCCCAATATGTGTTGGGACGATATCTCATTCAATAGGTTTTAATTGACAAGCTTCATGAGTTATTTTGTATCGATCCTCTACAGCAAAGTCCACCCTTAGGTCAGGTCATATGTGAAAATGGCGTACGTTCTTATTTCCAGATACAGTAGGTTTCGCGGTTTGGTACTGACGTTTCCGTTCGATGAACAGCGGTTGCCCTGCTAGGAAAACGGCATTGGCCCGAAAAATATAGCTGAGTCTATCGGCTGGAGAAGTAATCGTTGATTGTGAAGGCAAACGAAACGAAGTGCCGGAAGACCCTATTCTTACTGTATTTTCCGTACTGGCGTTGTTCGTTCTTCGAGCTATAGACAATGCTATGAGCTGAACACGCCCCTTACACCTGACCCACCTCTGGCTTACATATGTCCAACATCAGGGCAGCCGAGCTGATTATCCACAGCTCTGTAGTAGGACCCGAAGACACTAATCGTCTTGATGACAGCAATAATGGAACGGTCTGAGCCAAGTATTCATCCCTTAGAAACCAACAGCCGGAAGACAGCGCACTTCAGTCAATCTCCATCCAGAAACACCCTTTCTGCCACACATTTGAATGCCACGTTCGCGGACCGCATTATGACGGCTAGTCCCTGGTTCAGATAATCCGATGTCATTCGCTGCTACTTTCCCAAGTCCTGGAACATATTTCAGACCAGGGAGGTGCTGACTACATAGCCGATATCCGCAGAAATATCGACGTCCATGAGACAAAGCTCAATCGCAGTTGGAGGTCGTTCTTGTAGCACAGTTTATATCCCTTTACAACGGAAACCCCAACCCACCCGATCTTATAGTTATGCTACGTCACATGAAATTTCGACTACCTTCGGCCCAAACAGCTTTGAAACGCCAAAGCTTGAGTGGCATATCATGGGCAACTCCGAAGACAAACAACGCGCCCACGAGGCAACGGCAGTTGCTACGGTACAGCCTAGAGGAACTGGGGAGGGTTGTTGTCAACAAAGTCTTAATCTGCCCAAGCAATCCAAGGGCCCCGGGAAACACGAATTTGGAAACACCGAAACGTCGTGGTGTACCATAGCTATCATTCAAAAGAAACACTCAGGTTTCACATGAAATGAGGGGCTCCTTTCTGGACCGTAGGATGAGTTACGACTACTTCTCGTTCTGCGTGTCCTTTCGACCGTGCAGACCAGCCCGCTCTCCAAGGGGCCGTGATCATGGCAGCGGGTAGGCTGCTTCCCATGGAGTCCCCAGCGCGAAACACTCTTACAGCCTGTGATCTTGCACAACGCTCCGAAGTTGACCACCGGACCGCCGAAGATATCGCCCTTATGGTGCAGGCACGTAGTGGCCTC
>MEHQ01004345.1:0-286956 GCA_008828725.1 Saccharina japonica
TGTATGTATGTATGTATGTATGTATGTATGTATGTATGTATGTATGTATGTATGTATGTATGTATGTATGTATGTATGTATGTATGTATGTATGTATGTATGTATGTATGTATGTATGTATGTATGTATGTATGTATGTATGTATGTATATATGTATGTACGCGTAGCTAATAATGTGAGAACATCGTCATTATTGTCGTCATCCTCACTGTATTCATAGCGTTGACGATGAGCCTTACGTACCATACAGCAGTGACGAATACCAGTTTTTTTTTTTGTTGTTTCCATCCCATTTACTATCTTCGCACTTCTGCCTTTCTCCCTTCCTCGTCGTAACTCAGATCCGGGGTCACAAAGTAGGTTCCTCTCCCTCCTCCCCCACTACGCTTCTTGCCTTTATTTTTATCGCGCAGAGGGTTCAGCCTTCCAAACGCTCGTCGATTTTCATCGAATTTTGCTAACTCACGCTCTCGCGCTTTCAGCTACTGTGGTCAAGATATTTTATTTTTTGCGAGAAAAATTCCCTACGTACGAGCATTTACTCGGGGGGGCTCGAACTCACGACCTTGACGCTAACAGGCTTCGTGGTTACCTGCTAGGCCACCGGAGCGACTGGCTATGGGTATGTATGTATGTATGTATGTGGTGACGTGGTGACCCACCTTCCCAAGATCGAAGTCAAGATCTCAAGATCGCACAATAACAAGTGAAACATGCACGCCAACCAACCTATATCCAACGGGAAAATATACTTCGTATATATGGATATTTGATTTAACCAGAGGCTCGGAAGGTTCAGCTGTGGAAGCGTTCTCACGAAGAAATTTCGATGGTTCGTATCGCTGTGTGTGTTCTTTTTGCCTCTCGTTTTTTCTTCTCCCTGTGATATGGAAGAAGTGCTACAGTAGTATCCTTATTATTTAATACGCTTCGGTGACGCCGGTGATGATGATGATGATGATGTCGTTTGGGATCTTCAGGAATATGCCGGTTTCGGTATGCCCCGCGGGAGACCGGCTCTACCGCGCGCCACCCGACCCCGATCGGCACCGCACCACCGCCCCGGCCGCCCCACGTGTCGGCCCTCGGCGACCCCGGCGAGAGAACGGGCCCCGGTGCCGAACTCGGCCAGAGGGGATCGGGGGAAGGCGGCCTCCCGGGGACGGCTCGCTCCGTCCCCTGGAACAAGTCTATAATCAGACGGGACAGAAAACGCCAGCCATCTACCAATCATATCGCTTTATTAACGGGAGCCACGACAGCCATCTACCAATCAAATCGCTTTATTAACGGGAGACACGCGAAATCACGCCGCACACAAGAAGCCCACAGCACGCAAACACCGCATCACTCACGCGACAGCCATGCGACGATTGACCTTCGATCTCGATCAATATCCCTCCCGATTAACCCCCGCACTCGTACGGCATAACCACGTGGAAATCTACTTGACCGATCTCGGAAAGGCTTATCTTGCGACCCGTGATGTCATAGAGGCGCCTGACTCCTACAGAGCCCTTGCCGTGCCTGCTCTCCGTATTCCGTGATGGTCTTCGTCCATCTTTCTGGAACCTTCAAAAAGTCTTGTCTCTTACACTAGCCGCTGGAGCCGTTTCTCTGAAGTATGGCACTAGAGTACGCTGTTCCTCCGTCTAATTCTATTCCTGATCCAGCGTTTGTCGAAGAGGCTGGTTTTTGGCACCATCGGCAGGAGGGAATCGAGAGTTTTCTCGGTACTGGTTTCCAACCACCCATTGCGCTGTCCAAATCATTTTTTATCAGTAGCCGCCGGGCGCCTCTTGCCCACCCGAACCATTACCATCCGAGAGGGAGCACTGGCTACACGTAGGGGTGGTGAGCCTACCTAAACAGCGCGGATCCGTTCAAATTTGAATGACGCAGTCGCGTGTTTGTCGATCGATGTCCAACATGAAAAACGGGTATTTTTCTTGCGCAAACGCGAGTGCATCAAGGATTCTTTCATTCGTCTGTTTTCTACACACCAGCGCGCGAATGTTTTTTTACAGACGCACTCGACCCGCGGCCCACCGCGAGTGACACCGACCTCAAGTATGACCACTGTGAGGAAGTAGGATGCTGTCGGAGCCGATTAACCGCAGCGACGACGGCGGTTTGATCCGTTCAGAAGGCTCATGACGGGGTCGGTGGATTTGTCATCCCGATGGTTCTACTGAGGATTCTCATACAAAGACTGTCTCCTGAACCCTGCCGAGAACAGGAGTCTTCATGAGTAAGTTGCGGGGCTTCGCGAGGTGCCGCGTAATTAAAGTCCCGAGAGCTGTCCGGTAGATCTAAATTTGCCGGTGATCAGCGCGGCGTGGAGGAGGGTTGCGCCAGGCGTATTCGGGAGGGCTTTGCGTCCCGGCGGTCAATAATGTCCCACACTAATGCAAGGATTAAAGAAATGTCATATACTAAAATCAAGTCATCCATACTAAAATCGAAGTAATTTTTTTTTCAAAAGAGTCCCCAGATGTGAAAATTATGCGATCTTCCAGAACTTCGGGTCAGAATCGAAATCGGCCCGGCGGTAAGTCGCGAGTTAGCACTTCACACTCAATTTCAAGATAAAAAAGCCCACGACGGTGAAAAATCGTACCAAAAAAGAGAAGACAAAAAAGGCCAACTGCTGTAGTACAAGGGTGAACTCGCTGTGTGCTCCATGCCGGCGTTGTTGTACACTGCTGTAGGCGTACAAGGCTGCGCATCCACTGCGGCGAGAGCGCGAGCGGGCGTTTTGTCTTCGTGTCCGCTGTAACGTTACGCTACGATGTTACTGCTCGGGGACTGCTGCTGCTCTGGTGTTGCTGTCCAGACGCTAGGCCGGGCTGGGTTAGTAATAAGGACTACATATTATTAATTGCTGTAACGTACTGCCGTGTGGCTGTATGCCTGCTATACTGATTTCACATCGTGCTGTTGGTTGTAGTTGTGCATGGAGGTAGCACGGCAAAACTGGTGCAGTGTAGTGTGTCGATCGGTTGGTGCGCACGTACGTACGTGGTTGGGTGGGTGGGTCGGTGGTTGGGTGGGTGGGTGTGAGTGATGTGAGTGGATGTTGGTAAAAGTACGTGAGAGTGTAGGTGGGTGGGTGGGTGGGTGTCGGTGGGTCGGTTGATACGTGGTTGACTGCGTGTGTGGATCGTGACCCAGTTCTTATTTTGTATTTTTGTTTCTGTCCGCTTTATACCGGCCCCGCCCTGGCGTGGTTCGGGGTACCACTAGTATATTTAAATGTGTTATCGTCACGTTTTCCCTCTGAAAGTTCCAAAACGGGCAAAGCGTTGTTTCGTTTCCCCCACCCGACGGCAGCAACAGACCAACAGACCTCGTCTCCGAGCTGGTCTAGGTGTAGGGTTAGCATTATTAGTCCCTGTCCTGGTTCACCATCTTATTCAAAACGAGAGACAGACAGGTTGTGGCCACAGGATTATATTCCGGTGATCTAGGGAAGCAAACTCTATTGCCAACGTACATAATGTGAAAGAGCATAATCAACACAACAAGCCATCCAATATAGTATTGACTGCGGTGTAATACACTTGACCCTTTGATACCCCCGTCTCGAGATTTCAGCACGAGGCGTGGTTTGATCTTCCCCGTACTTGGGTAGTTATAGTGCAGTGCGCCGAAAAAGTTGGAGATTGAGCTAAAAGCCAAAAGAGAAAGATACTCGTAGCTCAATCTGAGGTTTGTGGAAGGGCGGAAGAACTGTTGAGAAGAGAGTTGTGGTTCCAGTATTCTGGTATAGTACCAACTAGGGATGCTCAGCAAGCAATGCTTTCAAGGTCTGTCAGCGACACAGAAAGAGCAGCTTGGTGGGGCAAGAGTATCAACACCACCAGAGAAATAAGTGGCGCTAGATTGATACACAGCCAGAACACTGGCAAGCGCTTATCCCGTAGTTTTCCGTAGTTTTCTTTCTCTGGTTGGCCATCACCGAGACTCGACGGAGACAAGTCAGGCGGCGTAGCAGAAAGGAGGACAACAACAACAGCGAGCGACAATCTTAGACGTGAAGTCGAGCTCAGGGAGGCAAGGAACCCGAACCACGTCTCATCTAACGGTAGGTGGAGAGTAACCGATCGGTACAGGCACTGTGGCCAGATCTCCTAGAATCGCAACGCTTAGGAGCAGTGATGGGAGCAGTCCGGCCGAGATAGGCTCGCAAAGAGTTGATTATCGGACCGTGGGGCTGAGCTGCCACCACACCAAAAGGAGTATGAACTGAGAAGACACGCTCCAGATCATCCCGGGCGGGATTGAAGGGCAGAAAAACTAGAGGTCGTACTGAAATGGTGGTGGAGCGGGGGCGTATTGTTGCGGGCGATAACAGAAATTATACTTGTAGGCCGAGCACCCGAACACAGCCACGGCAAGCCTTAGCTAACCAGCCATGTGGTAGGGAAAGGGCGCAGGCTATCGCCGACATAGACAACGATGCACCCAGTACGAAGAAAGGTCAAACACCCTCCTCTTCGTGAGCAATGCTGATCTGTATATTAGAGTGTTTGCGATAGAAGTAAAAACAAAATATACTTTCCTTCCGCTCAAAAAAGTGAATTCCCTTCCCCTCATGGTTTCGGTGTGTTTGCGATAGAAGTAAACAAAATCCTGCAGGCGACGCCTCCGAAAATAATAAGGGAAGTGGGGTGAGGCAATGCGGCAAACCAAACAAACAACGAAAACAAAAAGTAGCGTACGAGAGGAACGGCAACCCAGCAACGGTGGCGGCGGCAGGGTTATGACCGCAGTGCCGCAGCTGCAATCCCACGACCGCAAGCAGCAGCACCGGTGGCTGCAGCTATGTGGCGGCAGCCCCAGCAGCAGCGGCAGCCCCAGCAGCAGCAGCAGCAGCCCCAGCAGCAGCGGCAGCAGCAGCAGCAGCAACAACAACAGCAGAGGAGCAGCAGAGCAGGAGAAGCAACAGCTTCCGTTTTTGCTTTTCTCGATTTTGCGTCCAACTCTACTTGTCGTCGTGTGCTGCTCCTGCTGCTGCCCACGACCTACGCGCGACACCGCGCCGGCACGCTCCGCTCCAATCCCGCCCGGGGCCCGACATATATAGACCGTGGCGTCGCGCCGCCGCTGCTGCTACTGTAGTGCTGCTAGTGCTGCTACCGCAGTGTGGTGAAATTGAAATGATACACGGCGATCTGTCATCCTGTCGCGCTCTACAAGCAAGGCGGTAAGACTACGTCTCCATACGAGCACGACTCGTACGAGTAACTCGTACTCGTACGAGTAGTTCTTCTGAACAGCGCATCCTCCACGACACCAAGCCGGCGAGAGCGTACCGTAGCGGGCCGCCAGCAGTCCGCCGGCGCCCCGTCAGCAAAATCCAGCACCGCTTGTCCGTATCATACTGTAGCACACCTCTCGAGCCTCTGTGCTCCCACCGGTTGTTGTGTTGTGTAGAGCAAGCAGCAAGGTTGGGGTCTATGGGAGACATGTCCCATAATTTGTGCCGTTCTGCGTCGGTAGAATGCTCGGTGTGTGTAGGCCAATGAAACTGAGAGCCAAAAGTTACCGTAACTTTTGATCAAAAACGTACTTCTCTAAAGTACTTTTTTGCCGTTTTTTTTAAAAATTTACCGCAAATCCTTCCTTCGGGAGAATATTTAGAGAAGTAAAAGTAAGAAAAAAAAAAACGCAAACACTCTATTATTGTTAATTCAACTGCAGTATATTTTGCGATTCGAGAAGATTTGTTCGGCTTTTAGCCACGAGCGATACCGCATGGCTGTTTCAACGTTAAAATTGCATACCTTGACAGATTCTTAAATATTAGTTCGGTTTTCAACCGTGAGCGATGATAATCTGTATGTTACTGTAAACTCAACTCTGCAATATAATGAGAGAGTCGAGAAGATTCGTAAGATGCGAGATCGCGACTGCTGTTCTTGTTTGCTTTCCCCCCGGGCAAGCAGCAGGGATTCGGTAAGATCCGCAGAGTTTTCAACCATGGGCGAGATCGCGGATGCTGAAAAGTTCCTCCGGGCAAGCAGCAGAGATTCGATCATATTCGCGTGGCGTTCAACCATTACATATTACGTGAGGGAGTCGGTACCAGCGCGCGTAAATCCGCCCTGCAGGGCGGATTTTACGAGATCTGCCTCGCTTTTTTTATACTGTTTTTAGTGGGGGCATTTTTTGAGATACATATTTTTATTCAACACTAACCCTAACTCTAACCCCTTAACCACGACATCGACTGGTATATCGTGGGTTGGGGTTAGGGTTAGTATTAGTGGCAAATAAAAAAAAAAAATGTAAAACAATGTCCAACACTAAAAATAGTATAAAAAAAGCGAGGCAGATCTCATAAATCCGCCCTGCAGGGCGGATTTACGAGCACCGAGTCGGCGGATGGCTGATCATTATTCTCAATAATAATGAGAGATTCAATAAAATCCGTTCGGCTGTCAACCACATGAGATAAGCGAAAGCTAAAAAATAATCGTTTGAGGGTTGAAATTTGAAATAAGACTTTCGTCCCGGAGCATACAGGTCGTGCGCAACGTACGGCCGCATGCGGATCAACAGGACATACGTGTAATATGGAACCACCTTTCGGATTTTCGGCTGATGACCTGCTGTGTTCCGTTTATTTGTTTGATTGACTAAAGTATCATTTGTTTAAAATCACATACATGTGAAGGACAGGGTAGTACGGAACTAGTGCGTTGAGAAAATATTTGGGATTCCAAACAAACTCCAGTATACGCTGTCAACATGCAGGCTCAAACATGCGCGCATCTTCGCTGGTCCGGGTTTCCCCAACACCACGTTCGTTCGTGTTTCTCAACACGACAGTTGTAAGGACACCGTGTTTACTCAACACGTCAGCTATAAGGAGTGGATGCAAGCATGATAACAGCTGTTGTATCCGGGTCCGATAAATCGACACCCTGTTCCCTTAACTAATCATCCTCCAGATGACCACCACAAGACCATCCCTAGCTAAGATGAACTTGCGGTGAATAAAGAGGGGGGCGATGTGAAGGACAGGGTAGTTACGTATGTATCGTAGACCTCGGAATCACGCATGTAAAGATGGATACCTCAAACGACAGGCCTAAAGAGCCTGCCGAGTCATCAACCCCGGGTCGCAAGCGGTCCCTTCGTTCTGACGTAAGGTTGAACTCTCCCCGGGGAAGCGACGGGGTCATCCATTGTGGGGCCCCGCATAAGCAGGGTCCCATAGGCGGAAACCTCGAGGGTGGTGCCCTCGCGCGCTCGCCCCTTGTCTCACTCCGAGACATAGACACTTAGCACCTCCTTGCTACATGATACGGAAGAAAACTGCTCGGCACGGTCGGCCGTTAAC
The DNA here is from genome assembly GCA_008828725.1 of Saccharina japonica. Lineage (NCBI taxonomy): Eukaryota > Phaeophyceae > Laminariales > Laminariaceae > Saccharina > Saccharina japonica. Next base: position 7,352 of record MEHQ01004345.1, read on the forward strand.
GACCCCTGCCGGCATGAGGGATTGGGAGCTCGTCACTACGACATCATTGGCCTCGGGGGCAGGCACTAGTTTCACATAAATATATATATATATATATATATATACATGAACAAAGTAATCGTGAGCGAAGGCCAGGCGTCTGCGCTCGCCTCGTGTCCCGGGATGGTTGTCAGAATCAAGGATGCGGTCAACGCAATCTCAAGGACAAACCCCGGAACAAAGTCACAATAAGCGAACTACGTCCGTACGCATCATACACAATGTGCATGCTAATCTATATATGAATGTCAGGGCGACGCTGAATTGTTGCTTTATTCGATCGAGTTCTGCGTCTGTATATGAATGTTAATATATTAATAACTGCAATTATAGATTGGAGACAATTTCGATTTAATATTGATATTTAATATCAATAATCATGAGAGACTCGACGAGATCCGCATGGTGTCCCATCATATGCGAGATACCGAGAGAGCTACGTGGACGAGTTCGGTCTGATATTGATATTCAATAGCAACAATCATGAGAGATTCGAAATGACATCAACAATATAAATAAAAATAAAAATGAAATAAAAACTCCCAAGGGGACGATATATTTAGGTATATCTTTGTTGAGATTGTTTACTAACTACGCTTATGGAATACACAAATTTGGTGCTCCTTTGATATAATCCAAAAAGGAGTAAATGAACATTTATAAGCAAAGTAAGTAACAACAAAGGGAAGATAACAAATATTCTGAGCGGCGATCCAACCTAGGTGGAGTGAATAAACAATAGCAAAACCCTAAAAAGTCAGGAAGCTGAGCTCGCTTTGTTTCTCCAGGCGAATCCTGGAACAAAGTAATAGCAAGCGAAGGCCACGCCGAGCACATCAGAGACATTGTGAATCGGTCGGGATAGGGGGGTATCCTAGACATCGCCTCGTGTAGCCAGTCCTGAAAGCCAGACCTAAGGATATAGGTCTGATATGCTGGAGCGAGATAACAATAAGCGGTCCGTTCACCATAAATACCTCAACAAGTTAAGAGACTAAGCTCGTTTTGTTTAACGCGATCTCAAGCAAATAGCGGAACAAAGCAACAAGTGAACTCCCACTGTACACATAATACACAATGTGAATCGGTGGGAAAGGGAATGTTCGCGAGGCGGCGCTCGCCTCGTATCCCGGGATAGTTGTCAGAATCAAGGATGCGTTCAACGTAATCGCGAGGACAAATCACGGAACAAAGTAATAATAAGCGAACTCCCTCCGTACACATCATACACAATGTTAATCGGTGGGAAAGGGGAAGTAACCGAGGCTGCGCTCGCCCCGCGTCCCAGGATGGTTGTCATAATATAAGGATGCGTTCCACGTAACCTCGAGGACAAATTCCGGAACAAAGTAAAAGCAAGCGAAATCCCCTCCGAACGCATCATACGCAATGTGAATCGGTTGATAGGGGCGGTATCCGAGGCGTCTGCGCTCGCCCCGCGTCTCGGGATGGTTGTCAGAATCAAGGATGCGTTCAACGCAATCTCGAGGACAAATCCCGGAACAAAGTAACAATAAGCGAATACCTCCGTACACATCATACACAATGTGCACAGATCATATTGACACACACCACTGTTTTAATTTGAATATACGAGCTGGTTACCCTAACCCAGAAGATTCCTTCTTCGCAATTTTGCACTTTGGTTTTTGAGAGTTGGAAAACGAAATTTGGCATGGTTGTGCGTCATGACAAGATGAAAAAGCTGACCGCTGGTCTTGTTTTGTTTTTTTTTGTTCTTGGGATACATTTTTACATTGTTCTGATTTTTCTGATTTTTTCTGGCAACTTTAACCCTCCCTAATTCACGAAAAAAAACTTAACTAAAACTAGACCAGCCGTCAGTTATTTTATCTTGTCATGACGCACAACCATGACAAATTTCGGTTTCCAACTCTCACAAACCAAAGTGCAAAAATGATTCCCGTGAAAGTACTCGAAAATTGTTCCCGGTTCATCTTGAAGTCTATTAATAGTACTTTGGAAGGCGGTAAACATAACAGCCTTGCACAGATGTTCCGAGTACCTTGGAGCAAAGTAAGGAGTATTGGAGATACAATACTTCAGGTACTTCGTGTACTCGAAGTATTTCGCGGTTCGATACTCCGGATACTGCTCGTACTCGGAGTATTTCGGGTATGAACACTCTCGATACTGCTTTACTCGGAGTATTTCGGGGTCCGATAGTGCGGGTACTCCTTGTACTCCGAGTATTTGGGGCTTCAGTACTGCTCATACTCCAAGTACTCCGAGTATTCAGGCCGCTAATACTCTTATGCTCTTAAGTACTCGGAGCACAAAATGTACTCGGAGTATACTCGAAGTATACTCGGAGTATGAAGTAAGTTAGGAGCATCTTTGCATCATGTTAAAGACTCGGCCGTCATTCCTCCCAGGTTCTGGGAGCATGTGACTGGCGTTTATAGCATTTAAAAATGCACAGATGCTCCCATTACCTCGGAGTATAACTAGAGTATTTTCGAGAAAAAGATACTTCAGGTACTTTGTGTACTCGCAGTATTTCCGTGTCCAATACTCTCGATACTCGGAGTACTCCGAGTAATTTAGATGCTTTTACTCTGAGTACTGCTTGTACTCGAGTATAAGTACTGCTCATACTCCCAGTACTCGGAATATTTGGGGCCTTCAGTACTGCTCATACCCCAATTACTCCGTGTATTTAGGCCACCAGTATTCTAATACTCTCAGTACTCGGAGTACGAAAAATACTCGATACTCCGAGTATACTAGGAGTATCGAGTATACTCGGAGCATCTGTGTAGCCTTGCATGTTTCGCAGAACAAAACAAATGTCACAAACATCTTCCCGTAACAGCCGATTTTCCTAATTGAGAATTGCCTTTTCGATGAGAATGAAAATTGAAAATATTGTTTCTTTAATTGAAAAGAGATGTATTTCCCTCAGTCATTGTTTTCACTGTAAACTATCACTATTGTCAGTTGTGACACCCGTCGATGACACACAAAAAAACGAAATCGGCATTGGCAGTCTCAAGATATCGAAGATCCCAGAAAATATGGATTTATGGGCGAGGTACCTCGCTCGACCCCTAAATGCAAATTCCCTTAAATCCTTGATTTTTCGGGCCTGTCAAGTTTGATTTCATTTGTTTTTTCGTGGATCGATACCTACCATCGAGGAACATATTTTCTAGGTCAAATTTTGATCGTGAGCGAACTGCAACTCTTAAGTAACTTGATTTTCATTTTCATCGGAAAGGCAATTCTCAATTAGGAAAATCGGCTGTTCCGCTGTTGATACGATCATTTCATCTCATCACTTCTAGCGTCGAATTATTCGACGTATTGGCCGATTTATGGCCTAAATACTAAATACAAATTTAAATGAATTTTAGTATAGGTAGTTTCAACCCCTATACAACAACGCCTCCGCCAAAATAATACGAAAAATGCCCATATCTCGCGAACTACAACTCGTACAGGGGCGGCCGGGGATTTGGATATCATACACCTACAGTAACCCCCCCGGAGGGCTCGAAATTATTTAGTTAACAACATATTTTTTTTCAGTGTATCCAGCGTGTATCGGTGTACGTATCATATGTGATTTGTGTGACAGAGTACCGGAGAGGCGCAAACCCTCACATCGAGTCAAATAGCGTAACATGACACCACAAATACATCCCTCGTGCGACATATTTTACCTTGAATGCTTGTTCTGCTTTGCCAAGATGTAATATGTGAGTGTCGAACACTGTTCGCGATGTCGCCGACAGTGACGTACACGACGTGTGTACAGAAGCATGTGGGACTTGTGTGGGAAGGCAAGCTGCCAATGACACCAGGCAGGGTCAGCAGTTGGTTTCCCTGATCGATTGTCGTTGCAAGGGTATACACAGGTGTCGACGATACCTACTTGGGGTCTATCGATCTATCTGCTTAAGAAGGAAGGAACCTGCACGTTGATCCGACCAAGCTTGTCGACCGGATACAATGTGCCGAAGCAAGAAAAGAACACACTCGACATTCCATGCCAAGCCTGCCGATCCCACGACTCTCCGGGGCCTTCTGATCCACCTTCGAGCGAGCTCATAGCTCCTTTGTTCCGCTCACTACTGCTGCAGTCGCTGTCACTACGCAGTTGCGGCCTACTCGTATAGGTCGCAGCGCCGCCCAATAGTATTGTAGTATACTATGGAAGGCCTTGTATCAAGCAGGGGACGGCTCTCTACCGTCCCCTGTGTTCAATAGAGGGAGGGGACTGTGCCCGGTAGTATTGTAGTACTATGGAAGGCCTTGTATATCAAGCACGTCTATACTGTCCCCTGTGTTCAGTTGTATATAGTTATTGTACGGGCGTAGAGGGAGGGGACGGTCTCAGGTACCCCCCCCCCCCTGTCAAAAGGTCAAAGTTGAACAATTCGACGTGAGGTGTCGAAAACATATTTTTCGACCACCCTCGACTCGTACGCCAAAAATAGCTTCAGCGATGTGTTCCCCTTGTTCATGCGAGCATGTGGATATCTTTCGCATGAAAAATATCAACGTATTCTTGACGTATTCCGTTTTTATTGCCCGAAGGTGGAATCTCACGCTTGTCGCTGGAACCAGCTCGTACTACTACTGTAGTATAGTAAAGGAACGCTGAATTGAAGACATACAAAGAGCATGCATAGTAAAATGACGCAAGCATATACGAGGTACTGCTGATGTGTTGCGACAGCTGAGGACGAAGAAACACACACAGAGAGCGAGAGACATACTGTTAAAAGAGAAGAGCGAATACGAAGAAAACAACAAAGAAAAATACGTATATGCGAAGTAGACACATAGTGCATAACACGGCCAAGCATGAAGCGCGCATGACGAAACAGTTAGAACCGAAAGCAGGGGTATTCGAAAAAAACAAAACAAACGTCACGCCACATTTATTTTTCAGTCTCAGACAATGAGGTACTCATTTGTTGCTTGTCTTAGTCCTTTGACCATTTACCAAGCACCCCTTTCGAGACGGAGCACCGTTCCTACTCCTTATAAAGACACCTCCAACTGTTTGGGCGCTCAATACGGTTTTTCCATAATAGAGTACACAGGCACGTTTTGCTTGTCTTATCCCCTTCCTGTTTCGCCGTTTGTGGCGCCACAATTTTCTCCTATTAATAGGATAACGATTGTTTTCTTTTTTTTTGGCTACTATCTACAGTACAGTAGTGGACCAAACCTCTCCATGCCACAAACCTCTCCGTGTCACATTCATTCGTCTATTTTCCTTCTATTCCTCCCTTTTACATTCCACATTCTCCCACTATGCGAGTTCTACTCTCTACGAGTATAGCTTTACCACAAGGGCACATCTGCGCATCTTCTCCTTCGTCGTACCGATAACTGCAACTGGTATACCTCTTTCTTCCTTGTGGCAGGTCCAGGCCCCCTAACGAAACCCCCGTTTCAGCGTTTTCGCGTAGCCCATTGGGCCGTGCACACACGTTTTGATGCCGATATCTTCCCTCAAACCCCCGTATATCTCCAAGTGTCCCTCCTCTTGCACCTTATTTCTTAGCGCTAGCATTTCCCTTCTTTCCATGCTTTCTTTCACTTCCGTATTGTAACCCCCCCACCAATTTTTTCTTTGTACTCCAACGGCGGCGGGAGAGCGGCTGGCGACTGCGAGAGTGCAGCGGCCGAAGCGGAACACTGCTCTAACGACCAGCCCGTGGCGAAGTTAATTCGAGAGTCGTTTGAGCCGCTGCATACCGAGCACCAGGTATGCTTACAGTGTGTTTGCAGTCTGCAGTGCTGGCGTTCAGACCAACGAACACGCCATATTGTTATAAGGATTACCCTGGACTGGGTAGTCGATCGATCTTTTACTCCTATAGCTCAGCAGGTAATACCCTCACATTTGGCGTCGTCGAGGACACGGGTTCGAATCTCACTTCGAACGTTTTCTTTTATAGAAACGCTTGCGCGTGCGCCCCTAAAAAACACGTCTCCCTGGTTCCCCAGGTATTGAAACGAAGCGGGTAGGTCAACGTACGGCCGTATACGGTACCGACGTCCCAAATATTCCGCCGTTCAGAGGGGGGGAGAGTGTTCTAAGGATTACCCTGGGCTGGGTAATCGATCGATCTTTTACTCCCGGGATCAGCATCGGGGCCAGTTGAGGTTTACAAGAAGGGATAACGCACAAAAACGAAGTGCTGGGCTATATTCCTGTAATGCATGAAAATCCGATCTGTAGTAACAGCCTAGAGCCGAACACACAGCCAACACTCACGCCATGGACTAATTTTGAAAAGGTATACCGTACACTATTGTGTGCCACCCATCTATGCGAGGGCGGGTGTTCAGCCAGCGAGGCCCTCTGCTATAGGAGTACAGTACATCTTGATTCGTATGATGCCGCCATTGTCAATGCCATTGCCATTGCGGCCACTCCTGTCATACCGTATGACGCAGCCAAGTTTTGCTGCCTCCTATAAAACTGTGCTGTGGAAGTCTCCACCCAAACCTAATAGCGCCTCTTCTGTGTTCTTGCCGCAGCAGCGGGTATATCATACCTGCCGAACCCGGCAAGCTCGCCAGGGGACAGCAAGCGGCTGCTATCGTAGTCCCGGGATCAGCAATCAGCCAGTGGTGGTGGGGTTTCCACACCTTGCGGGGCGGTATCGACCTGGGGGATGTCTGTTTTCGTCCCCGGTTTGTTGGAGTTGTAAATGTATGGAAGGATTCATGACCCGGGGATAGTAAGTTATCATCCCCGGGTGCGGCAGGACTTCGGCGTTCCCCCGAGGGGCAACTCTCGCCGCACGCTGGCTCTATGAGGGCCAGGCAACCGAAAATGTTCCGTGGTATTGGGGTTTCCACACCTTGTGAGGCGGTATCGACCAGGGGGATGTCCGTTTGCGTCCCCGGTTCGTTGGAGTTGAAGATGTATGGAAGGATTTCTGACCCGGGGATGTGATCATATCATCCCCGGGTGCGGCGGGACCTCACTGTTGCCCCGAGGGGCAACCCTCGGTGCGTGCTGGCTCTATGAACTCCAGCGCCCCAGCCAAATCAGCAATCAGCCAGTGGTGGTGGGGTTTCCACACCTTGCGGGGCGGTATCGACCTGGGGGATGTCCGTTTCCGACCCCGGGTTGTTGGAGTTGTAAACGTATGGAAGGATTCATGACCCGGTGATAGGAAGTTATCATCCCCGGGTGCGGCGGGACTTCGACGTTCCCCCGAGGGGCAAATCTCGCCGCACGCTGGCTCTATGAGGGCCAGGCAACCGAAAATGTTCCGTGGTATTGGGGTTTCCACACCTTGTGAGGCGGTATCGATCCGGGGGATGTCCGTTTGCGTCCCCGGGTTGTTGGAGTTGTAGATGTATGGAAGGGTATCTGATCCGGGTATGGGACTTTATCGTCCCCGGGTGCCGCTGGCCCCCTGAGCCTCAGCCAATCAATGACCAACTGATGGGGGCGGGGTTTCCATACCGTGCGGGGCAGGGTCGACCCGGGAAAACGCCGTTTTTGTCCCCGGTTGGTCTGATTTGTAGAGATATGGAGGGATTTATAATCCGGGGATGGGATCCTATCCTCCCCGGGTTTGGCGGAACCTCGGTGGCTCTTTTCAGCACCGATGTTCTAGAAAGAGCCAGCAGCCACTGGCATGGATTTGGGCAACCAATCAGCTGACAGAATAATAGTAAAAAAATTGTAAATCAGCAGGTAGGCTGGCTAGATGGCTGCCAGAACTGCATCGGGATTGCGCCACGGCCACGGCTCGGCGCGGCGTGGGACCCAGTGTTCTGCGGGTTGTGGCACCCAGCCTCCCTACCCATGGGGCAAGGTGGGGCTGAACCGCTCTGGATCGCGCTGCTCAATTACAGACAGACAGACAGACAGACAGACAGACAGACAGACAGACAGACAGACAGACAGACAGACAGAATAGCAGCATTTAATAATATAGATATTATATACCCCCTTTGTATAATCTGTTTATACAGCGATGCGTTATTTGTACCGGTATACGATACCAGGTGATACTTATTCACCAATATTGCTGATATGTGATGGGCTGGAAACTCTGGAGTGTGCCATGCATAAGGCGGATGGACTGTCCGATGGCTCATCGTGTTTTTGTTGGCGGCTTATTGGCCCTTCGTATGGGTACCGCACCCATGCGTTGACCAGCATTTTGATATTTCCGAATTTCGTGTGTGGAAGTGTGACAGTTTCGTTACGCAAGGCTTTTTCCTCAAGGGGAGGGCGGGGGGGTACGTGCATAACCGTGGCACCATATGGTTGGGAGACAAAATACACAAATTGTTCATGAAAAGTATTGGGTGATGCTTATGGGGTGATACCTGGTGCACTAGTACTGGTATGGTGTAGGGCGACCTCGGAGAACCGGGAAAGAGCGTGATTTCGAGTAGACATCGTACCAGGTGTATACAAACTCGAGTATATATGACGAACAATCATGGTGTGACGATGGTGCAGCAGGGACGAACTGAAAACCTTCCGCTTCCGACATGCCGCACACTGCATGACTCTGAGAACAGCCGCGGCACTGCAACAGGCAACAGACAGCAAACAGTAAGTAGTACGTGGTAGACAGCAGTGGATATTGTTTATGTAGTTCTACTTCCAGCGATGTTATCACTTGATCCACTTACTTGGTATTCGTCACACACAGAGAGAGGCCGTTGTCGTCTTTTCACCGGCGTGGACGAGCGCATACAATGCCATTGATGTTGGCCCTTTGCTCTACACCTTATTTCTGACTGGCACCAGTATGTATGGGCATACATTTGATACATACTCTGCTGTGTATGGTATCATGCTTCGTATGATGTTCCCATTATATGCCCTAATGTCCTTTGAGAACGCCCCGGTACATGATAACCCCTCCCCCTCACAACACCGCCGGGGCAGTTACATAGTAAAACCCATTGCTGTCTCCGGAAGTGGCCACACCAGAAATTAAATTATCTCATTGAAGCTGTCGTCCATATGCAAGTCCGCCTCAGAGGCGGTTCTTAGCAGGATGCAGCTCACCCTCCATGCGACTCGCCCAATACCTCACGGCGCTTCGCGCTTGGTGCAAGCAATGTCTGCCTGGTTGGTGAAAACCCAACGTGCTCCGTCCCGGCATTGTAGGGATGCGAGGGTCTATGGTCATATGACTACGGCCGTGCACGACATGAGTACACCCCCCCGTTTTACGCCCCCCCCCATATGATATATTATAGCTTGGGTTGGCGTCGGTTGGCAACGACGCTGTAAAACACGCCTCACACTGCGTGAGCTAGACGACCAGGATACCGTTTTTTTTGTTTTTGTTTTTGAGGTCACCAAAGCTGGCGGTCTTGTTGGGTCATTTGTGCGGGGTGGATAACCTTTGCTCCGCACAAAGGGGTGATCGTATCACGTAGTGTGTATATAACAAGGCACCCGCGAGGCAGTTACATAGTACTCCCATGTATGTCTCAGGAAGTGGCCACACCAGAAATTAAATTCACTCATTGAAGATGTCGTCCATATGCAAGTCCGCCTCAGAGGCGGTTCTTAGCAGGATGCAGCTCATCCTCCATGCGACTCGCCCAATACCTCACGGCGCTTCGCGCTTGGTGCAAGCAATGTTTGCTTGGTTGGTGAAAACCCAACGTGCTCCGTCCCGGCATTGTAGGAATGCGAGGGTCTATGGTCATACCACTACGGCCGTGCACGGCATGAGTACACCCCCCCCGTGCTCCGTCTTGAAAGGGATGCGTGATCAATGGTTAAATGACTAAGGCAAGCAACAAAAGAGTACGCCCTCCCCCCTATAAATATATTATTATTTCTAGGTTGGGTTATCGTCGGTTGGTGACGACGCTGTAAAACACGTCCCTCACGGCGTGAGCTAGACAACCAGGGCACGTTTTTTTTTTGCGGTCACCAGGGCTGCCGGTCGAGCTAGATCATTTGTGCCGGGTGGAGAACCTTTGCTGCTCCGCACAAGGGGAACAACTGTATTACGTAGTGTGCATATGATAAGGCACCAACGAGGCAGTCACATAGTGCTCCCATTGCTGTCTCAGGAAGTGGCCACACTAGAAATTATAGTAACTCATTAAAGCTGTCATATACATGCAAGTCCGCCTCACAAGCGGTTCTTAATAGGATGCAACTCACATTTCATGCGACTCGCCCTACACCTCACGGTGCTTCGCGTTTAGTGCTAGCAATGTCTGCCTGGTCGATGAAAACCCAACATGCTCCGTCCCGGCATTGTTGGCATGCGAGGGTCACGACTACGGCCATGCATGGATATCGAGGGCCTTCATTCCGCTAACATTGATTTTGCTGTTGTCGTTGTTCTTGCTGCCGTTGCTGATTTTAGTTGTTCACATTAAAAACCTTTCCATCAAGTTGAAATCGCGCACCACCTCGGTATTCCTGCCAACAAACACACGACTTGCACCGTCACAAGTCACAAGTGCGCCGGTGCGTAACGCCGAAAAGGCGTGTTGTACCTCACGACTCACCGAGTGCCAAACGATACTCTAGTTCTTGCTCATTTATTACGCAAACCCCAATGATATGTATTGGAAATTGCAGTACGAGAGAGCACAACAAAGACCTCATCATGTCATTTCGAAACAACGAATGGCCAGACAAAGAAGACGTCGGCACAAAACAAACACTATAGAAAACAACAGCACAACAGCACAAGCGGATAAAACGGGGACCCGTCGCCTACGAGTAAAGACTGCAGCTCCAGCCGCCCAGCCGCGGCAAAATGTGTTTGTGCGTTTGTCCCGTGGGTGCCCCGAACAGAACAAAAGAGATCAACACCCAAGGAAGTTTTCACCTCTGGGTGTTTTTACTTTTATCATTGTAGAAAGATCACCCCCTATATACCCCCCTACCTCTGAGAACGCCCCGGGGTGTTATTTCCCACCAAAATGTTCATGCACCCCGGGGGGCGTGCTCAAAGGACATCACGATAATAGCGCAATGCCCAACACCACCCTACTCTTTCCCATACGAGCACCTCGTAGATTTCAGGTGTTCACATGGTGGAATGTTCGCATACATTTCGAACCACCCATGTTGATTTACCCCCCGTCTTGTTCAGCCAAACGGGGGTGTAGGGAAAACGGCCCCACGGCAGGTGCCCGCGCATGTCTCAGCCTGCCTCATAATTCAACAATTGATTCGACGCGGTAGAAAGACGCCCGCAGCTCACGCCGAGCATGCCTGCAGACCGGCGAACTTGCTATTCCACCCCTTCCTGCTACCTGGGAGCCGCGCGCACCCTGCGCATGCTCGAACGTTTCTACTGTTGGATCGGTATGAGCATTTGCACCAGGTGGTGGCTACGCGACTGTTGAAGTGCCAAACACGTAAAACCTCGCGGCTGACGCTTCGGTGGCCCGTCATATCGATGCCCTTGCCAGACGGGTCCGGCATCGCTGTCAGCGTTGATTACATCATCCCTCTGACGCATGGTACGGTAGCCTGCATGCAGGTGCACCATGCCTTTTTGAGGGTGGTCGCTTAAGGAGATCTATAACCTCATCCAGTACTGATTTTGGAGGAACACATACGTGATACCCGATGAACACTACCATGGCCTAAGTATACCTAAGTGTACCTAAGTATACAATGAACAATACTGCAACACAAGAATGAAAGTCCGACCATTTTGGGTTAAGGAGCTCGACCAATCAGGAAACTTTTCAGCCAAACAAACTACTATCTCTATTGTAGCACGGGTCCTGTCACGGTCACGCCCCGAGGCAACAAATACATGTTGCCCTTCCCTGATCGTTCCAGACGCCGCGCCGACATGTTTGCGGTCACAGCAGCCGAGTTCACCGCTGAGGGCGCGGCTAACATTCTCATCAACAGGTTCATTCCCCTCTGGGGATGCCAGCGCGGCATGCTCTCGGACAACGGCCGCCAGGTTCGCCCAAAGCGTTCGCAAGCCGTCTCTCAGCTTCTCGGGGTTCGGAAAATCGCCATCAGCTCATACCACCCAAACGGCAACGGCGGGGTGGAATGTTAAAACCACCCCATGGCCCAGATACTGACGATGGTCGTCACCGAGCTCCAGAACAGTTGGAATGAACAGCCCCCTGACGTCGGATTAACGTACAGAAATTCGCTCAGCGCCGCCACGGGTTTGGCTCTCAACGAGGTGCACTTGAGTGGGCTCCCACGACGCATGTTACGATGGCGGTAGCATATTTTCGCCAAAACATTTCTGACTGCCAGGGTTTTTGAACTATAGAACTAAGGAACTCTACCCAACATCGTCCGAACGCTATTTTGTGTTTTACATTCCAATCGTTGTAAACATGGGCCATCCGACTGCACTTTTGGTTTTGCTGAAAGTCGGTGTTTGGGGGAGAGAAAGAGCTCCTCAAGTCAGGAACCCCAGAAAAATGTAGATGCACCTCAATCGTAGCATGTGCCCCACGCCTCCCTCTGACGATTGTCGAGCGCGCTGGGGTTGCCGGTCGCCAGAGTTTGGCCCTCGACCACCTCGCCTACTGTCACTTAGCGACCGGCAGCCAGAAGCGCGCGTACGATATCGTTCGAGAACCCCACGTACTCATCGTTGCTCGCGTGAACCGGCGCAACTCCGCCTTCCCCGACGCACTACGTCCCCTCCCCACATTCCTCGTTGGCACATGGGCGTGGGTGTGCAATACGGCGGCCACCACCCGTCAAGACGCGAAGACTGACACAGACGCCAATGTCCCCAAGGCGAAACTCTTGTTCAACTGAACGGGCTCCTACAAAGTCCTCACCGTTGGCCCCTGTCCCTTGGCGGACATCCCGGACGGATCCCCTCTCGGTGATAATCTCCTGTTTTGGATGTCCTTTCCACAATGGCCGGCGCTGATGCTCGCCGGCGCGTGTCGGTACAACGCTGCAAGCCCTGTGCCCCCCCCATGACCGTGGCGACATGCCGAATACGTTTCCAGGAGGTTTGACGCAATATGTGCTCAACAACTTCTCCAAGAAATCCCTTACGTACACCGTCACCCAAGACGATGGTTCGACTCCTCTTCAACGGCTCGAAGTAAAGAAAATGACCGGACACCCGTTGGTTGGGGGTCGAGGTGGGGTCATCGCGGTGGTGTACGAGACGCACTGGACGGGATTCTCTCTCGACCGTCCTAGGACCGGAAAATGGACCTTGAGCTATCTCACCACGACTGTTTACGCCACTGGGCCGGCACCCCGGACCAGCATTGCTAAAACAACCGTCTGTACCGCCGGGTGCAAATTGGCGCGACACGAGGGAAGCTTTCTCGGAGAAACGGCGAGCGTGTCCTGGCTCCCGCCTATGGCAGAGTACCGCACGCCGATCAGCTTTGCCGATACAGCACCACGGAGCCTCCGAACGAGGCTCACTTTTGGTACAAGGGCGGCGACGGGATGGGGTGGCTTGGGAAAATCAACTCGACTACAACGAACGAGGGATAGGGTCTGTTTTGTTCCATTTTTGAATGACGCGGGACCTATGAAGCTTCCTCTTGCGTCCGTGCGCAGCACGAACTCAGCGGGAGTTGTACGAGATTCTTAGTGTCTACAAATAAGCAAACGTAGCCAGCGCGTTTGCACGGGGGGTTCAGCGTAGCGTAGATGAATCCCGAGGCGCAGCCGTGGATAGCTGAATTTTCGCATCGCCGCTGCACCCGATGATGTTCCGGTTTTTGAGCCGAGTTCGGGTGGTTTGTGGCCTATTCTGTGTTATTTGTCTTCTTACATCTGCCGACCCCCCCCCGTTCGGGAGCCAGGGGTGATCTAAGCAAAGTAGACTACTCATACTGGGGCGCAGGACTGCACGACGTTTTGTTTCAGCTTTCGTGTTTTCGTCGACACATTTTCGCCCCCCCCCCCCCCCCTTGCGGAGGGGGGGGCATAGCGACGACTTCCATTGCCGTATTATCGCTGCCTCTCACGGGGTTTCCTCTGTTTTTTTATTGGCGTTCCTTGTCGGCTTTGTAACCTTGACATTCAGAGGCGTGGAGTGAGGTTTGAGGAGCCACATCTTTGACTCATCATGTTGTAGTTCGTGGAGATCGGGGTCTCCATTAGTTCCCCATATTTCTGCATATACGACTCATGAGAGTGGGCTTATAGTGAAATGGTACTGCTTGGAATGTTGCGGAAATACAGGTATTGAGCTCGTACTTGCAGCACTTGCGAGGCGTATCTTAAATGGGCAACCAGGGGTTTCTCACCGAGGCAAGCCACCTCGGCAGTCTGATACCCCCACCTTGAAGTATTAAAGCTGCTCGCCCCAGGGAGGACAACAACCCTTCCCACTAGGAACTGACGGATCGCGGATCGGACAGCTAAATCCGTTATACGACATAACCGGAGGGTTTTCGAAAGAAGCCCGACGCATGGTCGACCGCCTAGTCAAGGAGATGGGGGTAGAAAGACGGAAGTCGCCGGCTGGGGTGTTCGAGAGCCTCCTCACCGCTCCCAGTGCAGCACCAACTCGTAAGCGCTCTTCCGTCTTTCTACCCCCATCTCCTTGACTAGGCGGTCGACCATGCGTCGGGCTTCTTTCGAAAACCCTCCGGTTATGTCGTAAAATGGATTAAGCTGTCCGATCCGCGATCCATCAGTTCCTTGTGGGAAGGGTGGGTGTCCTCCCTGGGGTCCCCACCCCCGCATCATGGGTTGACCACCCCACCGTGCCTGCCACCCCTGAGCTCCTGCTGGTCCGATGAATCCTGGCTGCTGTATGAACCCTGACGGCTGTTGACCAGCGAACCCTGGTTGCTGTTGACCAGCGAGCCCTGGCTGCTGTTGACCAGCGGACCCTGGCTGTTGTTGACCAGCGAACCCTGTGGCGGGCCTCCCCTCGGATAAGTCCCACTCTTCCTGCCATGGCCGTTTGGTGACCCGGTTATGTTCTTCCCTTCCATCACTCCTCTCCCCCTCCCCGGGACGCCGCTCGTTTCCCTTTGACGAAACCTCTCGATTTGCTGTCGCGTAGAGCAAGATGAACTCGACGAAGCTGTGCAGTACACGACGGACTCGACGACGCTGTGTTGTACCCGATGTACTCCACGAAGCTGCGCAGTACACGACGGACTCGACGAAGCTGCGTCGTACAAGGTAAATATGGTGTCCAACGATGTAGTCCAGGGAGACGAGTGGAGTCCAGGGGATCGATGTAGTCTAGTAACACCGGGTTGTCTCCACCAAACGGGCATAAACAGTGGCTCGGGACAAAGTGGGTGGGAAAATCTTTCGAGTACATGTATATCTACCTTCCTGGTTTATTGAAAGTTGGCCACTTAGCATAAAATATAAATAAATATATGCAACCCTTCGAAAGCTCGAGTCTTCACTAACAGAGTAACGTATGGAATCCCCTAGGTACTTAAGACACATCAATCTAATTGTAGGCATTAGCTATATCCGTCATTGTTGTACATCATTTACACATTACCTCAACGAAGTTGGAACAGCAGATTCTATCATTTTGTAAACATCTATTGAGGTATCAACATCAATTCATAGAGTAACACTCGATAAAGGTTTCAGGATCTACATATATTCATGCATAATTATTAGTAGTAAATTCCTATGCAGCCTTGAAAGTATTTCTTTAAGTAGCTCCCCAAATGTATGTAGCTCCGCTGTATGCAGTATTTCCCATGACGTGTTTAGCTCCACTGACATCTGAAATATTATTTTGTTTCCATTGATTAATATTAAGGCATTCTCTACAATCCTCATAATTCCAACGTACTGGTATCGAGCTTCCCCCGTTCCCGACTCCCTTTGATAATATCTCTAAACCATGTTTGCAATTCCGGTAAGTTCTCAACATGACAAAGAGCAGCTATAGAAAGGCTTACATTCCCCATACATAATTGAAAACTAGAACCAGTTTGCAGTATCACTACCCCTGAAACACCTGTGAGAACGACCTTGTAGTGCCTGTAGGACCTGCGAAGAAAATCACCATCACAAAGGCTAAAACCAAATTGCCTACAAAAATCCCTTGTCTTGTGATCGTCTCATAGTATGCATCAAGTGTAGATCAACCAACAGACCCGAACTCATTTTTAACCTGTGTGATGAACGTAGGCACATTCCTATAGTGATTTATCACGCAACAAGTACTTAAACGAAGTCGGACAAACAAAAACGCGACCAAAGAACTTATACAGTAATTGTTAATCCTCTAAACCAATCGATTATTCCACATTGACTCAAGTTAATCCCCAATCAAATCAATCAATCGATCTCTCACACTATACAAGGTACAATAAACAAGTATCCCCAATAATGACATATACAATAAACTCTATACTCATAAACGTGCTCTATTTTGACTATACAGCTACATGTATGAGTAAATGATGTGTACGAAGTCATAATTTTAATCCGTTCTCACCATCCTGCCTGGGCATACATAGACGGACATAGACACTCCCCCAGCTTGTTAGTAGACAACGCTTACTATCAGGGATGCATGTATGT
The DNA here is from genome assembly GCA_008828725.1 of Saccharina japonica. Lineage (NCBI taxonomy): Eukaryota > Phaeophyceae > Laminariales > Laminariaceae > Saccharina > Saccharina japonica. The sequence goes on from MEHQ01004345.1 coordinate 23,880, forward strand.
ACACCTTTCCAAGAAAAAAAAAAAAGTATTTCCAAAAACAAAACATGTTGGTGCTTGAAAAATCGTGACGCAAACCAATCATAGTACCTACCCATCAATAATTGTGACACTATAAATTTGACTTTATCACTTAATCGGTAGAACTCACAGCAACGTACAGCAAGCAGCAAGCAGCAGCGGTTACCAGCGAAAATAACCAAAACATAGCACAACACCGGCCGAGCTACACCTCGCCATCTCGACAGCAGCATGCATACGCATACGAGCTTGTTGGGGCTCGTACGAGTACAACGGCAGGCTGTTGTTGCTGTGTTGTTGCTGCAGCGTGTTGGTGTGGTGTTGCTATTGTCGCAACGAGAGAGGAACGTACGTAGCATCGGACGAAAACCAGAACTCGAAAACTCGAGCAACCCCGTAACCCGTATCAAGAAAGCCTCCGCAAGATTTGGAAATCTACTAAAACAATTGTCGTGTACACAAACAAAAAACAAAAAACAGCAGTGCCGTAAGTACTCAAAGTGGGGAGAATCTCAATCTCGTTTGCTCTCCGCATTGCTGTACGTATATCATAACATGGATTGCGTGACCACCTCATTTTGCATAAACTTGATAGCGTCTCATTCCTCGCCTCCATCACTGAGAGTACACGACCACCGATTCTCATCACTCGTGCAGCCTGTTGCTTCTGTTTCTATCGCCTGCGTGTGGGGCTTTCTTGAAGCGCATGGGGTTCGTGACACCTGTGATAACCTGTCAGAATAAAAACTCGAACATCCTATAAAACCATATGTATGTACAGATCTACGCGTACGAGTATGTACAGTGTGTATAATATCTATCTCTCTCTATCTACGAGCGATAGGCTGTTCCACATACGTACGATTACGAGTATTTACGTACAGCAGTACCCCTTGTCGAACAGCTGCCCATGGATGACGAGATATTTTAGATAGGAGCGATAGAGCGACTACCCCGAGCAAAGGTAGTAACATTTACGACACCCCCAAGCAGAGGCAGTCACATTTACAGCAGCTACATACAGCATTGCTCAGGTATCAGTAGATAGAGTACGATGTCTGCATGAAGAGTGTAGAGCGACAGAAATAGGACCTTCAGGACAAGAAGGGAGAGCACAAGGGAGAGCACCTCAAGACCAGAAAATCTGTCAGACATGTCACAAAATAAAACTCAGACATCCCATAAAATCATTCATGTTTAGACTGCCTCTAGTTTATTTACATTATTTTATGAGCTTGAAGCAAGAAGCAAAGATGCCTGGATTGCTGCTGTGCCTGTGATACAAATGAGATTGTCAGAGTCAACCTGCAAAACTTAGCGCCATGGACCCATCCCGGCTGAAGGCCCATGTAACGAAGGATAAGAGCTATCAAAGACGCACGCACTCATGTCTTCAATACCCTGTCCCCAGTCTCTTACCACTTCTTGTTCGTTTCCTTCCATGGATGCTTTCAAGTTGGTTCCTCCGTTTCCTCTCACCACAGCTTCCTGCAAAGTCCAGTCTTTACATCAGCTGTCTACGAACTCCAGTCTCCTTGCAGTCCTCCTCCAAGAGCTAGCGCTACACATCATATCTCCGTATGAAACCTTCGACAATGGCTTACTGTAACGATCGCGGTACTCAGTCACGCTTCGCAGTCACTCCAGCTCATTCACGTTCAAGTTCTATTCCGTTTATCCCTCTTTGGTATTGTGTGTTTTTATATTTTGTTTTTGACTGAGCACGAGAGCAGAGTGCTTTCTAGGTTGCCCGGAGTTGCACAAACCTACGAAGCATTCCGTTACGTATTTTACGTTACGTGTATCTCATTACGCCGCAACAAGCGCTGTATGCCGAATGGGACCACTTTTGCGCGGTGAAGCCATCGACGGACGAGCAAGATTGATGCTATCATGCAGCTGTCAAGGCCGAACACGGTGGAGGAAGTGCGAGTGCTCCTGGGCATGACAGGGTACTTACGGCAATTTGTACCCCATTATAGCACAGTGGTGGCGCCCATTGGAGGAAGTGCGAGTGCTGCTGGGCATGACAGGATACTTACGGCAATTCGTACCCCATTATAGCACAGTGGTGGCGCCCATTTCCGACTTGCTGAGAGACCTAAGGTTCAGGTCCAAGAGAGCGAAGAAAAGTAAAGTTCCGTGGGGAGAAGAGCAGAACAAGGCTTTTAAGGCGCTTATCGAGGCTTTGTCGTCGCCACCAACTCTAGCCCTGCCGGTGTAGACAGAGCCGTTCTTGCTATACACCGATGCCAGTGAGATGGGAGCAGGAGCGGTGATAACGCAAGGCATCGAAGGGGTGGAGAAGGTGATCGCTTATGGCAGCAAACGGTGGTCGAGGGGGGACTCCAAGCGGTCAGCAACAGGCCGTGAATGCATGGCGGTCATATGGGCGGTGAACAAGTTCCAACCCTATCTTTGGGGGCGGCCGTTCACACTCATCACGGACTGTTCGGCGTTGATTTGGCTCTTCAAACGCCAATCCCTCACACCGAAATACCACCGCTGGGCTCTGAGTTTGATTTAGCACGATATTATCTTGAAGTGCAGGCCGGGGACACAACATCAGATCCCGGACGCGATGTCGCGGTTACCGAACAAGAGCAATGTGATCGAGGATTTCGATGACTCTTTTCCAGGAGACGAGTCGTTGCCAACTGTTTACAAAGGGCCACAGGGGCCAGTGCTCGACGGCGTACACCTCAAAACCTTGGGAGTGGGAGATGTGGACGAAACTAGTACTCAAAGTCTTGTAGTGCTGGCAACCGTCGCATTCACACCCGCAGACCCATCGGAGACAGACACTCAACAGGCCGAGCTTATTATTGCACCGGAGCTTCCAGTAGTAGTCATGCTCGACTGTGGGGGGGGAGGCAGCATCCTCGCATCGGAGTGAGTGCTGACGGTCAGAGGAGCGGTAGACCAGGACTGGACAGCCTGGAATGCATCAGAGCAAACGGGCTGGACAACGGTGTGAGGCTACTTACGGTGACAACAGGGTCGCAGGAATGCCTAAGCATGCTGAGAGAGGTGAAACCAGACGTGGTGGTCGGTGACGCCTGCAGGAGGTTTGAAGAGGGGCGAGAGAAGGAAGGAGTATCCGGAGCGAGCAGCTTAGCCCAAGCTGCCATCGCCTCAGACGCACGAGTTTTTATACTCGAATGTTTGGGCAACCTTCTGCGAACGACGGAATGGAACGACGAGATTCTCCCCGCTTTGGAACGAGAGTCATACATCGTGGACAAGGCGGAGATATTGGCGAGCCAAGTAGAGATTCCGTGGAGGAGGAAACGGACGTTCGTGATAGGAATCAAGGGAGGCCTTGCCACGAAGGAGAAGGTAAACGTTTGGAAGCGGAGGTTGGAGAAGGTAAAGCAACCATTTCAGGAATTGGGGGAATTTCTGGGACGAAGAGGCGCATACTTCCTGAAGAGAGGTATCAGAGAGCGAGCGATTTATTGGTTCAACGAACCCATCATCTCTTTGAACCGTGTTCACATCATGGGGGAAAAGCCAACCGAAGGGTATGTCGCACATCCAGCCGATGCGGCACGCCTTCAAGAAGCTGAGGAGTTGCACTTCAACGACTACGCCAAGATCACCACAGGACAGGAACACTATGTGATCCCGCAGACGGTCAGCCAAAGCGCAGCGGCGAACGTCATCGCAGATTTCACGTCTCCTCCAATGCTACGAGCGGTGTTAGTTGAACTAGCTGTTCAAGGATTACTGGGAAAACCGGTGCCAGAGGTCGTGGAACTGGAAGGATTGGCCTGCATGGTGTTCGAAGATTATCTCGCAGCAGCAGAAGTCTTTGGGATGACGAGAGCGGTCACGAGATCGCAGGCGAAAGCCACTTCCCAGGAACCGGAGGTTGTCTGGGAGGAAGAACCGCGGTTACCTGAGGAGGAGGAGATGGAGAATGCACCGGCGCAGGCAATCACTACTACTGAGCTACCAGTGGAAGTCGATCGCCCACGCAAACGCAGGGGACAGAGAGAGCCCATCCCGAAACCGAAATGGCAACGAGATCCTTTGGAGGAATCACCGAAGGACACAAACAGCCGTTCAAGCGGATCAGGGAAAGAGGCCAAGGGGTCCCAGCGGTCGGAGCCGTCCATGCTGGAAAGGGTGACAGCTATTCTCCAGGATACGCCACAACTGATGCAGAGGCAGTGCGAAGATATGGTACTTGGCAGGATTCGGAAAGAACTTCAGGAAGTGCGAAACCGAGGAGCAGGAGGTGGCGAATATGTGATGGACGACAACGACCTCTTGTGGGTAGCACCTCTGGGAAAAGTTCCACGACTTGCAGTTCCCCAATCTCTCGTTCCAGGGGTTATGGCGCTGGCACACAGCACCTACGGGCATCCAGGGACGGCGAGAACTACAGCCGTGATTACTCGTCGGTATTGCTGGCCCACCCTCATCAAGGACGTGAGAGACTACGTCCTCTCGTGTGGGTGCAGGCGTCGCAAACGATCAGCGAGTCAACGGGTTGCCATGCTACCGGCGAGGTTTCTGCGACCCGGGGAGGTACTCGAAGTCGACATCCAGGACATGGGGGTGAAGTCGGACGCAGGCAACAAAGTTCTACTGGTGGCAGTCGACAAAGCGAGCAAGTTCTTGTTTGCCTTCCCGCTCTCCACGAAAGAAGCACTCGGAGTAGCGAAGAAACTGCTTGAAGTGATGCTTACTTTAGGGCTACCGCTGTATGTTCGCAGTGATCCGGGATCCGAGTTCACGGCAGAGGTGATGCAACACTTATGCAAGTGGTTGAACGTGACCATCGCCTATGGGCCTGCCGACCATCCTCGTGCGCAGGGGACGGTGGAGAGACTGGGGGGGTGGCTACACGAAGCACTAGGAGAACTGTGCAAGACCTGGCCACGCAGATGGGACGAGTACGTACAGCCGACACTGTGGATCCATCGTACCACGCCGGACCTGCGCTTGCCGGGGAAGCCAACTCCCTTCCGTCTTTTCTTCGGTCGTGATGCTCGCACACAACTTGATGCTACGCACCCCGAGATCGATGGTGGTGATTTCAGGGGGGGGGTGCACAGTTACGTGGCCGACAAACGTCAAGTGTACAAGGAGGTACGGGATGCACGGGAGGCTCTATTGAAAAGACATGATGACAGGCAGAAAACTCGTGAGAGTCGGAATGCTGAAATCGGTCGGACCTCGGTAGGAACCCGTGTTGTGGTCGGAGACAAGGTGCTGGTGAAGGAGGCGGAGTCTGTGATGGCAAGAGAGGGGATCCATCATAAACTAGCCCACGAGCACTGGACCGGACCTTGGGAGGTGACTGAAGTTGTCTTACCAGGACTCAGCTACATCGTCACGATGAATGGGCGAGGGATTCGCCGACGGAGGGCGTCAGCAGCGAACATCAAGATGTTCCACTTACGTCCGGACAACCTCCGTCACGACTTCGAGGACGAGTTTGCTCACCTGGCATGGGGAGTTGACTTCGGACTTGCGGAGCCGTCGATTGTAGCGTCGCCTATGTATACCCTAATAGACAGAGAGGCTGTGATGGGTCAGGGCAACGCTTGGAAGTGGCGATACAAGGGACGATTCGTGGATGGCACGGAGTCGCAGTGGCTGTCCGAAGAGGAGGCGCGAGACAGTTTCACCCCCTTACAGCTGGACGTTTTCCATGCACTGTGGGAGACGTATCACGGAGCGGAGTGCCGGGCAAGGCCGACTTCGACGCTAACACGGAAGGAAAGAGATGGGATCGACCGTGAACATGCGTTGAAACAACACCCCGTGGGGACCGTGATCTGGAGGGAATTCGCGGACGCTGAAGGAAACAAGAAGCGTCACCTTTCAAAGATCTTCGACTACGAGTCACCGTACTGGCGGGTTCGGTACGCAGACGGAGATTGGGAGGAGCTCAACGAACGTGAGATCCTGAAGGCTAGGAGAACCAGAAATTCGCAATCCGGTTCCCTGTAAACGCGAGGAAGTGAAGTGGAGTTCGATGGAGAACGGGAGAAGACGTTAGCCGAAGATCGACTAGCGAACAGGATCAAGACCTCGGCCTACCCGGGTTAACGGGAAAAGCCGGAAAGTGGTGGATAAGAGGCTTTCAGCTGGTGCGCTTGATGATAAATTATAACAAGTCCAGCAGTACCGATCTTGGACCTAATGTGGAAAAGCGCGAGGCCCAGGGTCCCTAACCCCGGGGTGATGCCTTTCCATGAAAATGGTAGACGCCACTCATTCGAGCCTTACAGCAATCGAAACACGACTAAGTGTGGGAAAAGGCCCTCACTCTCACTCCAGTGTGTCCGCAGCCCGGTTAGCACGGTATTCTTAGGAAACCGTGCTGGGGGGGTGTTGCGGCGGAATGAGATACACGTAACGTAAAATACGTAACGGAATGCTTCCAAGGTTTGTGCAACCCCGGGCAACCTAGAAAGCACTCTGCTCTCGTGCTCAGTCAAAAACAAAACATAAAAACACACAATACCAAAGAGGGAAAAACGGAATAGAACTTGAACGTGAATGAGCTGGAGTGACTGCGAAGCGAGACTGAGTACCGCGATCGTTACAGTAAGCCATTGTCGAAGGTTTCATACGGAGATCTGTTGTGTAGCGCTAGCTCTTGGAGGAGGACTGCAAGGAGACTGGAGTTCACAGGCAGCTGATGTAAAGACTGGACTTTGCAGGAAGCTGTGGTGAGAAGAAACGGAGGAACCAACTTGAAAGCATCCACGGAAGAAAACGAACAATAAGTGGTAGGAGACTGGGGACAGGGGGTTGAAGACATGAGTGCGTGCGTCCTTGATAGCTCTTATCCTTCGTTACAGCTCGCCTTCCATCTCTAAGCAAATAACACACACATGTGAGTAGTAACGAGTGAGTACGTACCTGCTCAGTAGACAATCCTGAGGCATACTCTGTGTCCTTACCCTTCTTGTTACTAGACATTGCTAACACTTCACACGAGTGCACCCAAAAAAAAAACATGACCACCATTACTACACTCCCCCAACCTCCCACCTTGTGGAGGGCCCATACACATATTTTCGACAAAATAATCGCCATATTATATCATATGTGCGAGCTTATTCTACAAACACACATATAATTAAGTTATTTTCTAATTTGGTGCACCGCCCGCCCGTCCATGCGCAACGAAGCCTATCTATATCTGGAAGTTTCCGAGCACCGATTTCATATATCGTATGTACATAGGGTGAAGACTATACGATGATGACGGTCCTTCAACGACTGAAAGGTTCAAAGATAATATGATACTTCGTATATATGTATTACGAGTATATTATATATGTTGCGTTGTCGAGCCCAACTGAAATTGCGAGACATTATTTGGGGAGGGCATTAATATTAACCATCCCGTACTCAGCGTAGAACGTGGTGTTAACGTGGCTGGCCCCTCCCGCCCCTAAGGGCCGAATTTGAACTCGAAGGAGACGAGTACGTACGTATTGGTCATTAATTTGTTTTTTGGTGCCCCTGTTTCACGCGATGATATTTATAAAATACAATGTGATTTCTCATGGCCAACAGACCGCTCGAGTCGTGTGTTTTTATTGATGGTTTTCACGGTTACTTCACGAAACGCCTCTTTTTGATAAAAAAATAATCAACTAATCATGATTAATCTCAATAATCAACTAATCATTGATTAGTTAATTTGTGCCAATGTTCGCCGGAGGAACATTTTTTTACGGTTACATCAAAGTGCCCCTTTTCTATTCAAATTTAATCAACTAATCATGATTATGTTCAATAATCAACTAATCATGACTAGTTGATTTATAATCAACAATCGACACTAATTAATCACGCCACGTGATTAAAATTAATCACCAAAATTAATCATTATCAACACGTGATTATGAGTTGATGTACATCCAATAATATAGTTTTTTATTGGTTTCAGTTTATTTTTTTTGCGAACAGGTATGCCTTCAAAACATTCATTTTTTATTTTTGTTTCAACGAATAGATAAAAATACGAGATACTTACGTATTCATAATTTATGTACTATGTCTGACTATCTATACGAATACGTATTTGTTTTAGTATTTATACGTACATACGTTCTGCAATTTCACTCGATTACTTTACCAAATATCATATCATATATATGTTACTATCAGGTCCCCTGGGCCAACATACCACACGTATATGTGGAAACCCCTTTGGTTATACGTCACCAAACCTCAAGGCGTCCGTCCTCTCTAAAGGAGCTCCCGTACCCCCACAGGGCTAAACACCCCGAAGGGCTTCTGTCCTTGTCTCTTTATCCGCTTAGGGCGTCGTGCCCCCTACTATACCGCGGACCACCATGTCGACGCATGGAGACGGCAGGCGGGTGTGCTTGATCACCCCCTGTTTACTCTCTCTTGGTCTGTCTCGTCCCCTTGTCCGAGCTACACCGCTTGTCCATCCTTTTGCTGTTTACACGAGTTGCTCTCGGCGCGTATCGCCGAAGGCCGTGGTGCTCGTAACACCCGCGCAGCATATAGAAGCTTAGGCCCTACTAAGATTGGCGTCGACGATATAACTCTCTTACAACTTACAAATAACGTTAGCGATAAGCTGCTCACTGGTTCATCTTGACGTCGAATACGGTGCCACTATTCATCTATCGCCGTCGAATACGGTGCCTCCATTTTAGCGTGGCCGCCAGCGGAGTCGTATCGCCTCCACCCCCCCCCCTGTACTATTAATATTGATACCCGTAGTATATCATATAGAATAATTTCACCACGTATCATAGCGTTTCACTATAATATTATAATAATAGATGTTTCTCGGAACGTGCGTTTCCTTTCCGTTCCGTACACACGTCATTTGTTGTCACGCACGTCGGCCGTTTCGGGCTGCGACCTTCAAGCCCGCTAGAGTCGCGCCCCTTTGCGAATCGTATCATATAGAATACTTTCACCACGTATCATAGCGTTTCACTATATTATAATAGCGTCCTCAGTATCAGTGGATAATAAGATGTTTTGCAGTCGGAAGCGAAGGCGTTTGGCCTAACGTATCAAGAATGCTGGACTCGACGCAGGGCATGTGGGGCCTGCACCCGCTCACCCACTGGCGGCGTTGCTGCTACGCGGAGGGCTGTTGATTATGCATTCGAACAGCAAGTAGGCGGTCCTTCCTGAGACGCGCGCAACTGGCAGGCACACTCATAAAACGAAAGGTCTATGGTTTACGAATGTCGTTGATCGGGCGGGGCGATTCGACAGGCCGCAACCCCTTGTACTTTATACGAATAGCTGATAAATTTTTTTTATTTATTTTTTAATACCTGGGTATATACGGTAATCAGACTGGGCTGACCCAACAATTGGAGTGCCGCAGCTCTCTATACATGCAAAAGTGGGCTCGGGGAAAGAATACATAAACCGTACGATATGCGCGGGCCTATGTCATGGGAAGCGGGGAGTTTAGACGGGCGTCAGGGGTTAGAGTGTTCGCAATATTGGCAATGCGAAATGTTCCGGGGTTCAAATCCCCCCATCCTGGCACACAATTTTTTTCGCAGTTTTTTTTTTTTAAATGTCCGTCGGAGGTTTTATATTTTTATATATCACATTATCACGCGCGACCAGGCAAGGCAGGCGCAGGTAATGTTTTATTTTCATTGGACTTGGGAACAGCAGAGAATATGAGAGTGGTTGGCTAGTAAGAAAGTCATAAGTGCTGCGAGCTGGCGAAGGCAAAAACCTACGTAAAGAAAAATATTTTTTAATGCTTTTTAGCTTTTATAGAGTGTTGGGAGGAAACAGCTGGGTTGATAAAAGGCTATGTGTGAGCGGCAAACGTATTGCGCCCATATCAAATACGGGCAGCAACTGAGGCTATAGACAAGCACCCGCTGCCTTATATTGTATAGCGAGAATTGATAGTTTCAGGGGCACGGCTTGGCCGGTGCAAATATAGAGACTTGCTTTTTTTTTGTGGTTTGCTGGTTGCAGATACCATACTTTTATTGTATTGTGTCAGCGTAGCAGTGAAACTAGCGTGAGTCGTACCTGTATGGTGATAGTAAAATGGACAGCAGNCCAACTTGAAAGCATCCACGGAAGAAAACGAACAAAAGTGGTAGGAGACTGGGGACAGGGGGTTGAAGACATGAGTGCGTGCGTCCTTGATAGCTCTTATCCTTCGTTACAGCTCGCCTTCCATCTCTAAGCAAATAACACACACATGTGAGTAGTAACGAGTGAGTACGTACCTGCTCAGTAGACAATCCTGAGGCATACTCTGTGTCCTTACCCTTCTTGTTACTAGACATTGCTAACACTTCACACGAGTGCACCCAAAAAAAAAACATGACCACCATTACTACACTCCCCCAACCTCCCACCTTGTGGAGGGCCCATACACATATTTTCGACAAAATAATCGCCATATTATATCATATGTGCGAGCTTATTCTACAAACACACATATAATTAAGTTATTTTCTAATTTGGTGCACCGCCCGCCCGTCCATGCGCAACGAAGCCTATCTATATCTGGAAGTTTCCGAGCACCGATTTCATATATCGTATGTACATAGGGTGAAGACTATACGATGATGACGGTCCTTCAACGACTGAAAGGTTCAAAGATAATATGATACTTCGTATATATGTATTACGAGTATATTATATATGTTGCGTTGTCGAGCCCAACTGAAATTGCGAGACATTATTTGGGGAGGGCATTAATATTAACCATCCCGTACTCAGCGTAGAACGTGGTGTTAACGTGGCTGGCCCCTCCCGCCCCTAAGGGCCGAATTTGAACTCGAAGGAGACGAGTACGTACGTATTGGTCATTAATTTGTTTTTTGGTGCCCCTGTTTCACGCGATGATATTTATAAAATACAATGTGATTTCTCATGGCCAACAGACCGCTCGAGTCGTGTGTTTTTATTGATGGTTTTCACGGTTACTTCACAAAACGCCTCTTTTTGATAAAAAAATAATCAACTAATCATGATTAATCTCAATAATCAACTAATCATTGATTAGTTAATTTGTGCCAATGTTCGCCGGAGGAACATTTTTTTACGGTTACATCAAAGTGCCCCTTTTCTATTCAAATTTAATCAACTAATCATGATTATGTTCAATAATCAACTAATCATCACTAGTTGATTTATAATCAACAATCGACACTAATTAATCACGCCACGTGATTAAAATTAATCACCAAAATTAATCATTATCAACACGTGATTATGAGTTGATGTACATCCAATAATATAGTTTTTTATTGGTTTCAGTTTATTTTTTTTGCGAACAGGTATGCCTTCAAAACATTCATTTTTTATTTTTGTTTCAACGAATAGATAAAAATACGAGATACTTACGTATTCATAATTTATGTACTATGTCTGACTATCTATACGAATACGTATTTGTTTTAGTATTTATACGTACATACGTTCTGCAATTTCACTCGATTACTTTACCAAATATCATATCATATATATGTTACTATCAGGTCCCCTGGGCCAACATACCACACGTATATGTGGAAACCCCTTTGGTTATACGTCACCAAACCTCAAGGCGTCCGTCCTCTCTAAAGGAGCTCCCGTACCCCCACAGGGCTAAACACCCCGAAGGGCTTCTGTCCTTGTCTCTTTATCCGCTTAGGGCGTCGTGCCCCCTACTATACCGCGGACCACCATGTCGACGCATGGAGACGGCAGGCGGGTGTGCTTGATCACCCCCTGTTTACTCTCTCTTGGTCTGTCTCGTCCCCTTGTCCGAGCTACACCGCTTGTCCATCCTTTTGCTGTTTACACGAGTTGCTCTCGGCGCGTATCGCCGAAGGCCGTGGTGCTCGTAACACCCGCGCAGCATATAGAAGCTTAGGCCCTACTAAGATTGGCGTCGACGATATAACTCTCTTACAACTTACAAATAACGTTAGCGATAAGCTGCTCACTGGTTCATCTTGACGTCGAATACGGTGCCACTATTCATCTATCGCCGTCGAATACGGTGCCTCCATTTTAGCGTGGCCGCCAGCGGTGCCTCCATTTTTTGCTCCGTCATCCGCGGGCTGCATCGTGGCCGCCAGCGGAGTCGTATCGCCTTCCCCCCCCCCCCCCCCCCCCCCCTGTACTATTAATATTGATACCCGTAGTAGATCATATAGAATAATTTCACCACGTATCATAGCGTTTCACTATAATATTATAATAATAGATGTTTCTCGGAACGTGCGTTTCCTTTCCGTTCCGTACACACGTCATTTGTTGTCACGCACGTCGGCCGTTTTGGGCTGCGACCTTCAAGCCCGCTAGAGTCGCGCCCCTTTGCGAATCGTATCATATAGAATACTTTCACCACGTATCATAGCGTTTCACTATATTATAATAATATATGTTTCTCGGAACGAGCGTTTCCTAACGTACAGAATGCTCTCGACCAGCATGTGCCTCCACCGCCTCCCCACTGCGGCGTGCTGCTACCCTGCGTGTTATTATTATCATTCAACAGCAAGTAGGCGTCCTTCTAACGCCCACTGGCAGCCACTACCAAGGTCTTGGTTTCGATTCGTTGATCGGGCGGCGTCAGCCGCAACCCCTTGTACATATATGTATTGCACTCAGCTAGCAAAGATGAGCTTCGACGAAATCCTCGAGCTCACAGCTGTTGTTTTTTTATTTTTTTTTAATATTAAACCTGTCTCCTCTATTCGGGTTATCATATAGTATCAGTGCTAGGGATGTACATCAACTCTTTTTCGGGGTTGATTTGATTGTTGATTAATTTGTCCAAATCGTGTTGATTTAATCACGATTAGTTGATTAATATCAACACAATCAACTACACGATGATGTGATTAGTGATCGTGAATATCGGTTGATTATTGATGGATTTCGCGGTTACATCACAAAACGCCTCTTTTTGATTCAAAAATAATCAACTCATCATGATACATTTCAATAATCAAGTAGTCATTGATTAGTTAATTTGTGCCAATGTTCGCCGGAGGAACATTTTTTTACGGTTACATCACAAAGCGCCCCTGTTATTCAAATTTAATCAACTAATCATGATTATGTTCAATTAGCAACTAATCATGACTAGTTGATTTATAATCAACAATCAACAAGAATTAATCACATCACGTGATTAAAATTAATCACCAAATTTAATCATAATCAACACGTGATTCTGAGTTGATGTACATCCCTAATCAGTGCGCAGAATGATCATGGGATACCCTTGTTACATTGTCCTGCTGACCCGGGTAGTATCCAGGGGAGTCATTGAACTATATCTTAACGAGGAATAAACACATAACACGCGCGAACGGCTTATTGTAAAATCGAGTAGTAACTACCAGGCTCCTAGTACATCACGAAGCCTATACCAATACCACAAATAACACATAGAACAAAAATTCTACGCAGCTCCCAAAGTTGAGTATCTACTATTCAATCGGTTGAACTCACAGCTGACGTATTTATAATAATTTTATTTAATTTCCTCATCACTCCCCTCCCCCTCGAGAAGACAGCCAGATACCTGATACCTGATACACTCGTACTGCCTGGACGACTCGTACGGGACAACTTACTGCTGCTGTAGAAACGTCTACAAATAACCTCGACAACTCCACAAGGCTTCCATTCTGAAAGCACACGCACGCACCCCCTACGATGATGAGGAAGTCTGCCATGCTCGCTGCGGTGTTGGGCACAATTGCCTCTCGCTCGCAAGCCGCTGTGGAGGTGTCGAGCTGCGTAGAGTTTGCCGCGGTTGACCGCAAGACAGAGACGGAGATCACCTTCACCAACGCAGACTTCAAATGCGACGAGTACACGCGGCTGTCTCTCAGGTCTCCGACGATGGTGTTGAAGTCTTCTGTGGGCCCGATAACGTTCTCCAACCTGGCTTTGAGCGTCTACGGAGCGGTCACCGTGGAGCCGGATGTAGAATTCACGGGAATTGAACTTGTGGTGAGTCGCGGCTCGTCCTAACCCTACTACTTACTGTTCTGTTGCCCTCCCTACTATTAATACCTGGTATATATATCGAGCTCACAGCTGTTGTTTTTTTATTTATTTATTAATATATACTACGATCGTATACGTATTGTCGTCGTTGTTGTTGTTGTTGTTGTTGTTGTTGTTGTTGTTGTTGTTGTTGTTGTTGTTGTTGTTGTTGTTGTTGTTGTTGTTGTTGTTGTTGTTGGTGATGCTGTTGCTTTTGGTGTTGTTGTTGTTGTTGTTGTTGTTGTTGTTGTTGTTGTTGTTGTTGTTGTTGTTGTTGTTGTTGTTGTGTGTTGTTGTTGTTGTTGTTGTTGTTGTGTGTTGTTGTTGTTGTTGTTGTTGTTGTTGTTGTTGTTGCTGTTATTGCTCATAACCACATTGCCGTCCACAGCAGGCATAGTATTACCTGGTGCCAGGTATTACATTATTACTGCACACGGCTGCATTAAATGCTCTGTGGTTCTGAATTATTTTATTTTGCCTCTTACGAAACCCTTTCAGAACTGCGCTGTCTCGAAATAAATATTTGACTCTAATTCCAAGTGCTTGATCCCCACATCGATACTGCAGTCCTAAATGGGTTAATAGTATCGTATATATTCTGTCCAGCAGCTGCTTACGTAGCACTTAGCACTTAGCAGTGGGCACTCTGTACCCAGCGGGAAGGCACTCATGAATATGTGCAATATTATAATGGCCATACCCACGTAGTCGTCAGCCCCCCCCCCGTCAGTAGGTTTTGCAATATTAATATTGCAATATTGCAATATATGGCGCGGATTTTTAGGGTAACATTTTGTCTTGAAAAACATGTAGACGTGGTCCGCAGTTCGGAATCGTGGTCCGCGTTCAGAGCGTTATCAATTTTTTCTCGGGACAGGACGAAGTATGATAGTAGATCTTCCTAAGGTAGCTATTTAGGCATTCGAGTCTTTCCAAGCTCAGCATCCACGCCGGCCGAGTCAACCTAGACTTACCAAACACAGCATCCCAGCACTGACCACTGGCATAGGGTTCGGGTTCGGGTTCGGGTTGTTAGTAGATGATGCGAAAGCGGCGCAGCCGGGTTTCTCGTTCATTTATGGTCCGTTTTTGGGTCCGGGTTAGGGTTAAGGTTAGGGTTAGGGGTTGGGTTGGGCCTAAGCCCCGGTCCCGTACCTTGATCCCACCAGGACGCGCTACGTAGCACCAAAATAATGCAATACACGCACACATGATCCCGGTACAGCAACAGTACAACAGCAATGTTCCAGTTGAACAGGCGCGCGACTCAAGATAAAGGTGTTACTGCAACATAAGATCGTCTCCACCTTGTTGTGACCTCTGATCAAATGATGCATTGAACTACGAAACAATGGTATGGTTATGGTTTGTACACGTGAGAGTAGGCGCAAGCACCTCTTTTTTATCTGGCACGTGTAATGATGGTGTTTTGGCCCCCTTGAGGATATGTTCGCCCGTTTAATATATACCCTCGACGCACGCCTCTTTGGCGACTTGTTTATCTGGCGACTGCCTCTTTCAGGAAAAGAACGGGGGTGCCTTGAAGCTGAACTTCCTGTCTAGCGCCGTGTTCCAGGGAACGGCCACGTTTACCTCCATCTCCATCAAGACCAAGGATTTGGGCAACTTTGAAGAGAGGACACGGAAGGGCGCGGCTATCCACAATAAGGTGACGCAGTACGTAGTCTATGTTAGTACTACAGTAGTATTGCACAGTAATACGAGACAGTTCCTTTCAGCTCTTGGGGTAGAGCTGTTGTAGAGCTCTGCAACCTTATCATCGGGGATATTCTGACTACGCTATGATAACCTTCAAACTACAGCACTGCTGTGATTGCCACGTAAAACGGAGTACTGGAGACGCAGCAGTTTACCAGGTAGGAGGTTCCATCGGCTGCTAAAGGAAGCGATGCGCACGCAATACGAGCTGTTCTACTATACGGCGTCTTCGTGAGGTTGCCATTGCAGTAGTGTTTATATTACGCCCAGTACTGCGACCGAGCAAAAGCCAAGGCGCTCTCCTTTTCCATCACGCAGGTCCAGTACGATTATCAGATTTGATCTGTCGTGCTTCGGCGACCCTGAATCATACACATATAGTTGGACGCTTATCCCGTGTTTTATTACGCACAACGTTTTTTTTAACATGCATGCATGTGCATGCATTCATGTACAGTAGTTCTCGGATCGTGTAGTGTGTCCACGAGCAGGAGGGCTATCCCACCGCGTGCCCACCCGCAAACCTTTTTGTGCTGACTTTTCGACAAAGAAACGTATTCCCCATATCCTGGCGGTCGATTAACTGTGACATGCCAGGGTATAATACATATAGCTGTAGCTGTTTCCAAAGTTGAGGTCAGATGGCATTGCCGAGGAACAGTCACCAATAATAATGGATTCCGTGGTCGATGCGATTTGAGGGAAAACCAGCTCGAAGTGGTCGGAATGTCGCCCGTATACTGCACAAGAGAACTGTAGGGAAACACCTGTGGCCCTTGTTGGCAAGCGATTGTTCGGCCATTGCCGGTGCGGCTCCACTCCGTCGAGGTATCGACGTCTGCAATCCCTCCCACCCCTCTCCTAACCGTTGTACTGCTGGCCATACCTTTACACTGGTACACCGTTCAGGGAGATCTGGTGTTCGAGAGCGACGCCACTTTCACTGGCTGCCTGAATGACAACCTAGAGTACGGCAGCGGCCCTGGAGGTATGTGTGGCTGCGAGGCATGGGCTACCGTTTTATAGACATTCTACAGTAGTAACTGTAACTGTGTGCTGTGTTCCGAGGCATACACTTGCCGACCAATGGACGATGTATTACACATTAGAGAATGGGCGATATATATACTGTGTCAGATACATCACACTATATATCGTATGTGTCTCTTCTAAAGTTTCTCTGTCGGTTGTGAACGCGTTTACAGTGCGGGATATCATGCCCTTGATGGTTAATGTTAATGTTAATGGCGGTGTTGACCTCGCTTGTTTGGCCGCATTGCCTCTATACATGGCATACCCGGATGATCCTTCCACTCGTCCACATATTATGATACGCGATACTAATAAGGACATTTTCAGGACTCAGGACTCTCGGCAACCCCAATCCCAAAAGCGGAATACATACTAAAACGTAGCTACGTACACCGCCGCTTCCCGGGTTCAGCTCTGTCCAAAGCCTACTGCAGTAGTTTGGTTCAATAGTACTACAGTACATACAGCTATTGCAGTAGGCATCATCAACCCGAAAACTATTAGTCTCATCATTTCGTATCGATGTCAGGTGGTGAATGGCATTTCACCATCAAAACTGCGCGGGTCAGTCACGACCGGCGCAATAGCCGGGAGCCCTCGTTGTGTCAACCCTGTCGGCGTGCGACGCAAGTTCACTACTCTAGTGTTGTACGCAGCAGACCCGCTGGCGAAGGGATGGACAGGCCCGTATACCGCATGCATGGTGAAAATAAATCTCTACAAGTACCCACTACCGGTACATGGTGCGAAACAGTCTTCTCGGCGACTACAGTATGATAACGCAGGAGATGGCAATGCAGTTGGTCGGACCTTACACACAACCTGTACGCCTCCGCCGGTAGCAGGCAGCACTATCCTGCAGCAGTCACGATTGCTCCATAGCCCCTCCCCATTTATTTCCGGAATGTGCTCGGACGCTAACGCTTGCACTCATGCCGCAGGGGCCATCTCAAACCACGTGAAGGGCGACATCAAAATCATGGGCAACCTGGTCATGGAGAACAACGAGGCGGACGTGAGCTTTAGGACACAAAATATTCAATATTAGTGATAGAAGGCCCAGCAAGGCGGGAGAGTCACTGTCAGTGTCACTGTCGTACTACGTGTGGAATGTTGGTTGCCGTAATTTTGTATGTCCCAAGTTTATTTGCCGGCGTCAGGCGCACCGTACGCCTTACCTCGTGCAAGAGCAGCAGCAGCAGCAGCAGCAGCAGCAGCAGCAGCAGCAGCAGCACTGGTCCGTTCTTTCTAGCAGAGGTAACAGTGAAAGCATACGATGAAATGCCGGATATTGACAGCGCAGCGCGTTGCCGCGCGATATTCATTTGGCAGGATAACTTCGGCGGTGCGGAGGGCGGTGCGATTTTCAATCGCGGGAGTATCACCGTCGATGGAGACGCCAGCTTCATCGACAACCGTGGCGGGGTAAGGGCTAAGGGCTAAGGTCGGCCACATCCATACGCTCGACGCCCGCCGCGAGTGTCGGTGCCATTAACTCCGTTCCACCGCGTTGTTCTATACTGCCACGCACTTAGGGGCACCCGCTCCACCCCTGCGAAGAAACATGCGGAAACAGCCATTTCCTTTCGCTCGAGGCTCTGTATTCGTCTGTCGCTTTTTCTTGTACGCGTTTCGGTCGGTTTCATGTCCCACTCCTGATGGTAGAAAGCCTCGTCAAGTATTAATAGTACCCCCGGCACCATCCCACTCCTGATCGTGCAGCGGGTATAGCGTAGGTGATTCTCTGCCCTGCAGTTATCAAGGGTTTCGCTTCTATGTTTCTGCGACGCCGCACCACCACGCCATTGGTACATGAAGCGTAAATCATTCGGCGCTGCGTCACATACATACGTCACTGGTTTACGAAGTTTAAGTGTTTGGTTGTCGCATTTCTGCAGCAAGATGTATACCGTCAGCTGACCCCAACATTTTTCTTTGTGTGCGCCGTTTCCCTCACTTTTCATCGCTTGCTTGGTCTTCATCGCAGCGCGGAGGTGCGATTTACCAGGAAACTTGGGGAACTTTCTCTATTCGCGGATTCGCGACATTCCAGAAGAACATGTGCATCGATGTGAGAGAGACCGCGTGTTGTCTACTATCCTACTGTCTACTGTCCTACTGTCTACTGTCTACTGTTTGCTGTCTATGTCTATTTGCAATTGGTTCGCATGGTCGATCTTGTTTTGTCGGATACCACAGACCAGCAGCTTCCCGTCCACTGATAGCGCATTCCCTGGCAAACAATGTCATCCGTTGTCGTCAAAATACAACATATACGACGTAGAACTACTGTACAGCTGGTTGCATACTCCGCGATTGGAACATATATTTGTTCATGTGTTGCTATCAATAGAACATATTGTGTGGTGCGACACACCAGTGCAGGGCAGCCCGCCATGATGATTTAACCACAGGATATGTTTTTCGAAATATGTAAAGGGCTGGTGAGCGTGTATCGCCCTCTTACTCACTCGCCCGACCTGCGGCATGCGACGTCAAATACGAGCGAATGAAAACATGTTGTTTCACGTGGCATCCTCGGGCTCGCTCCGTTCGAACACCCCGTGACAGCCCGCAGCGGGGAGACGCACGACACGCTTAGCAAAACACACGGTGAAGCAGGGGGTCATCCAGTTTGTCGCTGATCTTCCCTGTTTGCTCTGATACCACGTTTGATACCACTGCTGATACGACAGACATTCGGTGGAGCGATCGCCAACATCGGAGGTTTCATGATCTTTTCCGGCGGGAGCTTGTTCGACGACAACTTCGCCGAAAATTCTGGCGACGGTGGGGTGGGCGGAGCCATCTACAACTACTCGGATGCTGAATTTGCGTGAGATTAAATTTTGATGATATTTCGCACAGTTTGAATGTCTTGACGGCCGCCCGCTCGTCTTTGATCAGTCAGCGAGCACAAGCTGCCCCGACAGGTCACTGCTCACGCACACGCGGTTTTAAGTCGTGCGTCCATGCTGTGCTTCGAATCACTCTCATATTCGTTAGTTGGCAAACGCATTTTCCATTCACTATTACGGAGGACCACACAAATATGACCACATATTGCTATTAATATTAATAGTAAAAATAGGAAACAATATCTAGGTTTTTGTATTTACCATAATAGGTCCTAATATCTGGCATTTAGTATGCTCCCCCGTAAAAATACATTTTTCAATCATACTATTAATAGTATATACTGCGTGTTTTCATGACCGGTACTGTAAGAATCTGATGAATGGAAGAACCGTAATAATGCGGGCAGACGCACACATCGGTCTTATTGCACGGGAGTGCGATGGCTCCGAGAAACACCCACTTCTGGCGTGAGGTTGCGTGCTACCGTATCGCGAGTGGCTCCCGGAAACTTCGTGAGCTGCAGCATTCATTAACGCGAGTTGTCACAAGGCTTTCACATCGCGGTAAGTATCAGCGGGGCTCCACGGCGCTTACGTATAGCACCGGGGCGGTGCACACGTGTAAAGGATAATGTTTCTTCATTGAATCGGCGAATGGTATCCGCTCAAACGAACACACAGAAAAGCACAGGTACCGCAACGTACCAGTACATATTATATGGTCCTACTCGCTACGAATCGGCGATATCGCACGGGGAGGTACATACGAAATACCAGAACCAAGCGATTTTATTCGATTTCCGCACGGGTATCGGCGATGTCGCACTAGGGCGCGGAAAGAAGACAAGGACGTGATTACAAAAACACATTTGTACCCCTGGTCGTTCGCCCGCATTCCTATGGCAGTCCTGCCAAGGAAGTGGCTGCACTCTATACCCAGCGGCAACGTGCTCACCTTCTCCACTTGTCGTATACACAGCAATACGGCGAATACGTGACTTTTGAGAGAAACAAACGCTCTCACAGCTTACTTTTTGTTCGTTATTTTCAAGTTAAGCGAATACGAGTACACGGACGTCTTCCCCTACCTTGGTCAGTTTAGTTGTGCGTGTGCTGGAAAGTCGCATGTGTCTGCCACATCCTAACCGGGTAGTCGACGGAGGTGTTGTTAGATCATTCGGTTGGGAGGCGCATCCATAAACACTATGGGGCTACAGGGGACGCACACGCAATTCATTAGGACCCATTGAAATACCGGTATAAGTGCGTTGCAAGAGGTAATTACCAATGGCCGATGCGGCGGGAATCGTTGTTGCTCTATTTGGTTTGGTTATAGTGCTTGCCATGGAGTTGGTACAGCAGCACCATCGACAGCAACAGGCGGCGTGCTTTGCTATTGTCTTTCAGATACCTGGTACGTATCAACAATTTTTGTACGACTTCTGCGGTCAGCACCGGTATTTCTGTCGCGCAGTTACAACATTTAGACACCTTCCCAAACAAGCTGGCATAGCGGAACAAAGTATTCTATTGAAGTTCAAATAGAACATACCACGCAGGGGTCATTGCTTGCCATTTTACGGTTAGCTGTCAACCCCACGACACCTACCTCCAATCATCACTAGTACTGCTGTGTTGGATTTGTTGTTGTATTTGTTAATGCCAGGCTTCGAGGCCCGACAACGTTTTCTCTCAACGGCGGAAACTGGGGCGGGGCAATTTTTAACCAAGTGACGAAGAGCGAGTTTTTTGGCGATGAGGAGGACAAACTAATGATCCCGGTCATCGTCTACCCCGATGACACGGTATTTGTGGACAACTATGGCCAGGTTAGTGATGAACTGCCCCCTCGCGTGGGTTCACAGTGGGTTCGACTCTTGTTGCCAGCATGTGCCACCGATGTCTGGACGCTCCGCTACGGGCGGTGCGTACCTGCAGTGAGGCAGGGGACGTTCTTGTGTGTTCAACCAAATAAATGGCGAAAGGTACCTGCGGTTGTGGCGATAAAAGCCCTGGCCAACTGCCTCCGTATTGGCGGAACACTTCGGTGTGCTTCTGTGTGTTCGTCCACGTAGCACCAATGCATGGCAGACGCAGCATGGCACCGTTGTATCGAGTTTCTCGCGCCAATCTGTTGGTTGCTCGTCGGTTAATTATTTTCTTTTTAGCATGTGATACACGTTTCATTTATTATAACCCTGTTCGCGCGACGCTTTCCGGGCCTCTCCTTGGACATCGCGATGTGAGCCATTGTCCACGCCCGGCTTGAAGTCAGTAAACTACCCTACCATTAATAATAGAGCGGTGCGATGTTTTTCGCTTTTCGCCGCAAAGCTTCAGCGCCAGCATTCTGTTGAGTTGTGGTCTGATTTACGTTGGTGTTGTCATCAATGTGTGCTAAACCTATACTATAGTAGTACGGACGGTACGACACTCGTGCTCGCGACGAACCAATACGAGCGGTGTTGGCTGTTAATGTTGCGTATACGAAAGAAGCACGTTTAGGTCGTCGCATTCACGAGACCGCGCACTGTTTGTTTTCATCCCGTTTCCCTTCAACAGTTCTGCAACGACGTGGCCTACGATTTCATCGAGGACACTTGCGGGCTCTAAAAGGACACTCACTGCTTATACTCCTGCTTCCGGGTGCTCTGGTGGTAGCCAGCCGCACCGGGAGGGCCGGAGGGCGGAAGCTGTTGCCAGCATCACAGCTTGCAATTGCCGCATGCCGATAACTCACGAGAGAAGCCATTGGCCACGGCGAAAAACAGCGGGCATGATGACGCGCGCGGTGTCCAGCTTAGGGCGTATTTTCGCTATACTCACAGTAGTATAACCCTAACCCGGACTCTTGTGACATGTTCTTCATTTTTACCTTCCACGTTTCCGATACATGCGGCAGGTACTGTAGTGTTTGACGGTCCCGTTTCGAATGGCCTGTATCACCATATCTTTACCGGAGAGGGATCCTAGGCAAAAGTACGCATGCTGGTCGTGCACTACAGTTTACCTTATAAGGCAACTACGAACAATATACCGGTATAGTAGTTTGTTCTGATAAAATAAACCCCTCTTTGTTTGAAGGTATGCAACACCTTTACAGTGCGGTATGCCTCTACAGTGCGGTGTGCTTCTACAGTGCGGTATGCCCCTACAGTGCGGTATGCCTCTACAGTGCGGTATGTCTCTACAGTGCGATATGCCCCTACAGTGCGGTATGTCTCTACAGTGCGATATGCCTCTACAGTGCGGTATGCCTCTACAGCAGTGCGTTGTGCCTTTACAGTGCTATGTCTTTACAGTGCGGTTGAGGGCGCACCTTTGGGCTCTACATTTAGCGATCGACGTGGGTCTTTAAGCGAGGAACTGCCCAGTACCTTTGTAATCGCATTCGTATTTTCCTCGGTCCTTGGTACGTAGGAGTATGATTATGGTGGTAACATACCTAGTCATGCGGTGGAGCGTACATCGTTTTCTTTAAGGCACAGTCTGAGTGTTCTAGGAGTTCTGAGTGTTCTGAGTGCCGCATTCGAGGAACCTGGCGAAATACTCCATATATTCTACGAGGTATAGCAATAGGTACCCCCCCACACATTATATTGGTAGCCGTGTAGCGTGTAACTTATTTGGACACGTACGGCAGGGGAGCGCCTATTTGTAACCCCTAGCTGGAGAAGCCGATAGGCACCCACCCACCCTAACCCCAACCCAAACCGTGTACACCACATATACCCCCTATCCCTACCCCTTGCGCCGAGCCATGCCCCCAGATAGCTGCACAGAGCATAGCTGCAGATTCCAACTTGAGTACCAACTACGCAATTGGCCGAACTCACACCTGAGGTGTAGTATTGGATATAAGGATTAGTATGCCCTATGCAGCTTTCCGAGGGCATGATTCAGGGTTGGATGCAGGAGTAGGGGGTAGAGACGGTGTGTACGGTTAGGGTTAGGGCTGGGGTTTGAGTTAGGCGGTGTGACAACTAGACGACCCCTAACGGCCGGGGCGTGTAGCTTTTTGTTCTCCTGTAGGACCCGGTGGATTTCGTGCTATGGGGCGACGCATCCTGCTAAAAGGATATGGCAGCTTGGTATAGCTTAGTGTAGCTCGGTGTAGCTCGATGTAGCTCTGTCTAGCTTTTTGTTCTCCTGTAGGACCCGGTGGATTTCGTGCTATGGGGCGACGCATCCTGCTAAAAGGATATGGCAGCTTGGTCTAGCTTAGTGTAGCTCGATGTAGCTCGATGTAGCTCTGTCTAGCTTTGTGTAGCCAACTGCAGTGGTCCCAACCGAACCGGGTGGGCATCTGGCGATGTTGAAGGTGTCTTTCGCCGTCACTGACATATATGTGCGGCGTTTAATTTCTTCAAAACGTTTTTATTGTCCGTCTGTACGTCCATACGTGTGGATAATATAAAGGGTAGTTTTTCCCGTAGACGAAGTACCGGCCTCCGCAAACGAAGTAACGGACAAAGCAGGGTTTCTTGGTAGAGATAATGTGGCACGTCTGTATCGGGAACTGGGAAAGGGCAAGTTTGGTTTTGGGATGGAGGGCCCTGCACGCAGTCCTTTCGAGAAAAGCATCGCGTGTAGGTCAGCATCCCCACGTCGGGCACGAGCAAGCACGAGGTCATGTGACAAGCATGGGCAGACATGAGGTAGTCGCTGGTTTGGCCATCCAAGCCAGACGTTTGTGCCTTCTTTTCTGCCGCTCCACCCCCCCCCCTCCCATTTTTGTTTTCGAAGGGGGGGGGGGGGCGGGGCACGAGTAGCAGGGGTTACGTATGGCTTTAATTTTTTCGTTATGGTTTTATTGAGTTAGATCGGAGGAGTCGGATGGTACCGTAGCATTCGGAGGTTTGGTCATCCGAGACAACTGTAGGCCGTATGGTTATGAACCCGGCCGGTATCATAGTAGGGAGATATACAGTAAAATAGAGTGGTCGAGATACTCAGGGTTTTGCAGGAAGCTGTGATACAGGGATCTGGCAGAGGGGAGGAACCTCTCTTTCCCACGACCCAGGAAACGATAATAATGATAATGTAATACGAATCATATACAATAAAACTCAAGGCTAAAGCTGCGCTCCGCGGGCTGCTATACGCCGCACGCTGCGCTCGCTCAAGGAATCTTCTAGAATAAAGTACACAGCAGACAGAGGGCAGAGGGCGCTCACGACTTGGTGGAACGGGCGACGACTCATCCCACGGTAGGTATGTGTAGGGGTTGCAGTTAGTGCTTGCCTTTTGAGGCTATACTTATGAGTAGTGACTATTATGTTAAGCTCCTCGAGTGAGCAACTTTGATGATACCTGTTATGTAGTACGATACTTCTACTTGTGTATTCGTTTCAGGACTAGCGTATAGCAAGAATGGCGGGGCTTTGGGAACAAACTTCTTCAAAGTCGTGTTTCGAGTGATGTTAGATATGATGATGGGGTATTGAGCTCCTCATGTGAGTATGCAGCTGTTGTAGCTCAGACAATAAGCCACCACCCCTACAAGGTGGCATTGGTCTGGACGTAATGACAAAGTATGTTGCGAATGCCAATAGCTCAGTGGTGCAGGAAAAGCTATGCCGGGCCTTCTTGTCACGTTGTGCGCAGAATTATCGGGTTCAAGATATCGTGACATAACTACGTACAACACCAATCAGTAGCTGTACTGCTGCAGTACTATTTTAAATACTCGCACGCACATACTTGTATACATCAATTCATGCCAGGGAGAAACTCTACGACCAATACGTACATACTGCCGAGTGTTTGCGAAAACGTGTAGGAATATACTTCCCTTACGCTAAAAAAGCAAAGTTAATTGTCTTCCCATCATGATCTTTGTGTGTTTGCGAGCGAGCTACCCCAAATCCATTAGGCGGCGCCTCCGAAATCGAGGAGGGAAGTGGGGATGTGCGGCATCGCGGCAAACCGATTAACGAAGGGATACTAAACAGAGTACCAGTACTGTAGCAACGGCAGCCCAGCAATGATGGCGGCGGCAGAGTTAACCGCAGTGCCGCCGCTGCTATTCCATGAACCCACGCAACAGCACAGCTAGCGGCGGCATCCGCTTGAGCAACAAAAACAAACATCATACTCAGCCTCAGCACCACCAGCAGCAACAAGCTTTCGTGTTAGTATTTTTCAATTTGGGGACCAACTATTCTTCGCGTCGTGTGCTGCTGTCAAGACTGCTGCTGCTGGCGCGCTCGGCCTACGAGCGCCACCGCGCCGGCGCGCCGCGCGGCGAGTACGCTCCGCGCCCGACATAAAGACGGTGGCGGCGCGCCGTCGCAACTAGCTCGCCTCGTCCAGCCCTGCCACTAGGTTTACAATTCATTTTTTCCTTTCCGTTCCGTCTTCATTTGTTTTCGCGCCAAACAAGTCAAGACTCTACCGTCTCGTGCCGTGTGGACTATTACATACAAACCGTGAACATATTTCACACCTCGGACAGGTCATGAGCTACAGTAGCTCATCTGTCGTGCAATGCTCAAGCCTTCAAAACATGTGCAGATAACCTACCGCCTGTATGTCAAGCCGGGGAAAACATGTATGTGTAGCTCGTGTATATAGCTCCTATAGCTCACCCTCTGGTAAAGTATGTGGAGATGAGCTATCCTCCAGAGCTCAAGCTTTGGAAACATGTGCAGATGAGCTATCACCTATAGCTCAAGCCGTGGAAAACATGTGCAGCTCGTGTAGGTCCTTAGCTCATTCTGGGTCAAATGAGCTAGCTCATGTAGCTCCTATAGCTCACCTTGGGCAAATATGTGCAGATGACATATCCTCTATAGCTCAAGCTTTGAAAACATGTGCAGATGAGCTATCGCGTATAAACATGTGCAGATGAGCCAGGATGACCTACCGCCTATAGCTCAAGCCGAGAAAACAAGTGCAGATGAGCTATCGCCTATAGCTCACCCCGGCAAAACATAATACTACAGTAGCTCATGTACGTAGCTCGTTGCAGCTCTTTTCCGGCGAAGCATGTATATAACGCCCTCACTTTGACCTATATTTACTCCACTCTGAATAAAATCTAGAACATTTCCATTTAGTCCAATTAGTGCCGAAAGCTATCAGCTTTCCTTTCTTAACTCAAGTTTTTTGGTCCCACACTGAAATCGAGTAATATTGGGTTCTAGTATTTGTTTATTTTGTATTGTTGTTTATTTTGTTTATTTGTTTCTTGTTGAGTTGTTCACTGGGGTGGGCGCAGCAGAGGTGTACCGGCTCTTGACACCGCTATTGATGAGAGTAGGAAGGAGATGGCAGAAGGTGTGGCATGATGCCCGTATCGGTTTCGTAGCAGAGACGGGAACTTGTCATCATTATCGCCTTGAGAGCGACTTTTTTTCTCTTTTTCTCTATGGTGTCTTATTTCTTGCTTTTTGCCTTGTTTCTCCCTTTGTTTCCTTCGCCCGCCGCCGTCCTATGCCGGTGTCTTCTTCTTCTCCGTGTTGCTTCGCCCGTGCGCCAGTTATCTGTTACTCTCGGGCGCGTATGGTTGTCTTCTATCATAAGGGCGCCTCTATCTCCCTCTATCTCCCTGCGTCATTTTTATTCTGTTTCAGTTCAAAAATCGTTTTTTTTAATAGTCTTTTCAGGTATTTTTGTTCCTTTTTTGTTTTGTTTCGCTCGTGTCGTAGTCTTTTCGTACCCGGTACGTTGACATTCCCCTTGCCTTATCCTTTTGTTTGCGTTTGTTTTGTTTTGGTTTTCTCTCTGTCTCACAGTCTGTGACCAAATAAGTTGTATCTCTCTAGGATTAGGAATCAGGACAGACACCGGGTGAACTGATGATGTACATATAGATAGTTGGGTCGAAAGAACGAGTTTAATGTGAAGGCAGCATACACTGCAGGTAGGTTTGGTCTAAGGGCGGTGCTTTTGCGGACATGGGACAAGGCATCAATCTGCTTGTTGTTGTTGTTGTTGTTGTTGTTGTTGTTGTTGGTGGTGGTGGTGGTGGTGGTGTTGTTGCTGCTGTTGTGAGCCTCACATTCACTCACTCATATCCAACAACATCGTGTGTCCACGGTCGGTCCCAGAACAGGTCCAAAAAACCTGGAGAAGAGGAAGAATACCTCAGGGGCAAAAACAACGTGTACGTGTACACGCACAAACGCGTACGACGTACGAGTCAAATCAAATATCACACAAAAGCAGCCAGATAGTTCAACGGCGTAAAAAAAGAAAAAAAAACGACGCCACACTCGTAGGAAGGTCAGAATGAAAAACAAACCGGATCGCTGTGATCACAGGACGAAATGAGCGAAAACCATTTTTTTTTCGTTTTTTGTTCCCTTTGTTTAACTTGGTTTTAGAGACCCCCCTTATTTTTGTTTTCGCTGGTGGCGGGGGGGGGGGGGGGGTAATTAAAAAAAAAAGTTGACTTATTGTTTTCTGGGATCACAACGGTCCGGTTCTTCCCGCCAATATAGGGGGGGGGGGTAGTGGGGTATCTGGGATTCAGATCCGCGCATACCCTTGGATAGTTATTAGATACTCGTAACAACTGAGACGAGGGTGGTTCCAAGGGCGCACAAAAAAAAAGTTTTCGACACCACCACACCCCAAAACTTTATTTTGGACCTCTCAAGGGGGAGGGGGGGTACGACGGACCCACCCCCCCCCTCATAACGCCACACAATCTCCTATATAAAACATCCCTATACTAAATCCTATATAAAACCAAGGGGGTCACAGCCTAGGGGGGTACTACAGTCCACGCAGCCCCCTAAGAGCGGACAGGCGCCGACCGTAGAAGAGACAGAGAGAGAGGGAGAGAGTGATCACGATGAGCACTGTCTCCGTGGTGGAGGGAGCCCTATCCAAGGCCCCCTTCGCAAAGAAGTCTCGTTGCTTGAGGCCTATCAGCGGCGTCAAAGCTCACGTCATCGACCCCATGCACTAACGTACCCCTGAAGTGCAAGTTTTGCAGCCCTGCAGAGTGGGTGTGGAAATACTGCATGTCCCATCACGTAGAAGGGCAGCATTCCACTTCGTTGGCTCTGAACAAAGCAGACCCCAACACTGCGAGATTCGAAAGCAGCTTTGACGTAAGCAAGACAGAGAAGGAGGCGGTGGCGAAAAGGATGCCAAAGGGCAAGGCTGCCAGAGCCCCCGTAGCACGCCAAACGGTCTCCCAGCAAAAGAGTAAGGGTTCCATAGCCCCGCAGCACGCCGTAAGGTCTCACAGCACGACGGGGGGTCAGATGAGTCAGACGACTCAGAGGAGGAGGAAGAGGAAGAGGAGGAGGAAGAGGAGGAGGAGTCAGAAGAGGAGTCAGAAGAGGGGAGGGACGGGGGGGGCGGGAGGAGGAAGAGCAGTCGGAAGAGAAGAGGGACGGGGGGGAGGGGAGGAGTAAGAGGAAGACGACAAGGACGACCGCAGGGATGAGAACGAAGACGAACAGCCGGGGGGACGAAGGGAAGGGGGTGAAGGAGGGGAAGGGGGGAGCAAGAGGGGACGGGCGGGGAGTAGCAGCAACGGTAGCGAGACACCGGGCGAGAACGTGGAGAGTAGGCGGGGCAGAACGATCACGCAAAGCGTTCGCCAGAAAGATCTTGGCAGTCTTCGATGATTACATTTGTGCGATCATTACGTTCCTCGTCGTGGAGTGTTTTCCAGGCCATTTGACTCAATCAAGCACGATGGCTTGTTTTCGTGGCTGAAATATTAAGATATTTGTTGTTGTTGTCTAGGCACACCTTGGGGGGGGGGTTGTATCCAAGCAATGTTTTATCTCTTAATCAAGTACCTTGAAAGACCTTTTTGTGTGAGAGTTGGTGAGAGGGGAAAAGCCAAGAAATTCACGAAAAAGGAAAAAAAAAAGTTTTTTTCGGCCCTCCGGGGAGGGAGGGGAGGGGGTAGTGTGGTGTGCGCGATAACGTTTTTTGTGCGCCCTTGGGTGGTCGAAAAATTATTTTTCATTTTTCGACCTCTCACAGAATTTTTTGTTCGTTAGGGGGGGGGGGGGGGGGGTTACTAAAACCAAGTGAAAAAATGAAAAATTAAATATGGATAATTTTTTTTCCCATTTTCTTATTTCATCATGTGATCACAACGGTTGCAACGGTTTTCTATTCCGACCTCTGGGGTTGTGGTGTGTCGTTTTATCTTTTTTCCGGGCGCCCCTGACTGAGACGCAAAATCATGGTACAGTAGTACAGCAGTCGGTCGTCCCGATGGTCTACCGTATTATTTAATAGCCCATTAATAGTGGTACCCTCGAATGCTTCTATGAGCTTGTTTCCGGGGTTCAAGTCTCACGTGGGTAGAACTTTTCAATTGGAACTTTTGAGTTTGTATTCGGAACAATATATAACAAAACTGAATCAACTGCTGAGAGCGCCTATTAATAGTAGCGTGGGTAGGCACAATTCGATGCAAGTCGACGATGGAAAAAAGAGCTGAAGTCTTCTCGCGATAAAAGTGCAAGGCACGAACCGTAGTGGGGGAGGAGGGAGAGGAGCCGACTTTGTGATCCCAGATCTGAGTTACGACTAGGAGGGAGAGAGAAAAGGAGGGCAAGGATAATGAAAGTAAGGGATGGAAACAAAAGAAGAAACAAGTAGGTACGTAGTATTAATAGTAAGTAAAAGACCAAACGTTATTCGTACGTATAAAATGGTACCACTTTGTGGCTCTTTTTCTTCCCGACTTTTATTCGCGTAAAAAATAGTGGGCTCTTCTCCTCCCCCACTATTACTGTAATAAGGTTCTTGCCTGAGCTCTTGCCTCGCTTGCCTTGCATTTTTATCGCGAGAAGATTTTAGCACTTTCCCCCCTAGTCAGCTCTCGTCGAATTGTGCTTCCCCACGCTATAATATGCGCTCTCGACACAGCAATAGTTCGTGTCATTTGGAATAAAAATCTCCATAATACGGAGACTCGAGCCCTCGACTTCCAACCTAACTGGCTTCTTGGCTACCTGTTTGACCACCGGGGCGACCGGCGTATATATTCAAAATAATGTACGTATTATTCTCGTATACAGTACCCGGTGTACGCCATACGTACATAGTATACGTATCGTTCTCGTATACCAGGTATATTGCCAGGGCATACATTTTCGTTTATATTTGCGGAAACATAAAAGAGATAACAAGATAATGGCGAACAGCAGTACCAGCCCTCTTCAGCCTTACTTACAAGAAACCTGAAATCGGGCTCAGGCTGACGTTCTTATTCTGGTCGCTTCGAAAGCACGCTTTCTTATGTTGCGATTTCCTATTTTGGTCCCCGAGAACACATTTTCCCTACAACAGTAGTTAGTGCTGCACACTGAATGTGTCTTGGGCCCAGACCAGCAACAGGAACGCGTCACGTTCCTTGAGCTTGTGCACTGACTAGGCTGAGAGCTTTCTTTATTAAGTTCTTTAATTGTTCAGGCTGGCTTTCTTGTGAGTTCCTCTCTCTGTTCTTATCACCGGCCCGGTACTGCTGTATTGTGCCTGTCACCTGTCACCATCTAAGAGGGGAGATGGTGACGAGGCACCCCATTTTGTTGGATTTTCCAATCTTGGGAACTTAGTGGACCAACTTTGGTCTCCATACGAGGGGTACACCCATTTTGTTTGGCACTATGTACATCAACTCTTTTTCGGGGTTGATTTGATTGTTGATTAATTCGTCCAAATCGTGTTGATTTAATCATGATTAGTTGATTAATATCAACACAATCAACTACACGATGATGTGATTAATAATCATGATTATCGGTTGATTGTTGATGGTGTTCACGGTTACACCACAAAACGCCTCTTTTTGATTCAAAAATAATTAACTAATCATGATTAATTTCAATAATCAACTAATCACTAATTAGTTAATTTGTGGCAATGTGCGCCGGGAAGATTGTTTTTTACGGTTACATCACAAAACCCCCTTTTTTATTCAAAAATAATCAACTAACCATGACTATGTTCAATAATCAACTAATCATCACTAGTTGATTTATAATCAACAATAAAAAAATTAATCACATCACGTGATTAAAATTAATCACCAAAAATAATCATAATCAACACGTGATTATGAGTTGATGTACATCCCTATTTGGCACATTCTTGCTGATAAGATTATGAACGAGCCACAAAGTGGTACGATAACGTTTGGCACAGCACCTGATTTATACTCTTTACGCATGAGTTGCAATCTACATCAAGGGGGCCGCACATGTAGATAAATAAATAAAAAACACGACATGAATGACATGAAACAAAATGAAAAACTTGAAATCAATTGAAACCAAATCAAACGAGGTCGCATCAAGTCGCAGATCGCGAGCGGAAAGCGAACGCTCACAAAAAACAGGAGCAACAACAACAAAGGTCAGAGGTCAGAGGGTGAACTTGTGTCTACAGCAGTAGTAGACGCAGCAGTACGCCTGGCACTCCATCTGATCCACCGATCAAGCTGCTTCGAGTGCCGGTCGATGTCCAAGGGTAAGTTAAACGCGCTGAGGTCTCGGCAATATGAGGAGTTAGAAGAGGAGCAGGACGATCACACCAGCAGCGGTGGTGCGGTGGAGACCGACAGGAGGAACAGCGGCAGTCAGGACGAAGCCCCACAACCCCATTCGCCTCGCTTCATCAACAACAGCAAAAACAACAAGAACAGTGCCAACAAGGACGTGAAACATGATGATGCTGATGGCAATAATAGTAAGCCTTCGCAGAGCAGCGGCGATGGAGGCGAAAAGGCTGTGAAGATCGCCATCTACGGGGCCGTGAATGCCATGACGTGCATACCTGTTGTCTACGGATTCAGTGCGATCATCTTCAGGTATGTGTACAGCAGGTACAGCAGTAGTATTATCTCGGTACGTATATGTCGGTCCCCCGATGGTGTGTACAGTGGGGGTCCCCGAATAAGGCGGTATCCCTATAAGGCGGTATCCCTCTATAAGGCGGTCAAAATCGATTGGCGCGACTGAGGAATTGCACTCATAACCTGTAATGAATAAGGCGGCTTCCCTCTATAAGTCGTTCATATTACTCAGGCACACCACCGCCTTATTGGGGGACCCCTGCTCCCTGCTGTTGTAGTGGTACCCTCGAACGCTTCTAAGAGCTGATTTACGATTTACGGAGTTCAAACCCCACGTGGGTCAGACTTTTGAGTTTATTTGCAAAAATAAATAAAAAAGGGAATCAACTGCTGAGAGCGCCTATTAACAGTAGCAGCGTGGTTAATAGGCACAATTCGATGAGAGTCAAAGAGGGAAGAAAGGGCTGAAGTCTTCTCGCGATAAAAGTTCAAGGCACGAACTGTAGTGGGGGAGGAGGGAGGGGAGCCTACTCTGTGACCTCAGATCTGAGTTACGACCAGGGAGGAGAGAGAAAGGAATGGCGAAGATAATAAATGGGATGGATGAAAAAAAAGATATTATTACGTATTTTATGATATTCAATAGCCAGCGTCTGCGGTGGAATCACAGGTGAATCTCGTCCCTGTTAGAGTCAAGGTCTTGGGTTCGAGCCCCCCCGAGCGCATGCTAATATCATATTGTAGATAGTAGGGACTTTTTGTCGCATAAAAAAATATTGACTGCGTAGCGGAAAGCGCGAGAGCGTGAGTTAGCAAAATTCGATGGAAATCGACGAGCGTTGGGAATGCTGAACCCTCTGCGCGATAAAAATGAAGGCACGAACCGTAGTGGGGAGAAGAGGGAAGAGCCTGCTTTGTGGCCCCGGATCTGACTTAGGACTATGGMGGGAGAGGGACAGAAGTGCGACGATAATAAATGGGAGGGGTAAAAWAATGGAAAACAAAAAGTGGGGACCCGGTGTTAATAAACCTTTATTTGGCGTCCAGGCTCAAAGTCTTAACTCGTGTGCCCTCACCAGCACCATTGTGACGTTTCTTATACATACACAGTAGTACAGGACATCTAANCTAAAACCAAGTGAAAAAAAATGAAAATATGGATAATTTTTTTTCCCATTTTCTTATTTCATCATGTGATCACAACGGTTGCAACGGTTTTCTATTCCGACCTCTGGGGTTGTGGTGTGTCGTTTTATCTTTTTTCCGGGCGCCCCTGACTGAGACGCAAAATCATGGTACAGTAGTACAGCAGTCGGTCGTCCCGATGGTCTACCGTATTATTTAATAGACCATTAATAGTGGTACCCTCGAATGCTACTATGAGCTTGTTTCCGGGGTTCAAGTCTCACGTGGGTAGAACTTTTCAATTGGAACTTTTGAGTTTGTATTCGGAACAATATATAACAAAACTGAATCAACTGCTGAGAGCGCCTATTAATAGTAGCGTGGGTAGGCACAATTCGATGCAAGTCGACGAAGGAAAAAAGAGCTGAAGTCTTCTCGCGATAAAAGTGCAAGGCACGAACCGTAGTGGGGGAGGAGGGAGAGGAGCCGACTTTGTGATCCCAGATCTGAGTTACGACTAGGAGGGAGAGAGAAAAGGAGGGCAAGGATAATGAAAGTAAGGGATGGAAACAAAAGAAGAAACAAGTAGGTACGTAGTATTAATAGTAAGTAAAAGACCAAACGTTATTCGTACGTATAAAATGGTACCACTTTGTGGCTCTTTTTCTTCCCGAATTTTATTCGCGTAAAAAATAGTGGGCTCTTCTCCTCCCCCACTATTACTGTAATAAGGTTCTTGCCTGAGCTCTTGCCTCGCTTGCCTTGCATTTTTATCGCGAGAAGATTTTAGCACTTTCCCCCCTAGTCAGCTCTCGTCGAATTGTGCTTCCCCACGCTATAATATGCGCTCTCGACACAGCAATAGTTCGTGTCATTTGGAATAAAAATCTCCATAATACGGAGACTCGAGCCCTCGACTTCGAACCTAACTGGCTTCTTGGCTACCTGTTTGACCACCGGGGCGACCGGCGTATATATTCAAAATAATGTACGTATTATTCTCGTATACAGTACCCGGTGTACGCCATAAGTACATAGTATACGTATCGTTCTCGTATACCAGGTATATTGCCAGGGCATACATTTTCGTTTATATTTGCGGAAACATAAAAGAGATAACAAGATAATAATGGCGAACAGCAGTACCAGCCCTCTTCAGCCTTACTTACAAGAAACCTGAAATCGGGCTCAGGCTGACGTTCTTATTCTGGTCGCTTCGAAAGCACGCTTTCTTATGTTGCGATTTCCTATTTTGGTCCCCGAGAACACATTTTCCCTACAACAGTAGTTAGTGCTGCACACTGAATGTGACTTGGGCCCAGACCAGCAACAGGAACGCGTCACGTTCCTTGAGCTTGTGCACTGACTAGGCTGAGAGCTTTCTTTATTAAGTTCTTTAATTGTTCAGGCTGGCTTTCTTGTGAGTTCCTCTCTCTGTTCTTATCACCGGCCCGGTACTGCTGTATTGTGCCTGTCACCTGTCACCATCTAAGAGGGGAGATGGTGACGAGGCACCCCATTTTGTTGGATTTTCCAATCTTGGGAACTTAGTGGACCAACTTTGGTCTCCATACGAGGGGTACACCCATTTTGTTTGGCACTATGTACATCAACTCTTTTTCGGGGTTGATTTGATTGTTGATTAATTCGTCCAAATCGTGTTGATTTAATCATGATTAGTTGATTAATATCAACACAATCAACTACACGATGATGTGATTAATAATCATGATTATCGGTTGATTGTTGATGGTGTTCACGGTTACACCACAAAACGCCTCTTTTTGATTCAAAAATAATTAACTAATCATGATTAATTTCAATAATCAACTAATCACTAATTAGTTAATTTGTGGCAATGTGCGCCGGGAAGATTGTTTTTTACGGTTACATCACAAAACCCCCCTTTTTTATTCAAAAATAATCAACTAACCATGACTATGTTCAATAATCAACTAATCATCACTAGTTGATTTATAATCAACAATAAAAAAATTAATCACATCACGTGATTAAAATTAATCACCAAAAATAATCATAATCAACACGTGATTATGAGTTGATGTACATCCCTATTTGGCACATTCTTGCTGATAAGATTATGAACGAGCCACAAAGTGGTACGATAACGTTTGGCACAGCACCTGATTTATACTCTTTACGCATGAGTTGCAATCTACATCAAGGGGGCCGCACATGAAGATAAATAAATAAAAAACACGACATGAATGACATGAAACAAAATGAAAAACTTGAAATCAATTGAAACCAAATCAAACGAGGTCGCATCAAGTCGCAGATCGCGAGCGGAAAGCGAACGCTCACAAAAAACAGGAGCAACAACAACAAAGGTCAGAGGTCAGAGGATGAACTTGTGTCTACAGCAGTAGTAGACGCAGCAGTACGCCTGGCACTCCATCTGATCCACCGATCAAGCTGCTTCGAGTGCCGGTCGATGTCCAAGGGTAAGTTAAACGCGCTGAGGTCTCGGCAATATGAGGAGTTAGAAGAGGAGCAGGACGATCACACCAGCAGCGGTGGTGCGGTGGAGACCGACAGGAGGAACAGCGGCAGTCAGGACGAAGCCCCACAACCCCATTCGCCTCGCTTCATCAACAACAGCAAAAACAACAAGAACAGTGCCAACAAGGACGTGAAACATGATGATGCTGATGGCAATAATAGTAAGCCTTCGCAGAGCAGCGGCGATGGAGGCGAAAAGGCTGTGAAGATCGCCATCTACGGGGCCGTGAATGCCATGACGTGCATACCTGTTGTCTACGGATTCAGTGCGATCATCTTCAGGTATGTGTACAGCAGGTACAGCAGTAGTATTATCTCGGTACGTATATGTCGGTCCCCCGATGGTGTGTACAGTGGGGGTCCCCGAATAAGGCGGTATCCCTATAAGGCGGTATCCCTCTATAAGGCGGTCAAAATCGATTGGCGCGACTGAGGAATTGCACTCATAACCTGTAATGAATAAGGCGGCTTCCCTCTATAAGTCGTTCATATTACTCAGGCACACCACCGCCTTAGTGGGGGACCCCTGCTCCCTGCTGTTGTGGTGGTACCCTCGAACGCTTCTAAGAGCTGATTTACGATTTACGGAGTTCAAACCCCACGTGGGTCAGACTTTTGAGTTTATTTGCAAAAATAAATAAAAAAGGGAATCAACTGCTGAGAGCGCCTATTAACAGTAGCAGCGTGGTTAATAGGCACAATTCGATGAGAGTCAAAGAGGGAAGAAAGGGCTGAAGTCTTCTCGCGATAAAAGTTCAAGGCACGAACTGTAGTGGGGGAGGAGGGAGGGGAGCCTACTCTGTGACCTCAGATCTGAGTTACGACCAGGGAGGAGAGAGAAAGGAATGGCGAAGATAATAAATGGGATGGATGAAAAAAAAGATATTATTACGTATTTTATGATATTCAATAGTCAGCGTCTGCGGTGGAATCACAGGTGAATCTCGTCCCTGTTAGAGTCAAGGTCTTGGGTTCGAGCCCCCCCGAGCGCATGCTAATATCATATTGTAGATAGTAGGGACTTTTTCTCGCATAAAAAAATATTGACTGCGTAGCGGAAAGCGCGAGAGCGTGAGTTAGCAAAATTCGATGGAAATCGACGAGCGTTGGGAATGCTGAACCCTCTGCGCGATAAAAATGAAGGCACGAACCGTAGTGGGGAGAAGAGGGAAGAGCCTGCTTTGTGGCCCCGGATCTGACTTAGGACTATGGAGGGAGAGGGACAGAAGTGCGACGATAATAAATGGGAGGGGTAAAAAAATGGAAAACAAAAAGTGGGGACCCGGTGTTAATAAACCTTTATTTGGCGTCCAGGCTCAAAGTCTTAACTCGTGTGCCCTCACCAGCACCATTGTGACGTTTCTTATACATACACAGTAGTACAGGACATCTAATAAAGAATCAGGAAACCTGGTCCAGGCTGGATTTCTTATTTGAGAGAGGGTGCTTTCTACACTTTTTTCAATATAACGACTCCATAATTTCTTATATTCCTCCAAATATCAGCCTGTCTTTCTTGTTAGCCTGTTTCCGATTAGGTGTCCTGTTTGGTATGTATGACGAGATTAGTATGTTTCTTGGTCAAATCAAACCCTTTCCAGAGCTTTCCGTTTCTTATTTATAGGATTTCAACAATTAACGTAAGAAACCCACGCTAGCGTACACTTATGCACCTTTTAGTACTGGAACAGACATGGGCGGGCCCGTAAAATCCACGAGCCGACCCATGAAAATTATCGGGCCGGCCCATATAGAGCCCAAGTATCATGCGCCTCGCTGTTATGTGATGCACCGGGCCGGGCCGGGCCGTGAATGTTTAAACATGTGATGGCCCTGGTCGGGCCGTGGCGCATCCTCTTAAACTTTGGTGGGCCAGGCCGGGCCGGGCCGCACCGCATCCTCTCAAACTTTGGTGGGCTGGGCCGGGCTGCGA
This sequence comes from Saccharina japonica, assembly GCA_008828725.1. Taxonomy (NCBI): domain Eukaryota; class Phaeophyceae; order Laminariales; family Laminariaceae; genus Saccharina; species Saccharina japonica. Next base: position 61,876 of record MEHQ01004345.1, read on the forward strand.
CCCACGAAACTAGAGCGGCCCATAATATCAAAAGTTGATGGGCCGGACCGGCTCATCGGGAACTGATAATCATGACTACGTACGTATGATAGGCTAGATTCGAATCACGACTACGGGGACGTTTACGAGCCATCCCCGGACTTCAGGCCTTGCGTTTCGGGTTGAAGATAGGGTCAGGGTGGGTGGGATAGGGTTAGGGGTATTATTTTATTGCCGGTCTTCGGGGCTGTGAGAATTACAGCGACACGACTTTACGTGATAATTACCTAGAGTTTAGTGCTTATTCGCCAAGAAAGACGCTGCTGCAGGGCTCAGCTGCTGTTGCACGATGATCTGCGGGATTTGGTTGGTGTGCTGGAGAGGACGGCTGCAACCGGAAAATGCGGAACGCAAGGCCTGAAATCCGGGGATGGCTCGTAAACGTCCCCGTAGTCGTGATTTAAACCCCGCCTACGTAGTCGTGATTACCAGTTAAATGCTAAGAATGTTGCAGGTGCGGCCGAATCCACAACCTGCGGTGTCCACCGTGAGCCGCTGCGAAAAAATGGACAAAAATGACGACGTAACTCTAAGATAACCAAGGCTTTTCACGGCGTGTAATAAGAGTCGAGACGGGGCGGGACTAGGCATAACAGATTAATACGTGTCTTAACGTTCGTCTTTAGTCCGTTTTCCAGAGAAGTGCCAGTCTTAATCGCTGTATGGCGGCTTACATTCAGAACTGAACAAAAATTTCACACTAATTTCAAGTAGTTTGTCCCCAAATTCGGGGGGCTAGTTCTTGAGGGGTTAATAACCGGTCCCACGATTTTGGGGACAAACTACTTGGAATTAGTGTGGGATAAGTTTTACAGTTCTGAAAGGGTTAACACGTCTTGGAGTCGTTTTAGAACATGCTAGGAGCAGCTTGGTACATCTTGGGTGATCGTGACGACCGAAGCGAAATCCGGGAATGCAACGGGAACAGCAGTGCACAGTGGTTATCGGATCGATGACTCTAAGTTGCTTTTCTCGAACCTTTTTCCTACAGTAGTACTTCCTGGAGTTTTTCCCTATCCCTCGTAGCGACAAGGCAACCCTGTCACCCAGATTTCCACAGATAGATGCCATACCAGGTATGTTTTTTCTCGAATGCGGAAATCACGATGACAGCACACAGCAGCAGCAGTACACGGAACACCCCCACCTCGCCACAACCAAAGCGTATGCTATCATACCCCATATACACCACTTGCACCTTCGCAGCACACATAATATACCCAGTACATATATACAGCAGTGAGTGGTAATGGTTCTACAAAGTAGTACGTACTGCTGTGGTTCTACTCTTCTGCCATACCAGGTAATGGCTACGGCGCTGACGGCGGCGGCACCGACCGCGGCGTCTTCTTTCCCGACGTACAGTACACGATGGACGGCACTCCGATGCTATATGTTTGCTCATCGGAGAAAAGGCCCTGTTTATTGTATTACTTAAGTACTGCTGTAGCACTTTTTGGCTGGAACCGTTTCTGAATGGTCGATCTCCTAATCTCAAAATGGTCGGACTTGCATTCTTGAGTTGCAGTATTTATCGTTCTTTGTTCTTTGTTCTTTGTTCTTTGTATACTTACTTACAGTAGGCCATGGTATTATACTAATAGTAGCACTGTCATTTCCCTCTAAACTCAGTATAGATAGAATGAGGTCATAGATCTCAAGTGGCTACAGTGGGTACCCTGGCTTAAGAGAGGGTAAAGTACCCTATCTGAGAGAATTCGTAGCACAGTTAAGAGAGACCGAACCGGCTGGACCCGCCTAGACTAAACCTATAAAATTATCACTGTGGATAAGAGAGAAGGCTAGTTGAGAGAGCTGTTTTTGGCCTGTATGACACCACACCTCTCTTAAATAGGGGTACCCACTCACTGTACCCTAAACAAACACATGGTGCACTTCTATCATCGTAGCACGCATCCACCCTTTCCCCGCCCAGACAATTGATTGCGTTTCTTGGTATTGATAAGTCCGCCTACGGGAAAGACGCGTTGGAAAATATGCTGTTTGAACCGCAAAATACTTGCAGGCTAGCGTGGCAATAAGGGGATAGATGCGCGACGACTTTTCCCACCACCCTAGCGGCACGCCTGCGGTTTCTACCGCAGTCTCTGCAATTTCCTCGGATTTGTAGAGGGTCCATTTGTTCATCATTTCGTCCCCCTTGGATAGAGACAGCATTATTCAAACTTCCTTTTGGTTGCGCCGCAGGCACATTTATTCGTTGACGATTACATCACCAATCGCCTCTTTTGTTTATAAAAATAACCAACTACAGTAATCATGATTAAGCTCAACAATCAACTAGTCATGATTAGTTGATACATAATCAACACACCAACAAAACATATAGCACAATATTTGACTAAACATTAATCGCCAAAAATAATCATAACCAACCCGTGATTATGAGCTAGCTGATGTAAATCCCTACAGTAGTTTGGACTCAAGATACGGCCGTGTTGTGTCGTAAACAATGCTTTTGGTGGTACGAAACCCGCGGGATGTTTTACACAAAACCTTGAGCGACGACTACTACTCTTAATACTGTCTTGTACTATTTGCATGGTTGCTTGCTTAGGATCTCGGAGCATGGCCACTATCTTGTGTTACTGGTTACTGGCCATGTTGTTAGGGTTTGGATGATTGCATCTGAGAGGGTGTGGATGATTTCGTGCTGTTAACATCGCACTCTTTTTGTGATTGGTCGGGTTGAGGTGTACACTTTGCAAGCTGTCGACAGTGTTATGGTATTAGCCAGCTCGTCTCGTTGACCACCAACGTGTGTTCGTGGACCCTCTTGCGTTTTTCGTACTTTTGAACAAAACACACGATTCTATATAGGGACCCAAAACCCAAAACCCAATCTCCTTACGAAATCGGTTCAGGTCGAATTCAATTCAATCAATTTGTGTATTTTTAGCTATCAAAAAGTGCTGTTGGTTCAATAAAGCAGGCACAAACTATTTCCTGGTATATGCGTACTCGAAGTACAAACCATTTGTATAGTGGTGTGTGTGCGATGCATGCATACCTTTAGAAAACCAGCGGGAAACACCAGATATACTTTGCTTTGCCAACCATCCCCACCGTGTGTGTTGTGGAATGTTTCGTTCACGTCTCGGGCACCCAAGCCAACGGTCCGCCCAAGTCAACGGTCCGCTTGGCGAAGAGATCCCCACCCGGCTCTTTATATCGTCGATAATTTACGGAGGCATACACCTTGATCAGAGAACAGTTTCCAGTGCTTCATTCGGCGTATCGAGGGTATGATGTACCCATATTGAAACGGAGTCGGCGAAACGCCGAAACACTCCTCGATTCATCGGCAGACGGCCAGCCTGATTTAACCCTAAGTATGTAGTATTCAGCCGTACTGGAAGCGGAGGGGGGGTGCCACCCCGCGAACGAATACAATCACACGGTACAGTACTTCGCGAACCCTACCCCCTATACACCCGCCTGTCATTCGAAGGCGCCAGCAGACATTCCAGGTATCCGTATATATAGCACCAGCATCAACTGTACTCCAGCCATGACTTCAAACAGCTCCGGTCGCCCCGGTGGTCTAACTGGTAGCCACAAAGCCTTTTGGGCCGGATGTCGAGTTCATCATTTCGTCCCCCTTGGATAGAGACAGCATTATTCAAACTTCCTTTTGGTTGCGCCGCAGGCACATTTATTCGTTGACGATTACATCACCAATCGCCTCTTTTGTTTATAAAAATAACCAACTACAGTAATCATGATTAAGCTCAACAATCAACTAGTCATGATTAGTTGATACATAATCAACACACCAACAAAACATATAGCACAATATTTGACTAAACATTAATCGCCAAAAATAATCATAACCAACCCGTGATTATGAGCTAGCTGATGTAAATCCCTACAGTAGTTTGGACTCAAGATACGGCCGTGTTGTGTCGTAAACAATGCTTTTGGTGGTACGAAACCCGCGGGATGTTTTACACAAAACCTTGAGCGACGACTACTACTCTTAATACTGTCTTGTACTATTTGCATGGTTGCTTGCTTAGGATCTCGGAGCATGGCCACTATCTTGTGTTACTGGTTACTGGCCATGTTGTTAGGGTTTGGATGATTGCATCTGAGAGGGTGCGGATGATTTCGTGCTGTTAACATCGCACTCTTTTTGTGATTGGTCGGGTTGAGGTGTACACTTTGCAAGCTGTCGACAGTGTTATGGTATTAGCCAGCTCGTCTCGTTGACCACCAACGTGTGTTCGTGGACCCTCTTGCGTTTTTCGTACTTTTGAACAAAACACACGATTCTATATAGGGACCCAAAACCCAAAACCCAATCTCCTTACGAAATCGGTTCAGGTCGAATTCAATTCAATCAATTTGTGTATTTTTAGCTATCAAAAAGTGCTGTTGGTTCAATAAAGCAGGCACAAACTATTTCCAGGTATATGCGTACTCGAAGTACAAACCATTTGTATAGTGGTGTGTGTGCGATGCATGCATACCTTTAGAAAACCAGCGGGAAACACCAGATATACTTTGCTTTGCCAACCATCCCCACCGTGTGTGTTGTGGATTGTTTCGTTCACGTCTCGGGCACCCAAGCCAACGGTCCGCCCAAGTCAACGGTCCGCTTGGCGAAGAGATCCCCACCCGGCTCTTTATATCGTCGATAATTTACGGAGGCATACACCTTGATCAGAGAACAGTTTCCAGTGCTTCATTCGGCGTATCGAGGCTATGATGTACCCATATTGAAACGGAGTCGGCCAAACGCCGAAACACTCCTCGATTCATCGGCAGACGGCCAGCCTGATTTAACCCTAAGTATGTAGTATTCAGCCGTACTGGAAGCGGAGGGGGGGTGCCACCCCGCGAACGAATACAATCACACAGTACAGTACTTCGCGAACCCTACCCCCTATACACCCCCCTGTCATTCGAAGGCGCCAGCAGACATTCCAGGTATCCGTATATATAGCACCATCATCAACTGTACTCCAGCCATGACTTCAAACAGCTCCGGTCGCCCCGGTGGTCTAACTGGTAGCCACAAAGCCTTTTGGGCCGGATGTCGACGGTTCGATTCTCCCCATGTGGAGGTTTTTATTCTCAAAAAGACACCGACTTTCGAGAGCGCATATTATAGCGTGGGTAAGCAAACTTCGACGAGAGTTGACGAGGGAAGAAAGTGCTGAAACCTTCTCGCGATAAAAATGCAAAGCAAGAACCGTAGTGGGGGAGGAGGGAGAGGAGCCTACTTTGTGACCCCGGATCTGAGTTACGACTATTAATAGGGAGGGAGAAAGACGGAAGCGCGAAGATAATAAATGGGATGGACCTTGGATGGACTATTAAATAGACCAAACACGTTCCACGCGCCACAACTTTATTGCTTAATCGGCCATCGCTCTTACCCCTTTACTACATGCGTCATTTCCCACCTACCTTCATGTCTTCTCATGTGTTGTCCTCCTCTCTAAAGTTCGCCTCGACCACATTGTCCTCGCCGCCCCAAATGGTCTATCCCGCTCACACACGAGGCTGGACAAAAAACAATCACGTCCCCCTTCTTCACCACCGTGTTGACCCTGGACACTCAACACTCAGCACAAACCGTCGCTACGTCGGCTAGGATTTGGTGGGCATCATCGTCATACGGCTGGCTGCTCTCTGTCCATAAAGTGCACCGTGTTCACCCTGCCCTCCCATCAGCAAGAAACTAACGAGTAAGGACTTCGTGTGAAACCAGCAGCTGGTGCTACAGTTCAAGAAACGGGTTATATTTTTGAGCCCCAACATTCCTCACTGGCTGGGTACACCAACCACTCACTGCACTATACAACCATTGCACCAACCCAACTGAGGAGCTACACCCACTACTGCAAATATTCGATTTTCGTTTGATTCGCTTGCGACTACAGTAGCGTTCGACTAGCGTTCGACTAGCGTTCGATCTGTACTGTAGTTCACATTCTATTATTTAAGTACCTTTAGTAGCCTGGCCTATATGGGGGCTTTTGAATGGCTAATGATTACTTGTGTTTAGGGTGAAGGATAGAGCTCCTCAAACGTGAACGTCATAAAACCTACCTGCTACGTGACACGACGTGTTCTTAGTTTAGCACGCGCCGGCAGGGGGAATGCTTTACTCTTATCTGTTTTACCTGGTCGCTCCGAATGGACTGCTGCATGTGCGATCAGAATAGACCCCCATTCCCACCCCTAACTGTGCTGTTCCTGTCATTCTATATTTTATCGTCACCGAAATCCACCATTGCGCCCCGTTCTACTCGGCTGCCAGGTACAGGACAGCACACCAATTGTAATACCACTACCAACCAGGAATCCGGGCTCAGACTGGATCCATTATTTTTTAGTATGATATGGAGTGTACTCTCATGCCATACGGTACAGATCACGGCTCACGACTTCAAGACCTGTCATGTGTGTCGGCAAAGCGTGATTCGTGCGCTGCATTGTTTTCGGGCAATGGTTTTGGTGCACGCAATCAAGAGTGGAAACTAAACGACTTCGCATAACACCAAGAACAACAAATAATACCAGCTAACAACACAAAACACACCAGCAGGCGGTGCAACACGCGCTTCTTGCTCTCGTATCAACCACGGAGAGGAAGCAAATTCAATCCCAGCAATTGTATTGTCGGTTTATCATTTTGTAATTTTGCCATTTATTTATGTTTGTTCGTCCCGTTCGACCACTGCTGTGGACCTTCTTCATTTTCCCCACAACAGCCACTCCGTGTTCGCGCCTTACATGCCCGCCTTGGCCAAGCTGGTCCTCTTCAGCTGGTGAGCGTTTGGACTATTAGTACTTGGTTATTTTATTTCGGTCGTAGATTTATTGAGTGCCGACCGTAGTAGGTCGTACACAATGTTGTGGGGATGTAAGCACCACGCCATGACCGTGCTGTTTATCCAAAGGCGATACATGCGCTTTTAGGTCAAATCGTGTTGTGTCTGCGTCAACACAATAGTACAAAACGAACACTGGTCCTTTCTGCTGCTGTACGCCAATGGCCACCTCGGTGCCGGGAAGCCGTCGTTTTGCCTGTTTTGTGTGTGTTGGTGCGTCCAAACGCTACAGGGAGATTCCTAGAAAACAGGGCAGGACACCGAGTGTAAAGTTGGTTACTGCCGCGGTACCATTATTTGTATGGTGTTCTCTGCCTGGTGGTGATAGAGCGTATTTGTGCCTCTGGTTAACGTAAAATCGTGCGCGCTGTTGCCGTGCGTGCAATATGTGGATAGGGGCCAGCGACATGCATGCGTGCTTACGGCAGTGTTGCTTGTTGAAGTAACAATTTCCCATTTTTCTACGCTGCTGGTTATTCCATCAAAATGTAGTCCCAAGTAGTTGCTTTCCTAGACGTAGGTAAATTTGTATATAAGTTCACTACAAAAGCGCCCGTGCAGCAGCCGTAGAAGTGGACAGGGCAAAGAGATCTCCAGAGTCAGGCACAGCTGGCTGGGATTCGATCGGCGCCATTGTGTCACGCTGTTGCCGCCCCCGCCATCTGCTCTCTGGGGCTGCCCTCACAGCATGATCCACCAGATGGTCTTCTCCCTGTTCAGCACGCTTCATTTCGCCATAGGCCAGGTTCAGGTAAGCCTTGGGCACGCGTCTTGTGGCCACACATAAAATTGTCTGATGTTTGGTTGAAACGGACATCCACTCCATGCCCCGCCACACTTATGAAGATACTTAGACGACTGGGGTACACGGGGTATCAGGGGGATGTGCGTGGCTGAGCTCCGTTTCGAACGATGCACACTTTTTTCAGGGATAGCGAAGGGGACGGAGCGACACACTCGAGGCATGCCGAGTGGTTTGTCTGAGCGCTGGACACACGGGGAGAGGTTGGCCTCAGCAACCACCTATTAACCGTAAACCCGTATTTGTTGATGCTTCAACCTCTTTGGCGTTGTCGAGAACTGCTACCGGCAGCCCGCGTGCTAGCTAAACATGAGACTTGTGACCCTGCTCTACCCTACCCTACCCTATGTTCTGCTCTACCCTACCCTGACTTACACTGGTCCATAGCAGTTCACACTCATCTTTCTGATATCCCCGTGCTTAAGCTCCTGGCATTCCTGCGTGAAGACACGATGCTGTTTCATCTGCTGCTGCTGCTGCTGCTGCTGCTGCTGCTGCTGCTGCTGCGGCTGCGGACGACGTGTGCTCTAGATCCCAGACAAACCATAAAACCGCGTAGTCCACATTCGCAGTTGGTGACACCATTGTCACTGCTGCCGCTGCTGGGCTGCTACTACTGCTGTTAGTGCTGTTAATGCCGTTCTTACAAACTGGACCGAATGTAACGCAACCCTACACCGACAAATACGCCGCCGGCTAAGCACTTAACGCGTGTGCGGTGGTGGGTATGCCTCCTGGGGCGGCGCGCAGGACGCCGGTTTGATATTCTTGTCGCGAATGACGGCCCAAGTCGCGGAGGAGATCCTCTCCAAGGGGAAGACGCCAGATGAGGCAGTGGCCACGGCTTTGGCGGCGACTTCTATCGGGACCGCGTCGCTGGGCGTCGCTCTGGTGGTGCTGGGTAAGCTCAAGTTGGCGAGATTCGTGGGCTACCTTCCAATGCCGGTGGTGAGCAACGCAGCAAAGCAGCAACAATACAAATCACGCTTGAAAACCTCTTATTACCCGGAATTTTCCAGTGTATAAATGCCGTTGTCTGCAACCAATATCTGGCCGCCACAGCAGTAGGAACAGCAGTAGGAACGTGGTTTCGTAATCAATATTCTGAGTATAATGCTGTGGTGGCGTTGCAGGTGTAATGTTGTGGTGTATTCTCTTTGCGAAACCGGCGTCGCTTGCCGGTGCCTGCATTCGCTGTAGGCGTGGGCTAAGGTGTGGGCCGTCATAGAGATTGGCGCGTGCCCCCCGCATGTGTCTACTATAGACGTCTATGCGTCTAGAGATTGCCTGTTAGAGCTGTGGTTGGCATCCGCCCTCCGACGGCGAAACGCATGAATTACATGTGTGTACGATGGAGGTAGTCCCAGTGACACTTTTGGCCTGAAATGTTTTCCGAATGATCTATTAAAGGCTCCTCAACCCAAAATCGTCGGAATGGTGTCATTACTTTTTTATATCGTTTGGCAATAATGTTCGTTTAGTACTTACTCCACAATATTTGGTCATCGGGTGGAGCTTTTATTTCCGTCCAAAACCAGTTTTTTGGTGAGGTATAGAGCCCCTTAAGTGACCACCCTCAGATAACACATGGTGCACCTGCATGCAGGCTATCGTAGCATGCGTCTCGTAGTCATGCCGCGCTGGTTAGTTTACGCAAACGTTTGCAGTTGAAACCCTTTATCCACATTTTTCTAGGCACACTGCCCCGGTTGATCTACACACGCTTACGCTTTTGCGCTTGGCCGCATCATAAGTGTCGGTAGCGCCAGATGCCGAAGCACATACTGCTGATGCGTATGAATCGTGTTTCGCTGTACAGCAAGAATCGTACGTGCATGCATGAGGGGGTAACATACAAGGCGGGGGTCCGGGTCTCTATGACCGGGGCCGCGACGACAACATGGCGACTTGTTGTGACAGAACCTAGCAGGAAAGAGGCCGCGAGGTGGCCCGCATAACTTCGCAAACGAATAGTAGGCACCATGGTATGAACACCGATACACGACGATCTAATTGCGACGAAAATATTGCTACTAATGGTACTCTTTGTGAAGGTGGGCGGATACCTCGCTTTCATTGGGCTGTTCTGCTTGGAGGCCGGTCTGGCCCTTTCCACCGGCCAGGACATCCAGGGCTTCAGTACGTGGGGGCTTCTTCTAAACACGAGGTGCTGCTACTACCCTGCGACCTACACCAAGCATTCTCGACGCACGCAGTGGTGCAACATAGTGCACCCCGCTATATTAGTGATACTACCAAGCAATTATCTTCATCGTGAGGAATGATTGCTTTTCCCCTCGGCTGTAAGTTGTACAATGCAAAGGTCACATCGCCCAATTTCCCTCGAAATGTGACGGCAAATGACTAGAGTCAACCTCGTAATATACGATCTTCATGCAGTTATCCAAGCCTCGTAGTTTCGCTCAGGTTTCGTCAATCTATCGTTTTCCCGCTAAAACAGCCCTTACGCAAAAGTGATTGAAGACGCTGCGATATTAAAATGCGCTCACCTCACGGCCTTCGGTGATGGGCTCAAACCGACGTATTTACATGGCTCCCGCCAGAGCTGTCACACACGCCAAAAGCATTCCACTCGAGCCCACGTACGGTTCTCAATAGTCCCACACCCCCACATTGCCATAGCTGGGGTTTTACTCGGACGAAGACATATGGCAAGCAGCTCTGTACCCTCTCTCGCCGTAGCGCGCAAGTTGAACCTCGCTCCTCGTGACTTCACGACATAGGGCGCTCTCTCTGTACGCGCCGTCTGTGGCGTGCGGTGTGTTGTGGATCTGGGTGAGCCGGAAGTACCAGCACTTCGCGGTGCTTCCGCTGGCCATGCTCGCGGTGCCGGCGATCTTCTTCACCATCCTGGCCGCGTCTGGCGAGAGTCTCCAGGTAAGATGTGGGACGACGAGGGTTTGGAGGGAGGAAGAGAGGGTTGAACTACTTGAGCATGGGTCCCCCTAAAATGCCTCGAGTGGGAGCTATGGCAAATAAAGAGACCGGTGGAGGATACTGCGGACTATCGCTTGGCCAAGCGCTTTGTGGCAGACTACCCATTTAAATCGGCCTTGAATTATTTTGCTTGGATGTTGCGCAGGGCCGCGTGCGTGGTGGTACCCTACGTGTATTTGAGGCCGGAAGTACCGTGTCCAGACGGGGGGAGCTGTTGCAGTATGCAGCGCTAGGCTGAAGGATCCCAGATAGCGACCTGGCGCAATTGGGTGTCGCCTGGTTGGAAAAAATCATACAGTGCCGACGGCACATCGTCTTCAAGTCCCGCCCCTGGCTGTTAACGTTACAGTATTAGGAAACTAGTAACGGTCCTAGACTGTAAGTGGTACTAGCACCGTAAGATGGGCTTAAAACCCCGCTGCTACGCAGCTGGGTTGCTCCACTGCTTCACTTGCGTGAATGTGTCAACAACCGTATAGTTTTCCCGAGACGACAGTTCGAGATGCAGTCGACAATGCCTCCGGTGTCGACCTCGCTGTATTGATTATTTTGGACAAACCCTGGCATAACCTTGATGTTGCGCTTGCCATACCGTTGACGAAGGCTGCTCGAGACTACGGACTGGTTGGACCCATCACGCAGCCAGCGAAGCTCTCGTGGTCGTTCAGCCTGTTCAACTGGGATCTGGTGGACTGGTCCGTCTTTCCGGGCTTGCTTCCTAACTGGCTCGGCATGGTCTTCGTGGTGGCCTTTAGCTCCAGCCTTGATGTTGCGGCCATCGAAATTGGTGAGCAAGTCAAGCATGCATATCCAACGCTTTGTGCTACGGACAGAAGTAAACCGTGTTAGTAGGGTGAAAGTGTCTCGACGGTTGTACACGCTAAGGCTGTAGGTGGGTTGGAGTAGCAGTCACAGGTTGCCTCACACGCGCCACAGCACTCACATACCATCCGCCGCTGACAACTTCAAAGGCGCGCGCTCCTACCTACTGTAGGAGCGCCCACCACCGTCAAGGTTGTGGCTATGCGAATGTGCTGGCATGGTCGTTGTCGTTGTCGCAGTCAGAACAGTGCCACCCCGAAGAAACCCATTCTAGACCTAGCAGGATATGTATTACGGATCTCGCTCTTTTACAAAACACACGCGTTAACACAAGCCCAACCTTGTATTATGGATCTCCGCTATCCTTCGGTGTGGGTTATTGTGACGGGGTCTTACTGCACTTCCAAGGAGGCGCTGGGATGAATTGTTTTAGCCGCCGACCGGGGGATGCTGCACGAAACGTTACCGCTGGCCTCCCCTTACATTTGTATTCGATCTTGTTCTGCGTTTGATGTTGCCCGACGCAGAGATGGGGGAGCCACTCGATACGAACAAGGAACTCAAAACCGTGGGGTGGTCCAACATTATCAGCGGCCTCACGGGAGGGTTCACCGGCAGGTACGACCAAGAGCGGACGATTTTGACCCCCCAGCTGTGCCAGGAGCGCGTATCTGGGGCTCCGGTGCAATAGACCTTGAACCCGCGAGGAAATGTATCAACGGCACCTTTGGACATAGCATAACTGAGTGCGGGGCCGTCGTGTGTTTGCCGCTGTCTTTCTGACACATCTTGGGAATTTTGAATATTGTTATTGTTGTTTAGACAGCTGCTTCAAGGCCACTACCGGGGTCCTATACTTTCAAACTTACAGCTGCATAGGTACCACCACAACACCTGTTTCAGACTCGCCAAACAGCTGGTACCGGATGAAAGATGCCTTGTCTCTCTCATCCATTTCCATGCGGGGGAGGGGGGCGTCTTGAGGCTGTCAGTTTCAAGCTCACCCTTGGCAATCTGCACGCGCGCGTACTGTAGCGGAAATTCAAACGAGAGCACTCACCGCCGCCGACTCCCCCCCCCCCTGTTCCGTTACTGACCACTGCCTACCGAAACGTGCCCCTTTCCACCGTGGTTTCCGTCTTTGATGCACCTCATGTACTGATGTCGGTACAGCTATATTTTCTCGCAGACTCTTTTTTCTCGAAGGACCGGCTGCAACACCCGACTGCTTGGGTGGGCGGTCGCCATCTCTGAGCTCGCCGTCGTTTTGGTAACAATCGACCCGCTGGCGTACGTACCGCTGACGCTATTCGCGGCAACCCTGGTTTTCATTGGTGAGGAGCGAGGAGATTGTCAGTTCTGTTGTGGCGTTGCTGGGTGACAGCTGTGATTAGGAGAGAGGACAAGCAACTCCCTAATCTCCTTCGGGCGAGAGCGGCGGCAAGCAAGGGATACAGACAGTACGGACTGGAATAAGGGAGACGTCGGTAATGAAGCAGGGGCGTTGTCAGAACGTTGTCGGGAAATTGTTGGGGTGATGTGATGATGTCAAGAGGTTTCGAGATGTTTTTTTCGTGTTGAGTCGGAATTTAGTCGCTATGTTGTCGGTATACTGTAATGTAAACGGTCAGGATATTGACGGTAACATTGTAGAAATGGCTTCGGGCATGTTTGTTATCCAAATAGTGCCGTAGTTTCTTGCCGCCCCGCCCCGACCATGCGGTCTTACGGTGGGCACAGATAATACTGTCCACTGCCAATGCTTTTCGTTCACAGAAAGAAGCGCCATATTTCTAGGTAAACAAGGCACATCCCTCCCTGCCCTCGCACCGCCCGATCCCGCCGTTGACCTCGTTGGCTTATGATGATGGTGATGGTGGCGCATATGGTCCCACATATGGTCCCACCAGCTGTCCACCTCTTGGTGGAATGGCTCTGGGAAATCCGGGAAAAGCTGCTGCCGCACGAATATCTCGTCCTGCTAGCGACGGTGAGACACTATAACATAAGACCGATATTAATAGTACACCTTGGCTCAGCGAGTGACCACGTCATTGCTGTATTTCATTCGTGCCCCTTCCCCTTGAGACGGTGTCACTTCAACAGGCGCCGTACCGTTCCTTGTTGTTGGTGGTGCAGATCGTACCCTTGCTTATACCTACGGTAGAATGCTGCGTGGAATGCTGTGAACCACCCCCCTCCATCGCGCGATACAAGCGGCAGTTGCCTCACCCAGCTAGCAGGCGTTTCCTCGAAATTGTGGAAAACCCAGCTACTACTGGTAGAAATCGCGCGTTGCTGAAGCAGTTGCTGCGCCGCTTGAGACGGATCTCCGAATCCGTCGTATCTCGGCTTCGTCCCGAAGGTTGGCCCGCCCGTGACTTGGCGTGGACATAGTACGTTGCTGTCCCTGGCGGGGCCTCCACATATCTTGATCGTAGGTTTGGCTCTTACCACCGCCCAATAATTCACCCTCGTGGTCTACAGTAGCCCTTCCTCCGGTCTTGGAAGAGTTGTATGGGTTAGGTTTAGGGTACTACCGCGATTTCGGGGAGGATTTTTGTATTGGGGGGGCAGGGCTGTTTCAGGATTTGTACTACCAACAGCAATCGATCATTAATCCCAAGGACAGGCGTCATGTTGGGCAGAATAAAGTCTAAACATAGCACCGACGCGAGAGAGGCCCACAGATGTCGCACTATTGTAGTGGCAAGGTTCGAGGGCCTGGGAAACACTACGTAGAGGGGCGTGGTGGAGCCCCACTCGTGTTGGCGACACGATTCGATGGGCGTAGACAGGCAAGTGTGATGACTCTGGCGCTCTTTGCTTTCCTTTGCCGTTGTCCATCTCGCATTGCGCCGCAGTTCATCGCCATTCAGGTCGTCGGCCTCAACAAGGGGCTGGTCTTCGGAGTGGGTTGCTCCATCGTGTTTTTGGTCCTCAACTACGCTTCGGAGAGGAGGTGAAGCAGGCATTACCCGTGGGGAGCGTAAACGAATAGCGTTTGTGCTTTGTGGTGTGGGGTGTTGATCTGCTCTCGGCCGCCTATTGTTGAAAGACGGAAGGAGCTTCTGGTTGTGATGCTGCTGCTAGTGCTGGTGCTGGTGTCGGTGTTTCTCACGAGCAGCCTCGAATTGCTGCTGCTGTTTTTCTTGCGCTCTCATGAGAGGCATATACTTTGCCAGAGAAGGATTGCTGTGTAAAACCGACCTGCTCTACGTGTGAGATCGAGCGGTCTCTGCAATTGTGGATATGTTGCAGATTGGGCATTAGGGGTGTATATCCCTGTCTCTCGATGTCTCTGCAGCAGAAGTACGACTTGGAAACAACGCGTAGCCGACAATTGGACTACTAACGTTGCTGATGCTAATACTTACCTGGTACGAGTCATACTGATACTGATTATGATTCTGAGATTGGTACTGCTCTTTCTTCTGCTATATTATATCACCGCTATTGCCAATGTCACTCTTTTTGTATCGATTCGTCGGTCGGTCGTTGATCGTATCACCCATCATGCACGCTAAGTACTGCGTCCGTCCTTCCTTGCGATGTGGGTGGGACGTTTGAAAATGAAAGGAACACGCTGAAGAGGGTGCACAAGAGAGGCAGAGCGATGAGACCGGCATCGCATCGCCGCCTGCTGCAGGCGCACAGGGACAAGATATTGTGCGTTGAGCTCAAGGGCGAGCTATTCTTTGGCTCCTCCCAGCAAGTCCTCCAGCAGGTAAGACAGAGGGGGGTGGCGGGGAGGACGAGGCGGGGAGGACGAGGCGGGTGGGGGCGAGTACACCTTGGTTCGTCCGGGAAGGGTGACAAGCTTGATTATCTTTGGGCTCGCGTTTTAGCATATGGTTTAGAGGCGTACTCGGGGGTCGGGGAAGGTAATATATCGTGCGACATATTATTCCTCGACGGGCGGGTCTATGTGTGCCAACTTTGACAGCAGGAGGTGGTTGAGATCCTCGGTGGGAGTAGGGGGTTAAAAGTTCATCGACCGGGCAGTCATTCTCGAATAGATTTGGCGATTATGGCACATGCGCGGTTTTGAAACTGTATGGTGTGATTACTGTGTCTTGGGTGATGGCAAGGCACGTCGTGAATGAAGGGGGTGACGCCGCGCTCTGTACGGAGTCCCGGGCACCGTTGAACGGCGTGTTACAGTCCGTGCTTTTGACGCGGTGCTTTCAGGTACCCGAGTTCATGCCGGGACGATTCGAGGTACGCGATCATCAGGGGCCATCGTGGGTACGCCCCATGCTCTCCTACTGTGGTTAGATATGGAGCATACTGCTGTGGACATTTCACACAGCGATCACAACAAACTAAAGCGAAACCCATCGATTGATTTTGTATGTATCATGAGTGTGCCATATTTGTGATTATCTCGGTTGGGTTCCTCGGCGATGCTGGCCCTGAGCTGATTGACCATCCATGGGTTTGACCCTATGTCGAAGGTGGTGCGACTACTTCGGAGGCCATCGCGAACGCTAGTGCTTGGAGCGACAGCATCTCTCTCGTCTCTTCCGTTACACAACACCCGTCGTATGGTTTGCCGGCGACTAGAATAAGCTATACTCGACTCGACATCCTGTGACAACGATCATCCGAACACTCCGCCCGATGTTACCGTACCGCCCTGGTAAGCGCCGTTCTAAATACAAACGAAATACCTTGTTCTACTGTGCCCGTTTGTGCATGCTCCACTGGCACCCTTCAGGTGACAAGCATGCTCGGCTTGACCGTAGGAACCGACGCCGCGACGCAGGGGACGGAGCCAGCGCCGTCCTCTTCAGCAGCGGAGGGGGGGGGTATCGATGTTACCCCCGTAAAAGAAGTTGAGCGCTGGTGCGCCTCGGTGATCAACGTGCTGGGCAGGCGTTTCATGTCTCGGGCGTGAGTGCTCCTTGGATAGTGTTAAGGTTTACTTGCCTTGTTTTGCTCATACATCACGGCACCTCACTATAAGCAATCGGATGCCACTGAAAGGGGCTGCATCAGCAGGAAATACTGCATCAGACTACTGCAGTAGTACTAGCTGTAGTTACGAGAAGGCTTAGAATGGGGAGGGGGGCCGCCTCGATGACTGGTAGGTGTAGTTTCCTCTTAATATAAGAGGTAGGTGTAGTTACAGAGGTGCTTCTAAGCGAGGGGGCGGGGAGGGGGGGGGGGGGTTGGGGACGGCTGGTGGCGTCTCTTCGCTGAACCTACAACGTGGTAGGTGTCATGAACGTGGGAATGACGCTACCTCCGTTCTTAAACTCATCTGTGATGTCGGGTTTGCCCCTTCTCCAGGTGTCAAAGAAAGCCCAAACACTACTGGCCGCTTTCTCCGTCAACGCTGCGAACAGTTTCTACTCGGACCGAGCATCGCTGGTCTCACTATGCTGACCCAGATCCCGATCCCTGTTCTGTCCGAGAAATAAATGCCTTCGCGAAATAAACCCACCCCCTTTCCCACTGCTCCCGTTCTCACATTCGATTCCCACTCTCCCCTTACCTGACACACACTTTCCCGTACCAACAGCAGCTCTTCCGGTACCCCCTCCTCCGCTAACCGGCGGCAACGGTCAGTGGCGCGTTCCCCGGGGTGGGAGCGGCCCCCCGCCCCTCTGAAGCACAGCGGAGGAGAGAGGGATAGCGGTGGGGCGATAGCGGGGGTCTTAGTGCCGAAGGAGTTGGCGTCGGAGGGCAAGGGAAACGCTTTTGGGGTCGAGAAGGGGCCGGATGGGGGTAACAGGGGCGTAATCGAGGACGTGAAAACGTCCACCGTAGACGTGCAGGTGGAGGAGGAGCGACATAACCAGCCAGAGGGGGACAACACGCCGAGCTTCATCATTCTTGACTGTTCTAAGGTCACAAACGTGAGCGAAGAAACGACGGCACCAAGCAGTGTTAAGGACAATATTTGTGTCGCCTATCTGCTTCTGGTTTGTTTGTTTGTTTCGTGACCCATGCGATGCCCATACCGCGGCGTGGTGCTAGTTTCGATATTTCCCTGTTTCGACATAGGTCTATGAATGGTTATCATGAGTCTTATGTCTGGTTTGGCTTCGTATTCGAGCTCGATGCTCCTCTAACAGGGTTTCCTTCCCCGGTGTCTAACGTTCTCATCCCCTGTGCCATTGTTCTTTGACAAGATCGACGCAAGCGCAGCGCGCACTTGCTTCCAACCGCTGCAGCGTGTCGCAGAACCTCACGGGGTTTGCGTTGCCTACGCGGGGTTGACAGACGAGATGGAGACGCTCCTACGGTAGGTCGTAGCTACTGTAGCATTTTATTAATTATGACCGGTTGCTTGTGGCTACTGTACTAATGCCATTTGCAAACACACATCTCCAACCGGAACGAGACGCCCCAGAGAAGAGAACGGCCTCCGTGGTCCAGGATCGGCTCTTGGCGAAACCCATCTCGATTGTTGTTTGGGGACATGGTGGATAGATATACTAGAAGTTATACAGTAGGCGTGAGTTTCGTTTTTACTAGAATGCGTGCAAGTCTCCCTCTTTCTTTCCCTCCTGCATTCCTCCCTCCTTTCCTACCTTCATTTCTTCGTTCGTTCGTCCCTTCCTTCTTCCCCCCCTTCCTTCCTTCGCCCCACACTTTCGTTCCTCACCCACGCTTCCTCCGTTCCAAGAAACATCATATGCTAGAAAGACACCGCCTCACACCCCTATCTATCATCTTGGGGGACTGAATACTCGGTGGTGGTAGGCCATAGTCATGTATTCTCAGCGCCGCTCTTGCCTCCTCTCAAAGTCATATATAACGAATACACCTGTTTGGTTTAGGCAAACCGTTGGCAAGAGGTGAGACCCCCATCCCCTCCCAGCCCCAGGTGAACCCGGTAACTTTCAAGTGGAAGTGGAGATGGTAAATTACCGATCGTATATCAGTATAAGTAGCTTGGCGTAAATACCTCAAAATTATGCTTTTGGGATGCACACATAGCAAACGAAATAGGAAATGGTATAGCACGCACCTATATGCGAGGTGGAAGCGATCCTATCAGACTCACACCTTGACACTAGAATCACGAGATGTATTTATATTAAATGTTATTGTACCTTAACTCCGCCCAAGGGGAATGGTCCTATCACGTAGTGCGCACATGGTAAGTCACCCACGAGGAAGATGTATACCTAATATGCCCATTGCTTTATCTGGAAGTGGGCCCACCAGAAACAAAGTCAATTTTATGGAATCTGTCGGCCATATGCGAGTCTGTCCCACAAGCGGTTCTTCGTAGGATGCAGCTCTCCTTTCATGCGACTCACCCAACACCTCACGGCGCTTCGCGCTTGGTGCAAGCAACGTTTTGCGTAGTTTGTGAAAACCCAACGTGCTCCGTCCCGGAATTGTACGGGTGCGAAGGTCTATGGTCGTACAACTACGGCCATGCATGACATAAGTCCACCCCCCCTCACCCTCCCACCGCCCCTTCTCCTTCTCACTGACACCATTAACTTTGATTTCCTTCTTTATTGCTTAAATTTTTGTGCTTATCGCCGTCACCGCCGGCGATTGCAGCATCCACACGGCGATCGAGCACGATAATGTGGCCGTCTTCCCCACGTTCTTCACCGCCATGGATTGGTGCGAGACGCAGCTCATCCGATCCGTAGCCTCTGATCAGGACACCGGAAACCAGACCAGTGTTTGGGCGAACAGTCACTTCTCCAGACGACAAGGGTCCAGGTACTTGTCCCCGTTACCACCCGCTTCAACCACCACCCATGGATGGGGGTGTCAAATGCCGAGTGTCGACCATGACCGCTTGCCAATGCCAGTTACCCGCCGGCTCCTATTTCTGAGGCGAGGGGGGGCGGGAGATGTTGGTTGGTCGATGGGATGAGCGGAGTCTATAAGCCGAGATGCTCTCGAATGGTTTACGTGTTTTTCTACTGCTGCCTGTCGAACCTGGTGGGGCGGGTTACAGCACAGCTTTTATTATCTCGTTTATCGTGCACTCGTATAGTAGGAACGTTGCATGACACGCGATAGTAGCGGCGCTGCGCGTACGATACAGGCGTCGCGGAGTGACTGCAGCCGTGCCGAGTCGGGAAATTGTTTTCGGTCGTTGTCCGCGATGGTGCTGCAGAAGTCGAGTCTCCAGATGCCACGGAGAGTTTTTGCATTCCTAGACCATAGCAATCGGGCTGTTGTGATACTAAAGTTTTGTTGTGCGGGTAGATCGACAGTAAAGACAAGGCCGAACAATCCTAGTTCCAAGGTTGAGATACTGTCATCCCCAATGCTGTTGCTATTATTGCTGCTGCTGCAGGGCAATTGATCGAACGCCACCTTTTGTTAAAGGGCACCACGGCGACTCAGCCCCGATTTTCTGTTGAAGGTCCCGTGCCGGGCATACCCACGGCCCGGAACGTCCCATTCAGTAGTTGTAGCATACCTTGGCATCCCCGTGGGATTTTACGCATTTCCGCATTCTTGAATACCTCCATTCACACATATTTTGGTTGTCGGTTTGTGCCGAATTACTGTGTTGGAGTCTCTCACGGTTGATTGGAATCGTGCGCGCTCTGCTGCTGTTGATGCTGCAGGCATTGATGCCCCTATTGATATGCCTGTTTGTCTGTGTGCCTGGTTGTCTGTCAGTGCGTCTGATACATCTGTCGCGGTGTCCATCAAGTCGCTCCTTCGACAAATATTGGAGCTGCCGGAAGCTACTGTGGTGCTCGACGGTATAGAAAGGTGATAGCTTCCAGCGTGTATTGATTCGGTCCAGCTTGACTTGGTGTAGGCTGATTGTCTGATCAACTCGGTTGCTTGGTTTGCTGTCATACCGTCGGTGCCCCATGTGTGCTATAGCAGCTGTACAAGTAGTGGAGCTACAGCAATGGGTGCAGAGCTGTACATCGGCACCGAAACCTTGAGCTCTTTGGCGCATCACAAACCTCCCCGTGACAAACATGTCGTGCCCGCACACAACGCTTATATGTACCTTTGGTCACGAGCCGGCCAAAATTAGGGTGGAAATTTGCATCACGCAGTTGCTAGGGTGCCGGTTTTTGATAATTTGTCGCGAACGCAGTGCTGCAGTCAACATACGTTTTTTTTCCATCCCATTTATTATCTTTGCCCTTCTTATCTCTCTCCCTCTTTAGTCGTAACTCAGATCCGGGGTCACTAAGTAGTTTCTTCCCCCACTCCCCACTACGGTACGTGCCTTCCACGTTTATCGCGAAAAGGTTTCAGCACTTTCTTCCGTCGTCGACTTGCGTCGGATTTCGCCTACTCACGCCACGAAGGCGCTCTCAGCAATTGGTTCCTTTATGTTTTTTTAAATAAAGTGAAAATCTCACCACGGTGGGATTTGAACTCGGGTACCAATGCTAGTCGCCTTTGAAGCTGACCACTAGTCTACCGGGGTGACCGGCGTAGACTAAACTGCTCTGTGTTATACCAGGCATTTGGTATATACTCCATTGTTTCGGTGTTCCATTGGTGCTATCTCCTGTAAATGTTGTTCGTCTGGCCCCTAGTAAGTACAGACCTAATACTGGCATGACGTGCTGGTCAAAACGATGCTGCAATATGACGGCGGGAACAACTGCAACACAAACTTGTTTCCTCGTCGGTCTACTGTACCTTCGGGTGTCTGCCAATGTTTGCAGCGATTGCTCATGCTGTCGGCGCTTCTCATATAAAATGCTGTAAATGCTGCTAGGTATCGACTACGACTACTGTACCTATTCATGCTGCCTGTGCCGGTTCGTCGCGATTCTGTTCCGAACAGGTATTGCCACGAGGAAGTCTATGGAACAGGAGATATCATATTTTCGCCAGGAGATGACGGCGACCGCTTTTACATCATCACTGATGGACAGGTACGATTGCTGCGCCACAACGCACGCCGTCACCATAGAGTTCCTTGAACGTCCCTCTTGTGAATGTAACGTCCGAGCTTCTCCAAGTATAGAACGCGCCGGGCCCCGCTGCAGGCCGTGCTATCCACCGGCCCGTTTTTTGTGCCGGATGGCGGTTTGCTTTTCCATATAATGCCGATGGTGGTGGTGACGGCCGCGAGGTGGGTGATATGATGATAGTCTCAGCACGACGAGAAATATGTTGATGGGATTTTTATCCCGGTACCGAATATTGTAATTTGGAACGAGTTTTATCAGACGGTATTCAGCTGGCCAGCACACTTTATATTATAGTTTTTCGTGAAATGGCGAGGTGTTGGGATCCTTTTAAGCACCCAGGGAAAAGGATTGTCGAGAACCAGCACGCTGAGCAAAAAACATGCCCGTGGTTTGTGAATGCCACTAAACACTCTGTCCAATGCGCCCACTCTTAGGATGGACCGGGCAGGAGTCGGTTCAAACGCAGGCGCTCGTGGTGTAGAAGCTCCAAGGGCACGTGCAATTTTTCGTCGACACGTAGATGAATGGTGACCAATAAGCCAATAAGTGTATAAACCGTTGAATGCTCCACAGAAGAACACGCGTATTTCCTCTGTGGAACTCCCCAATAGCTTCACACCGGTATCGCTGCACAAAGTACACGAGTAATCTGGAGCGCCTCCCTGCTCTCTGCTTGGTGAATGGGATATCAAATCATCGCCCATCATATATAATATATCATGGTGATAAGCCAAGACCACCAAATACGCGAATCCCAGCTACAATTAATGTACATGAAACCCGACCAACAAAAATCTCCAACAGCATTCAACAACCTCAAAAATAGAGTGTCGTATATCGAATTCAACACTAAAATGTCAGCCTCTCAAATGTCAGCCTCATATTCAAACTTCACCATTCCCTGCCATTCCCACTAAAAATATGTCAAATTCAATCTCAGTATAGAACTCCCAAAAATAGAGTGAAACCTCGAATACAAAATAAGAACTCCCAATCAGAACTCATAATATCAAAACAATAGAAATCAGAACTTTAAATCCCAGCGATACAAAAATAAAAACCTCAAATCTGAGAAATAAAAAACAAGAACTTGAAATGTGAGCAATTCTGAGAAATAAAAAAAAAGAACTTGAAATGTGAGCAATACATAAACCAAAACCTCAATTATCATTAACCGTAAATCAAAACCTCAAATCTAAAAAAAAGAAAAATCAGCTCCTCAAAGAACATTTCGGCTCCTTGAACCTCAGATGAAAAGAAAACACGTCCTCAAATCTCAAGAAACAAAAAAACAGCTCCTCACTTACCAGTCTTAAGGAGGCCTTGGGGATAAGAACAAGTCGCCAAAATGTCGCCTGGTTCAAGATCGGCGAAGTCCGAGAGCAGGGTAGTTTCGTAGCCGTCGATGATGATAATGCCGGTTTCGAGATTCGCTGATCTTGATCGACTGCGTGTGATGCTTTGGTCGCGCCAACATTATGTTCGTACGTATCTATTGCGCGATAATTATATCGCGCGTACGAGGTATGCTATACCTGGTATAATGGATGAAGTATCCACCTGCTGTGCTACCAACCTATTTTTAACGCGAACATATAGCATACCATGCTTCGTTTATCAATATTGTATACGAAGGAGTCCGAAGTTCGAAAATCTCTCTGCATGATACATTTACGACGTTGTACAGCAGTAGTCCTGCAGTAGTAGTGGTGGCAGAGGACACCTGTAAGCTGATCCTAAAACAACTAACAATGCATTACGAGTATAGCATGCGAGTGTGGCACAGAAGCATCGTGCAAGACTGCCACAGAACTACCAAGCGTATTACGCCATCATAGCCCGAACACAGCAGGTATCATAAACAACAAGCGGTGCTGCTGTCACACAACGTCGGGGTTCTAAAAATCTAAAGGTCACCCAGAGTCACCCGAGGTTCAAGAACCCGTATTCGTGCGTGATACCTGTCGCATGCACTAACTATTTATTGGTAGTGGTTGAGTCCGTGGTGTGGATCGTCCGGATGTGATGTAAGATGACTCGATAGAATGAAAGGGTTCCAAGGCGAGTGCGTGCGTTCATTTGTTGTCTGCTCCAAAATCCCGCGCTCATTTTGTACTCCATTAGTAAACCTCATGAGAGATGGATCCCCAACCTTTACATGAGGAGCTTACAAACTTGACCCATGAAACGGAACTTTCGCCCCAGAAAGCTCTAAGGCCGTCTGCAGGACGCGGTGCATCGCGCGCCTGTCGCATGGCCGTCGAGGCTACAGAAAGGGAACTCAAAGGTTGGATTGAAACAAGACAAATCTACAACACGAAGGAAAAAAAAAAATGGAAGGTTTTCTCTGCTATGCTCTAAAAATACTATGTTGGCTGTCTCTACGGTTCCTGAAACTACTGCAGGTGTCCTGGCGCTGCTGACGTCGGTGTTGGCAGTGCTGCGACTCGGCTAGGTTCCCTCGGGACCCTTCATCTGGAAAACTGAACAAATCTCGCTCGTCCTCGAGGGGAGATAAGCTCTCCCGACTGAGCCCTAACCAGCGAGTACTTGGAACAACCGCTTGCGTGACCAATGTACCCACTGGTGTGATGGAGCGGGCCGCAGTAGGTTCTAACATGAGCACGCGTGGTGCAGAAGCTCCAAGGGTACATATATATTATCGTCGTCGTCGCATATAGAAGTGGTAATCAAACACCGCGGAACCGAAACGCGTTAACTTACTCTGTAGGACTCCCAAAACACGTTACACAACTGTCCTTGCATCAGGTGCCTAATCTCTCACACTCCTTCTTGACGGCAACTGACAGAGCTTAACATCACGAACAATCGTCTAGCAGTTGCACAGGGATTCATGAGCCACACCGCCGACTCTGCCACGTTGCGGCTTGCGGCACAACATTTGATCAATCCCGCGCACGGGAGCTAACAAAGGCGGTGGTTGCATGCGGATGCCAGAACCGGCCTCAAACCCCCACTCCACTTTTCTCACCGAATGGGGCAAATAGTAAGGTAAAGAGGTAAAGAGGTAAAGAGGTACAGCACTCCGTCAACGTCAACTACTTTCCAAATCCGTTGCCGTTTTAGTCAGGTTTGGTAGTTTATTCATCTTGTTGTGGATACTATGTCTCGCGTGTATACGGACGTTGCCATAATTGGCGCTAAACCTCTGAGCACTGACTGAATACTAAGTTTGTAAGAAGGGCTATTCATAGCTCTTTCTTGACTTACGGCGGGCTCCTCGACAACAACTACTATTCGCAATGATCCGCACCGCTACGCGTTGGCTTGCTTGACAGGTCCTGGTAGAGCAGTCGCCTGATGGATCCTCGAGGACTCAAGAGCTCCGCGACGTCCGCGACAGGCGCCGGGCGATCAGCGTTGCGCGTGCTGGCGGGCAGGTGAGAGACGCATGTAGGGCCGGAGGGGTGGTCTTGATCATTGTAGCCAACCAATACGTTTGGAACGGATACGCGGTATTGTAACAGTACAGTTTCCTGATACATATTCTCATCTGCCCCCCCTCCTTCCGACTGCTGCCGCCGCTGCTCACGAGCTTTCTGTTTTATCGTATGTTTTGTAGATGGCTAAACAGTGACGTCCTGTGGGAGGTTTAGAGTTTGGCACTGGTTATCCTGCCGGTCGCGTGGTAAGCACGCTGAGTGGGATTGAGGGGCGGGGGGTAGTTCCAAATTGCTGTCTCGAACAGCAACAAGCAGCTAGGCGGAATGATGCGGCCCGAGGTTCAGCACATCATGCCCACCGAACCGTCCTCCCGTTTAACGGCCGTCTAGCCGAACGCCATCTCTAATTTTGGGACAAAACCATAGTGCTGATGTCTCCATACCGGGCGAGTTGTTGCGGCCGGGAGCATCGCGCACAGTAAAGTTTACAAAATAGGGTTTACAGCTGCAATTTTACGACGATGATACTCTTGGCGAAGAGTCCGCTATACTCGTTTAATGGCGCGTTAGTATCGTTTTTTTGTAGTCGTTGTTTGAGCAACGAAAACAACTATTCCATGCAGAAATGGTTCTCCACTATGGTAGTGTAGGTTGGTTGGACGTTTTTCAAGAGAGAAGACGAGGAAGAGGCACAAGGAGAAATACTCGACGAACCTTTAGGCGAGTAAAAGCAGCTGCTATCGCTGTTTTCGTTCCAGCAATGTCCCCCCCTTGCAACTGACCGCTCCAAGTGTCTACTTTTGTTGACATACTTCGTATGTTTTCAATATCAAGCTAAAGTCTTGTCTAACCGATCGCCACAGGCCACGCAATATGTTAGTTTCGCGGGGTCCTCCTTCTAGTCTCGACAGGCCGGCGGAGTGTTTCCCGCTGGCGTGGGCTAAAGCGAGTGGGGACAAGCGGTGCGCTGACACAGTTTCACACCAGCTACCAACGGCAGCAATACCATTCGGATAAGGAGCAGGAATATGGTAGCACTGCTGACGCTGCACAACCCAATAATTTCCCGACGCCGTGCACCTGTGTTGCATTGCCCACAAAACCCAACATGAACAACAATCAAGTAACGCCTAATTTGTAGAAGGCGGGGTTGGGTCAATATTAGCCCTTCACAAGACCAAAGTCACCAACACCGTGCTCCCCACTGAAACATCCCAAAGACACAACACGCTCCGAAGAAGAAATCAATAAAGTCATGGTAGAGCCTCTTCGGTAGCTTGATGTTACTCGGTTCTCTTAGAGTTGGATAAATTCGGTTCTCCGCGACTCGAAGCAGGTAGCCGCTTTGGTCGAGGCTATCACGCCGCCTGTTTAGGCAATGTTTACACTTCCGAGGTCGAGGTTGAAAACATGTCGCCCAGGACTCTTCCTGTGTTCCGTGTAAAACATCAAGGAAGGTGTTCCTGTGGGGGAGAGATAGGGATCGATGCTACAGGCGGCATAATTGGCCTCAGACGTGTGCCTCAGATATCAAAGAGATGTGTACCAAAATGCATAAATAAGTTTCCTGCTGTATGCGAGTACTCGTATATATATTCGAGATAAGTACTCATTGCAGTACTAGAACAACGACAAGGAGCCAAATGTCTAGCCTACAGCGACAAGGCCGTGCCCCATATAGAGGTCATGAAACTTGCTGTCGCTCTGTCACACTGTAGTGAGTGCACCGAAGTGTCGTTTTGGGGGGCGGGAGAATTTCGGATCGATGATGTTGATCATATTGCCGACAGCCCCTCACAACTGCTTCCACGATTCAGGGGAGGCTAGTTCTTGGCGATATCATGGGGGTTATGCTTTGGAGAACTTTATAGATTCGACTTGATATATAGACCCACGGGTACCGGTCCTCGTCTAGCTACTGAAGGTCGACCTCGAGAAGCCACCCGGCGAAAGAAAATGACTCCCTTAGGGTTAGGCCCTCGACGTTCTGATTCCGGCTTAGCGTCTCCGTCAATCCCTATCCTCCACACAAGCTGCCCGTGACATCTCCCGTACGTCTCTTACACACCTGGTACCTATTGCCACCTTTGTTGTTGTTGTTGGTGTTCAGGTCCTCCACGAAGTCGGAGCTATCTTCGGCTACGTAGGATACCAGCTCGAAGAACGGCGGGGCCACTCTGCTATAGCCGCGACACCATCCACTGTGACTGTCTTCACCAGGTCCAACCTCGACAGGTGAGTGCTTGGCCGTGTCGAGCGACGGTCTTGATGGTGATGCCGATGCAATATAATACTGTAGGATGGCGCATGCGTGTTGGGGCCTGCGTGGGACCGCGGTTGTGCTGTTCAGTCGCAGCCCCGGGGTACCAGACTGGCACATTGATCAATGACGACGGTACACACTCGGATCAGCGACGATAGAGGCAGGAGGTTTGGTCGAGAAACAAAGGGACTCCTCAATAAAGAGGGATGGAGATGAAGGCACGATATTCGTCGATGGTGTTGCCGCTTGCATGTAGGGCGGGGAATCTAACATGGGTGGAATAAACCCTCCGCAATCCCCTGAAGAGTACCGATATCTAGTGCCGCGTTGTTCGGGGGGTGGTGGAGTGTTCCAAGTCAGTGTTCGCTCGATCGTTGCTAGGTCACAATATTTTGCGAAGGAGGGGGTCATATTCGGGACAAAGCAGCTCAGGCTATTCCTAGCCCATCACGTTCGAGTTCATGCGGAGACGGGAGGGGAGGGGGTGAGGGGGGACCAAAGCGATGGAGCTAAGACATTTGTCGATTAAGGGACAGGCGTAAGGCTTGATATGCTGAATGGATGGGTGTATGGCGGGGCGTAATTAGCTCCGGCCATTTGGTCAAGAAAAGTCCGATACGAACAGCCGGGGCCTACGGGGTGCAGGGACGCTACTGCAGTAACCCACTTGACGCCCCCCCCTCCCCCCTCCATTGTGCTTGCGCTTCAGGATGCTGGAGGAAAACCCGCGGCTGGTGTGCCTCGTCGAGAGGAGCGTCATGAAGCACCTTGCGCTTGAGCTCAGCAGCCTGCCCGCCTAGCGTTACCAGGAGTTGGAAGTGAAGTCTTGCACAAAGATATATTCGGTGGCAGAGGAAGGCAGGGTCTCCATTGTCGCAGCAGTATGGCCCACCGCATACAATGTCTTGCCGTGCCTGGGCGGGGGGTCAGACGAGGCTGGCGTAGACCCATCTCGAACTCGGTGGCTGCATGGGTCTAGCAGAGGATTATAGTTGCTTGTCCTTTGCATTTTCACTTCGTCGTGCATGATGCAGTTTCAAAAATGTGGCGGGGATGTTCTCGCCAGGGTTGCCAGGGCTTAGTGACCGCGCGTGTTACCCTCCTATTTCAAGGTTGTGGTCGTGGTAGGAAACAACATCTTCACCCGGAGAAGTTGTCGATGCTTTCCCGCCTGAGGGTCAACTCGAATACCACGAGAAGATGAGCCAAGTCGGTAGGTGGTGAGTTGTTACCGTTATTGCGGCGGGTTATCTGTCTTTTTCAATAGTGTGAGCCTGTAATGGGGAGATGATGGTTGCCATATACGGTGGTATCTCCGGCCCAGCACCCTGGTGTGAGGTTTTGACGTCTAATTCGATCAACGCACGACGGCGTGGGCGCGTACGCGAGATAATTGGCTACTAAATATTTGCCATGCTGTCTCCTACTATAGGCGCCATCCGTGGTAAGGCGGACTTTTTTTTTGGGGGGGGGATGGTGACGAACCATCCCCGGTTAAGATCTGAAAAAAATATGACACCCTAATTGGGGTATGAGTTGGACGTATTCGAAGTTCAATTTTTTTAAAGCCATGTTCATTGCCGGGTTTCTACCGGTTTTACCTATATCCTTAAGGAAATTCAGCAAAACGCATGGGGCGGGGATGGCCCGAAAAAATCCCCGGTTTTGAAAAAGCGTCAGACCGAGCTGAACGTTTCAGGGTATGGTAATGTTGGGGCGGGGATCACGAATCCGTCAATATTTTTTCCAAACTCGATCATGCGACCGAGTTACAGCTATATGTAAACACGCCAAAACCGGGGATGTCCCATAAAAACCCCTCCCCCTTAAACCGCCAACAACGTGCCGCGAAGGGCTTGCGTTTATCAGGGGTGGGTATATTTGGGTTGGGGATCACGAATCCGACGTTATAATGTCTCAATTAGGTATCTCCGTTGACTAATAGCCATGCCAAAATGGGCCTTTCCGTAAGCATTTAGATGTTTTCAGTTTTTTTCAAACTTCTCTCCCCTACTGAGATTTTGTCTCCCCAACTTTCTGAGTAGCTCTACCCCCCCTAAGTCGGCCAAGCGGAATCGATTGGCGAGGTGGGCAAAAAAAAAAAAGCTCGGGAATGCGGTAGAAAAAAAAGTTCGAGGCCATCCGAACCTTTTTTTTTTTGCCCACTTTTTTAAATGTCGTTTTTGGGGTTCTCTAGGCGGACCAAAAAACCGGTTTTTGATTTCTTGTTTTTTTTAGCTGGGGAGGGCCAGTCCGCCTTACCGCGGATGGCGCCTATAGTCCGACGACATCCTGCGTAAGCACCGTCTTCGTACGGAAAAATAATGATGTGATTTTAGTTCCAAAACCACGCATTCGGTTTTCGAGTCCAGTGTTGCGGGTTATGCGCTAGGCCGCCATAACGTGAGGCACACTGCTACTGCCATACCCCACACACGATCCCCACGAAGGCCAACAAATCAAATTAGTTCGACCTGTTGCCCCGCACCTTCTCCTGCCGGGCTTTGCAACGCTCACACCTCAAACGCAGTCTAAACACCACAGAACGTTTCTTATTATCAGTGCTGGTGATCCCACAGGTGGGTGGAGATCGACCACGCACGTCACGAAAGCTCGGGAAATTTACCGACCTGAGCGCTGGGCTGTTAATTGCAGGAGCATTTGCACCGCCAGTTGTGCCCTCCCCCCGACGCCGATTGCGCGTAATGCGTACTGTGCTGAATATCTGCCGCCTCGTCCCATCATGATTGATCCCAACGCTGCTACGACTTCCGTCCGCGTGTATGGGCTCTTATGCTATCGCCTTAAAGCCTCTTGTCACGCTTGGTAATTACCGTCGGGTTAAAGTTGCTGCTTGTTCTTACTGCTGCACAACGGAGTGCCTTTGTGCTTCACAAAACCCAAACAACAAAATATAAACTGACAGCAGGGCCCACACTCTACGTATCGACTGTGCTTCTGCCTCATGTTGCGAACCATACCGCTCTCCAATGTCGGTATCGGTTCATCACTTTGTCTGTCGCGGCTGCTTCGGCTGCAGCTCCGTTCGGAGTGGCATGATACACCACCGCGACCAAACAATTTTGAAGCAATTATCTAGGTTACTCTCTCGACCAATAGCTGTAATCTACCAAGAACAGCTTCCCCCATGTATACACCCGACCACCAGCATCGATCGGCACACAAGAAGACGTTCAGTAGGCCAAGTTGTTGCGTTGGTCTAACTCGAGTGCTCAGCAATACTTGACTTTGTGGAACGCTGTCACACAAGAGTTTGCCTGGTATTTTGCGGAAAAAGTGCAGTTGCTGAAATTTCACGTCACAGTTCAAACATTCGCTTCTTGAACGACCACGGACGAGGACCTGCATGCATTACTTGTTGCACTGGACCATCGCGGACACCGACTCGTGAACAGTGCCCACAGCGTTAGTGCTAAGGCCTCTTCAGGTGACGACCTTTAGACGGCTATTACCATATTGGTCTTAATATGTACTTTGGATTTATGCTTGTCCGGTGCGGGGGCCACGGTCGGCGGCAAAACCCGATCGGTCTTCTTGGTGTCCTTTCCCACCGTGTCGTCGTTAAGGTGCCCCAATAAGACATTCGAAGAAACCAAGTATATACTATCTTATTTTATGTCCACCTTTACTGTTTATAAGCCCCCCCTGTTGAGTATGTTCGGGGTACAGCTGTAAGCTGGGATTATTGCGCACACATGTGAGGTGGCATGCGTGGAATCTGCATATGGCAGAAGGTATGTTTGTTCGGGTTGGATGTATTGGTCCAGGATGTAACTATCCTTGTGACTGATGCCCGACGTCCGAGGGAACCTCACATCCCCTCCTCGATATAACCCAACGCGAGAATCCCTCCAACCTTCACCAGGAGTGCTGTTTGCCTCACTTAACTGCGTAAGACCTATCACGCCACACAGTCTCGATCACGCTAGCGCGCTAGCGTGCCATCCAGACTCTGAAGGCTAGGAGCATCGACCAGCACGAGCCCCATCTGTCAAAGACGCCGGAAACTTATGTAAGATAACTACTTACTGTAGGCAGAGCTATAAGCTCGCCCAGACCTTGCGGAGCGAAAGTGGGGAGAAAAGGAGGAACATGGGGCGAATGCACAAGCTCTGTTCGACAGCGGCCAAGGTGGAGTGCGATCTGGTGACGACGGCGGCAACGGCTAGGGGCGGCAGCGAAGGAGGTGAAAAGGGAACCGAGGATCTGGCCAGAGACAACAGCAGCAGCAGCAGCAGCCGAATAAGCAGCAGCACCTGCAGCATCAGTACCTGCAGCAGCAGCACTACCTGCAGCAGAGTATTTACCGCAGAATGGAACGGCCCGGAGTGGTGGTAGCCAACAGCAGTACCAGCCCGCATGGCGCGATCCTGGCTGTTTTACCCATGGTTGAGGTCAAACGGCACTACACCTGCTAATGGCACATTTTGTGTCTCCGGACAACTGTGAGCATGTCTTTGTTGGTCACTTACTGTAGGTGTAACGACCTCTGATATAAAGTTTTGGACGTGCGATAGCCGAGCGATCAATCACATGACAGCAGATGCTACAAACCAGTTCAATCGCAAGGCGCCCTAAAAGCGACAGGAGTAGGTCGCGATTGGCGATGGTACAGTGAAAAAGGTTATTTTCGTAGCGACGTTGAACTCTGATACAGCGGTAGGTGTACGGTTACCGCGAGTTCATGTAGTGGTCGGTCGTGCCATACAGTAGTAGTTATTGGCATATTTTCAAGCTTTTCGCGCCAACTCGTGAGCTCACGAGTCTTGGGGAGTGAGGAGAAGAAGTGGCCTCTCCGGGACACCAAATATCAAATATTCAGATCGTTCCATTATGGTATTGGATCCTCCGGTGCGATCACCAATTTGCGAAGGAACTTACAATGCCTTCATGTCAACAATATTTCCCCCAGCGGACAGTACCTTCTCTTCTTGTCAAGAAACTATTCCCCGCTGGAAATCGTCATACTTTCCCGACCAGAAAATAGGTTCCACCATCTTGTCCCGCCACGTCCCGGCAAGAAAGTGGACCTCAAACCTACGACGCGATGTCATCCCGCCCTGAAAGTCGTTCACGGTAAACAGCGCAAACGTCTGTCCCGTTCCGTCGCTTGTGTTTTTCTTACAAGGGAAAACCTTGGACAAAAATATGATAGCGGGTTCGCGTGCTAAACCTCGCAAGCAAAAGCTCCCTTGGCAAATTCCCATTAACAGCATGGTCGACGTTCGGTGGTGGCTTGGCCCTGGACAGAAATAACGCAAACTACAGCAAAAGGCTGTTCACCACTACACAATGCCACCCGTCGTCGTCGTGCCCCGGGGTATCAATATACCTACGTACATGGGTCGTTTCAGATAGAAAAATGTAAACCCCGACAATCGTTGCAAAGGGGAGAGCTGCGTGTGTTCAGCTTACGTGTACATATCTTACAGCAGGGGCAAATCTCTAAAGTAGCACCCTCCGACATTTTGTTGTTCGGATTCTGAATAGGTGAAAAGCTATAGGCCTCCTGCGCAAGACGGGAACACAACACAAATTCAGACGAATTCAAGCGATAGCGTATCAACTAACGAAGTGGTAGGGGGCAAACCAGCAACCCCATAAACGAAGAAGATTCGCCTATTTCCGTGGCCTGCCTCTATGATCCCGTAACAAACACATGAAGTGAAATATATAAATCTACACAATACGGCTGCGGTTATTTCTGAACGGACGATCCCCTCAAATGGCCTGCTCCCGCACCAACTCTCCCGTGTTTGTGGTGCGATGGCTGAAACCCGTCAAAACGATAGGATGGAGTTACCGCGGGGCTGGCTCCCGTACAGTACCGTGGCAGCACAGGTAGCGAGTGATTATCGTCCAACCCGTACCGTGGTGCCGTCTCCCGTACGAAATGTCCCAAACCTCCTAGCCTTAACCCAACGGCAAAGCAGTGCCAGCCTCAAAACGCGTAAGGGAGGAATGCCTTGATCTGGTTGGGTCAAAACTATTACCCCTACCGTGTAATGGTTCGAATCAAGCTTGGTTATACATACCACTCTCGTTGGACCCAGAAGATGCCAAAATATCTTAGACTCGAGCGGAGGACGAAGTACTGGAGGTCATAGTCACGATCCTCCATTGCATTGGATATTTCACGGTATATCGTTTTCCCCATTGAATCACGCACATGCTCATCCCCACACGACTGGAGGCTGGGCTAGGTGCAGATGACGCATACTTGCCGTCCCCCTTGAAACTACCGCGCATCCGTTATATCTAGTCGATGTGATCTACTTCTACACAACAAGCCGGTATCGCCGCCAGTATGACATGTCCACCCGTACCGGGCAAGTATGCAAGTATGTCTACCGCCTACTGAAACGCCAACGTAATCTACCATTTTGGGGGGATCACTCTCGTACTATCCAACGATCTATAAAACCTTTTGAAAATAACTCGACCTTGCCCTCGGCTACGTTGCCAACTAGCGTGTGTTATACCACGAGGATCGTTCACATAAACAGCATATATCAACGCTCTATATGTATTCCACTGCCTCCAGACGCATGCTACCATAGAGGTGCACCAAAATGTGTTTCTCTCAGTTCCTCACTTGAGGGGCTCCATACCTCACCGAACAATTTCTTTTTGGAGATAAATAAAAGTGCTTCATGCCCGATTAGACCTATTCCATGACCCAAGTATTCTACGAAACATATTGCAACAGTAGGTTAAGGAGCCCGATCATTCAGAAGCCATGTCAGCCAACACGTTCCGCCTCTACCAAAGCACGCGCCTCCAGCTCGACACCAACCTCATCCTGCCTTGCGCGACTTTGTTGGGAGGGCTTTACTTGGGGCGTGCGTAGGCCTTTGACCATAAGGACAGTCTGCCCAGCAACGGTAAATATCATGAACACATGGGCCGCAATAAGCAGAATCGTCATGGCCGACGAACTCCGGCTTTCCTCTTCCGCAAGGTCAACTTTGAGCAGAAGAGCGACGTACATGCTTGCCAAAAGGATGCCGTTTCCCCAACGGTATAGCCACATGTCGCCATCCGACTTAAACGGGGAAATAGCCTCGGAGAGAAACATGAAAACCAACGCGCAAAAAAACACGGTCGCGACCTGTTCAGCAGTGTCCGGCAGAACAAACACCGACACTGCGGTAAGGACGATGCGGCGCCCGTACTCCACGATCTCGTAGTAGTAACATGAAGGCTTGTATGCGGCCCATATAGCCTGGTATGCCTTGAGGCCCGGCAATGCGTCCCTATCAGGTCTCTCGAGCTCCCGACGATGGCGCACCACCCAAGTCGCAAAGAAAGCAGGGATGCCGACCGGGTAGAGGAACACCATGACGCCAGCGTACAGTAACCATGTTTGGTGTATTTCGGAATTGCAGACGATGCTGTAGTCAGCACGGAGGTAGGAATTGCCATCATCCAGCGAATCACAGACAAACGTCTGTAATACTGTGAATGAGACGGAAGAATATACCAAAAAGACGATAAACAAAATCACCGACACGTGCTTGTGCTTCACCATAGATACTGCTGTGTCGGAGCTCAGGTTCCTCCTTTTCGCAACCAAGAACGAGCCAGCACACGCAGAGATTATAACAATCGGTGCCACAGTAACAATCGCCAGCTTGTCGTAGAAGTTTGTGCTGAGGAAGCAGGAACTCGAGAGAACGTAGCTGATGTCAAAATTGACAAGTGAAATGCCTGAGAGAAACTCCTCATACTCGTCCGGGTACACCGATCCGGCGATCTCAGCGAACTGACAGAGGCACACAAGAACACAAGAACACAAGAACACAATAGCAAAGAAAGTGCATGGGTATGTCGGTCAAGGGACATTTTAATAGTGGTTTGTTCGTTGAGTAGCGAGGTAAGGTAGACATCGATACTCGATACTGCCGTATGCGACGAACTATCGGACAGGGCTGTTCGCACAGTCTAATGCAACGGCAAGACGGCTGCGGCTGCGACTGCGGCTGCGACATCAACAGTGTTTCATCAACCACATGGGTGATCACCTAGCTAGCTGGATTTTCACACATACTCGCCCTCCTTTGCAGGGTCGTCCTCGAGATTGACAGCCCTGGTTTGGTACTGGCGTGTTCACGTTCGCCGTGGATTGATTTCGGGTTCGTGTCGTTAACTACGTCAGGTACATTGCTCAGATGAACTGTCCGGATCTTGACATGGACCGCCGACACCTACGATAAACGCTTCGTGGTACTGGAAAAGCAACTACATGCAATAGTTTGCGCTTGTCTGTTCAAGGTGCCTTTGCACAAACCAATGTGTTGCCCGCCCTCGCAGATACGTTTGAAAACGATTGCGACATGTCTGAAGTACGAATTGGATTCGATTTTATCTTGGACGGCACCCACCTGAATGACAATCTGAAGTACCACCACGACGATTCTGATGGTAGACAATGGGATTACTTTCCCAAGCAATGCACGGTAATGCTTCAGTTTCCCCTGCCACGAACGTCTTACTATGTTCTGCTCCCGGTGGGGTCCAGCCCCCACCCTCTGGAGAAGGTATACCGATCCCAATATGACCACGACCAAGACCATCACTAGTGCCATTGATGAAAACGCCACTGCCAATCCCCTGCTGGGTCCAGAGCACTCGTTGCAGCGTCTGCCCAACCCTGGAGCGTAACCCTTTGCACAGACGGCACAGTCTGCGTGGTAGGAATCATATGGGGGAACTTGAGTGTGAGGCACATGTTGTTGAGGAAGGCAGGGTGCAGATTCAAGATATTTTATCGCGAGGTTATGTGTGTTCGAGGTACGTTGGCGGTAAACCTCGGTCCATGGCCGGATATCGCTAACCTTTCTAGTTACCAGACAAGACATATCGCCCAACACCTAAGGCTGCCATTCCCACGTGGTTTACGGACAGCCCCCGTCCCGTTGTGACCCCTAACTCTAAGCAGCATGCCCGAGAGGGTGGCTGCACGCATTAAAAGTTATGTATTGACTTACATGGACCTTCGTAGCCAATGGCGCAATAGTCGCTAGGGTCGACACCGCCATTGCACGCATCTTCTCGGTAGCATTCGAGCACTTCTGGGCTCTCGACCGAAATGCGAAAATACCCGTCCTTGATGTCAAATGTTTGGAGACTGGTGACCGTCGAATTAGGCCAGACGCCTTCGGGTATCATCTCACAGGTGGGAACCGTTTCTGTATCAATCGTCACGTTGCTTAGGTCACTTTCACATCCATCCGGCAGACATTGGGCACATGCCAGGCCAAACCGGCAGCTATCAGGAGAAGTCTGTCCAAAGCGGACAAGAGAGGAAACAGGAACAAACGTCAACCATTTACCAATTGCTGTAGGCACAGGTTCCCATGAATATTGTAGAGGACGGTTGGGTCCGCCTTTTACCAATGGGAGAATAGACACGATCTTAAATTTCTAAGGGCACGTCTACCAGCGAGCTGTGTTGCAAGTTCTCTGGCATACCCCTAACTACGAGCGCCTTTGAAGGGCAGTTGTATGGTATTGGCAACGATGTCTTCTACAGTATACCCCTTGCGCCTTATAGTGGATATGGTTCCGTCGCCGTGTAGTGGAGTCGCAAATGGAGAAGCACGTTGCTATCACCGCACGCGACTGCTGAACTCGATTCGACCAACGATACCTCCCGTCTTTGTTATCCGCCGGCTAAAAGTTGTGCGAAAATGTGTTAGTGGTACTCACGTCTTGGATGTAGCTGTACGTTCCAGAGGCGCAGCCCAGAATGTTACCGTCAAAGGTCACGTTCTGTAGCACCATAACGGCGGACTCTAGACTTTGTATTGCCAGGCCGCCCTCCATAGCCATGTTCTCCTTGAACACTGTACTTATTATTTCCAAAGCACCGGTGTTCAATAGAGCTCCCCCCGTCACGTCTGGAACACCGGCAGACATTTGGCAAAACGTTAGTGTCATCATGTCACTTCGAGATGCGACTCTTTATTATGTGCGTGGCTGCGTTAGGTACAGTAGACGCACCTGGGTGCGCATACGCTGCTCATAATCTTCCACCCTATGTATGTTTTGATTTTGTAAATTTCGCGAACTTTGGAGGCAAGTACGCTGCTAGGCTGGCGTAGCGTCGCATGATGACTCGGATCACGCCGAAAATGTCTTCCACAGACGCTCCACGCGAACACAGTTGCTCCTTGTTGGTACGCGGTACGAGTGAAACCGCAGAACGCCAACATGAACTGCTTGGCGTGGAAATAGTTCACGCCTGCACTATTGACCACAAGTCAACGCTATCGGACATGTTACTCAGTTGGGGAGCACACTCGAAATTCCGCTGGACAAAGTCTCACCAGCAACGTTTCGCCGAAAGGAAGAATCTTGAATGATTCTCTGACCCTCGCCGTCAAAACGAAGGGCGCCCCCACGCGTGCCATTGTTGCTCTCAAACCGACAGCGCTGAAAAATCGCTGTTGACCGTGACGTAGACGCCAGACGAACAGCTCCTCCGGACTTGGCTGTATTCAATACAAATAGTGTATCGCTTATGCTGAGCTCTGATGGGTTCACGCTTGATATTGCCCCGCCGTTGTCCAAGGCCCGATTGTCGATAAAGGTTATCGTCTCCATTAAACCTGCACAATATGAGACCGGGCGGGAGCGTCGAGCGGCGTTCAACCATGGGTTTGAGGAAATATCAATTGCCAACTCTGACACGAGTCTGCGTGTTCAGGGAAGAGTAGCATGCTGCCGTTTCGTCGCATTGCATTCGGTGGACCTCATAGCACTTCAACCCCGCAGGGCTCTTGCATGCGTTCGATAGCTTCGAACAGCACCCACGGGCGTTGTCCGGCTTTGCCAGTAACCAGAGAAGGAAAGAGCTGGACTATAGCATTCTCTGAAATAATTTCATCATCAAACCTGCGCTATCAATGCTGGCCAGATCACCTCACAACTCAGCAATCATATGCCTTCGTGATGTGCCAGGAGCCGTTCCTGCTATACCCCGCGGTATTTTGGCAGGCTAATCGACAATTTCCTGACTCCATTGCATACCTCCACACGCAGAATTTCACGTCCACTGGTAGCCGTGGATACACACTCAATCAAACGACTATATCTCCGACCTCCTCCAGCCTACAGCCCAGCTGGCGCCAGATGTGGACAGCGCTGTGGATTATTTGAAACACAATATGTTCCACCTATCCCCCCACCTTGGGTAACGTTAATGGTCGATGAAGTATTCTCCTCATGCGCCACGCTGGCGATGGTGATGCTGGAGTCGGTCGTCTTGATGGCCCCTAACAAACCAGTATATGTTGCACGGTAAACGCGATGTTTATGGTACGGAAGTTTATGCAGTTGTCGACAGATATAGGCCGCATGTGTACTTCCACTAAAACCTTCACCAGAGTCACACGCGACACATCTAAACCTGATCTGT
This sequence comes from Saccharina japonica, assembly GCA_008828725.1. NCBI lineage: Eukaryota > Phaeophyceae > Laminariales > Laminariaceae > Saccharina > Saccharina japonica. Next base: position 100,360 of record MEHQ01004345.1, read on the forward strand.
GCATGTGCCATGTATAAATAAACGTTTTTACCTATTTAGGCTAATAACAGCCCAAGTCGCTTCGCTATCTCGGCCTTGCCTCATATTTAACGTTGTCTTTCGAACTAACATTAAACTTATTCCGCTGATAACCACGTTCTCGTTGAATTGTAAAGCAGTGGCCTAAAATACACATCTCTGCTGAGGTATACACTGCTGTAGCCGATCATTTCGAAAGGAAATCACCACGAAGTGTTTATTATGGTCGGTCATGTTTCGGATAAGCTTGCTACGTCTTCAGAGGCATAATATATTTCGAAATACATTTGGCTTCCATACAGCACCTGCTCGGCTATTTTGTTTTCCCCCGCTCATCCACTTTCGCCGGACCGGAAACCGTCCCCAGAGCATTGTACCATACGCACGCCCGGGGTCTAGGACTCCACTGAGCTTGAGGAGACTACTCGTACCGTCGGTCAGACTGCCTCAACAGCCAGCTGAAGATACGCCAGTGGTGTCAGGTGACAGTTTCATCGTTGGTCGGTCGGCCTGTATTGCCGCCGCATTTTGCTTTAATTAAAACGCGTTTATTCTTTCATTCGTTCGCGATTCAGATGCCACGTCTACAGCGTGCGTTTCATTAATCTTGAGGGGCCGCGGCATATACCCGTGACGTAGTTCAGCGCATGCAAGGGCTTCTTCACAGTACATAGCTTGATGCGCTTTTGACTCTTTGCCGGTACGCATTGTTATTAGGTACCAGGCAGTGATTATTTAACAGATCAGAAAACCTACGGCGAGGACAATCCTGTCACATGTTTAGCATCTCCGCCAACTCACTAGCTGACATACATCCTTTCCATTTGCCAACAACACGATGGTCCTACTACATGCCCTACCACATGCAGTATCCGTGTTCACGACACGATGGTCTTGTTCTCTTTCTCACCTCCCTCACGGGTTGCTACATTGGAAGCAAATGTCGCGTTGCCGATGACGTTAATCGCCGACCGATCCGCGAGAATAGCACCTGCAGGTGTCCAACAATAATGACGACCAAGTTTAAATCACAATGATTGGAAATTATTGAGTGCACTTGTTATATTACCAAAACGAACACCAACGATGCAACACACATACATACATGTGAGGCGGGTGCACGGCGCAAGGCACCTCTGCTACGTGACTTGATCCCAGCCTTGCCCGTTTTTGAATCCAAACAGACCGGCTATACGGGTACCCATTTGTTTGATATTGCCCTTCTTGTAAAGTACAGTAGAACTAAGATCAGAATCACTGCACTGCTGGAAATTGGTTTACAGTGTGAAGCGAAGTTCTAGATTTGGTCGTGATCATGGCGGCGAACCGCGTGGACCAAAGGCAAATATTTGCATACACTATAGTTGACTTGTGATCACCACCAGCTAGACTACGTAGGTTTCTTGAATGCGCCACAATCGGCTGTCAACTCGAGACGCAATATATGATGCAGTAGCCTTCATCACCCGCAGTACGCCAGACAGTATGATCTATACTTCGTATGTTGTGTACCGTCAGAGAAGGCGAAATAAGCTACACATTTCATAGATGCATTCAACTCGCGGATAATCCACAGGTAGTCAAATGAACATTCCACAGGCATAGTGGCGATGGATACCCAGCACGATTTTCCCTCGCGGGTTTGAATCGGTCTACTGTAACATCTGTTAGGTTTGGGCGGGTAGGATGTATCTATACCTAGACAAGAAGTGCGGCGGCGAACCTAATGTGCCTAAAACGTAATGTACGTAAGAGGTCGTACCTACAGTTAGCTCATATTTCGGCAAGGAATATAGAAAATAAAATACCTAGGACGTAAGTACGGTTTGTGAGGCCACACTAATAAACCTGCGTTTTAAGTAAGGTACCAACGGTCGTACTTAACGCATTTAACGTACCTACATAAATACGTATCTACAATACTGGTACATATCCGGATACTGTACACAGGTACGTAGTGCGACCCAGGTAAACCTCCAGCATGTTGCATCACTGACTACCAGGTATAGTTCATAATACACGCGACATGTAGATCTGCGCGAGGGAGCGGCAAAACTCACAGTACGTGTTGACTTGCCTGAATCATAGGGCAACGTCTTCAGACGAATCAACTATCGCCCCCATTTGCCTCCTTAGTATCGCAAGAACACAACGCGTTGGCTTGTTAGCTTTGGGTAAAGGGTAATCGTGCCCTCACCCTACCTGGTTCAAGCTGAGGCAAACCCTCCAAATACATATTTCGGGAGAAGGTTACAGATATATACTCGTTTTGCATCTCATATAATTTGGATTGCACCATAATATTTCACCGTCGAGTTTCATTGGCCACATTGAACATACGTTCAGAAAATTGGTGTACAGTATAACAAAGCCCGTGGACGGTTTCCCTGTTGTCTCCTTTCAGACTGATCAAAGCTGTGTCTACCTTGGACATATAATATATATATATATATTGATGTTGGTTACAACTCAATTATTTTTCGTTGTCTTACAGATAATTGAAAACCAGCGTTGCAGGGTACCAACTACAGGGGCCAAAGAACAAGGCTTTATGAAATACATACTGTTAAACCGATAGTTTTTCTCAGCTGGCGCCAATTGCCTCAAGACATATGTATGTTAATCGAGAATCGCGAAACTGTTCGAAGAACTGGCCAAGAGGGAATCATTATCACGTACCGGATACAACACAACGCCTGCAGTCGAGCCTTTTATATAGGCAAATAATCGAGAGGCGACGACGCACTCCCTTACATTGTACCCATTCTCCGCACAGTCAAAATGCCGACGCCGATTGTTGAGGTACACCCTGAAAAGTAGCGTCGGTCTTGCATGCGCTCATGCCCCGGCCGACATCAGCGACGTTTGAGTTATTCCACATTATTTTGCCCCCGAGGTTTATAGGCTTAAATATGCGAACCGTCCGACTTACCACACGTCCGTCAATTTCTTGCGACAATAAACAACAAACACACTTCTTCCTCACGTTTGTCCATACGATATCATATAGCACGTGTGCCAAACTTCAATCGCCAGGGTCTGACTCGAAAAACCGACGTCGACTTGGTGGGAAATTATGGTAGGTCCTATTACTCGACATAGCTTGAAGGTTACTGCACAACGTATTCCTGTCTCGTTATCACCTCCATCGTAGGCCGTGTTGCGGCTCATGTAGGTATAGCCACTGAACGTCATATCTGATCCAGAGCCATGACAGGCACCACCTGCAGATTGAAGGCAGCAATCACAAGGCAGCAATCACAAGGACTCGTATCACACGCCTAGCGTTCGCGCGACATACAAATTGTTGGTAGCAACCCCAGCGAGCGGAAACGAGAGGCTCGATACCCCTTTGAGAGCTGACGCTGCCAAAACAAACGTTTACGAAGCGACTTGAAGGATAAATTTTGCAGAGGGCATATACTGCTGTAGCAGTACAAACGCAATAAACCGGAGCCCACTACGCATTCCACCAGTGTGTGCCTTGTGCCGAAAGGTTACTATAATAGTATACATGAACTATACCTGGTAGTTTACAAAGTGATCTCACGTTAGTGCCAACGAAGAATATCGATTTTGTTTTCGCTCCGCGGACCCTAACCCGCAGTAGTATTTGCTGAAGCCCTTCACTTGATTAAAGTATAGCATCTACAGTATACCAATATGAATAAATGACGTTTGTCTGAGATGTTAATATCGTGCTCCAGCTCGCGTCAGCACCGCCTTTGCTTCATGGGTAGAGAAACTGGGTGCCACAACCAGTGCATCACCGAGTCTTATGCCCCGCCTAGTCCTGGCCGTCGCTCTCTGACAATTTCCCACAAAAAGTACTAATTTCTGCCATTTGCATTACGGCCAAATTATATTGTACGTGTAAACAGCAGCAGATGCAGCAGGAGGAGCAGCAGCAGCAGCAGAAGCAGAAGCGACTGTCGCCATGGTATCGCGAGTCTCGCGATCCAGAGCGTTTTGGTCCCGCCTCGCGGCATCCGTAGAGAGAGTTCGAGGTGGATTGAGTATAACACTGCGTATCACGCCGCGCCGAGCCTTGGCCGTCGCGTACTGAGCATTGCCGGCAGTCGAGACCGTGCCATCCAGCCAGCCTAGCTGCTGGCATACACTTTTGAATGACCAATCCTGTCCCTGATTCGTTGGCCAAATCCATGCCAGAGGCCTTTGTCTCTTCCTAGAAGATTGGTGCTGAATAGAGTCATGGAGGCTCCCCCACACCCGGGGATGATAGGGACCCATCGCCGGATCATGAACCACTCCATGCCTCTACACCTTCCATCTACCGGGAATTAAAACGGCGATCTCCTGAGTAGACACCACCTCGCAGGGCGTGCAAACCCCACCCCCATCGGTTGATCACTGATTGGCTGAGGCCTTATGGAGCCAGCGACACCCGGGGACAATAAGGTCCCATCTCTAAATTGGAAATCCTTCCACAAATCCACAACTCCAACAACCCGGGGACCGAAACAAGGTCCATTCCGGTAGAACCTCGCCCCGCAATGTGTGGAATATGCTGATTCGTGGTTGGCTTGGGCTCATAGAGCCACCACGCGGCGAGAGTTTCCCCCCAGAACATCGTCGGGATCCCGCCGTACCAAGGGACGATAAGGTCCGCTCCCCCGCTCATACTTCTTTCATAGAAAGCATACCAGATATCTAACAACCCTGCGACGAAAACGGACAAACGGACATGCTCGGGGGTCAATAATGCCATGCAAGATATGGAAGCACCAACCACACGTGCTAATTGCTAATTGCTTGGGGCTTATAGAGCCAGATGGCGGCGAACGTTTCCCCCCGGGACGACGTCGAGGTCCCACCGCACCAGCGGACGATAGAGTCCCATCCCCTGATCATAAATCCTTTCATTCATTTCATCACCAATATCCCGGGGACAAAAACGGACACCCTCGGGTCTGTATCGCCCCGCAATCTGTGGAAACCCCAACCGCGCGTGCTAATTGCTGATTTATCTAGGGCTCGTAGACTTGGTGCGCGGCGATGGTTGCCCCTCGGGCCAGCGTCGAGATATCGCCACACCCCGGGATAATGACGTTCCATCCCCGGAGTATTCATCCTCCCATACTTTACCACTCCAACAACTCGGTGATGAAAACAGGTACCCCCCGGATCGAGCCGCACCGCAAGGCGTGGCAACCCCAACCCCTCGTATGTGCTGATTGCTGATGGGCTGGGGCTCATGGAGACGTGCGGCGAGAATTAGCCCTCGAGACAACGTCGAGATACCGCTGCACCAGGGGAGGACAGTGTACCAGCGCCGGGTGCGAAGCCCTTTCGTACATCCACAAATCCAACAACGTTGGAACTAACACGGTCACGCCCTGGGTCGATACCGTCCCGAACGAAGTGGGGAATCCGCCCTCATCGGCTGAGTCATGGTTGGCTAGGGCTCATTATAGAGCCAACGCACGGCGAGTGTTTAACCCTGGCACAATGTCGGGGTCCCGCTGCCCCCGCGGAAGATAAGGTCCAACAAGCCGGGGATGAAAACAGACACCCCCCGGGTCGATACCGCCCAGCAAGGTGAGGAAACCCCAACTGCACTCTGGAAGATTGCTGTTCGGCTGGGCCTCATAGAGCCAGCGCGGTGCGGGAATCCCCCCCTGGGAAAACGTCGGGGTCCAGCCCCACCCGAGAACGGCAGTGTTCCAGCCCCTGACCAAAACCCCTTCCATACATCTACAACGCCAACAACCCGAGAAATAATACGGACAACGGCCGGATCGATACCCCCCCCAAGGTGTGCACCCCGCAACTCCACTGGCTGGTTGCTGATTTGGCTGGGGCTCAAAGTCAAGGTTCTCCCGCACCCCGCGATGATAAGGCCCAATCTCGGTAACATATAGCATTCCATTCCATTCCATACATATACAACCCCAAGAGCCCGGGAACAAGAACGGAGATGCCCTGGGTCGATACAGGCCCGTAAAATGGTCCGTATATTTCCGTTTAGAGTGGTACATCACAGCACACGGGTACTGCCACATAAGGTTGTACATATACCATGTATGACAAACGCAGTGCGAGCGCCACGGCCGGAACCGAAGCTGTACAGTAAGACCTGGCATTCATACTACCCTGTAACTGCAAACTTGACCCCATGACCAATCCCACGTCCTTTTTACACGGCTGACACGGCTGAAACAACAATCGCTGCAAAACGAAACGATCGATCCTGGGTAGTGCGTGTTGTTAGATGACAAGCGTCATGGGCCACACACGTAATTGCTAAAATGTGCCATAAGTCATGCCCTATCCTAGAACGCTTCTGCCCGGCTGCTTTCTGTCCGTGTTTCTCAATCAAGAAAATGTGGAGAGAAATACAAAACTGAAGCGGACAGAGCGAGGTCTCTTATCTTGGGTGTAACTGGCAAGTTGCTACGGAATCGCCAACATCAGATTATGTGAAAAGAAAACAACCCAGACGACGCATGCGTGCATGTCAAATGCACGGACGCAGATCAATAAGGAGTAGTAGGGCTGCAGTGTCTGATTGAGACGGGAAAGGCAGACATGTATTTTGCGTATATCCAGCCAAAGTTTTTTGTTGGTTTACGAACTATACTGTTGTCATGCAGTCAGATTTCGATGTCATCATTTGTTTGAGGAACACAACGAGCAGTAAGTAATGCTCGACGACAGACTGTTGGAAACCATTCCTGCTCGATTGCGTTGTTATGCTCTATTGGGCGCGTGCGTACATCGCGCTTCTTTGTTCAGGCCTGGTTGTGCTGTTCTTGCGGTCCGTATAATACGTACTGTAAATGCTCGGCAAAATCCTGAAACTTAAGGTTGGCCTCAAATACATTTAGTTGGGCACAAAAGCACATGGGTAAGTTATACGGTATCAGATACCTGGTGTTGCGGTACGATGTAAACAAGGGCAATGTCCGGAGCGGGTACCTGGTATAATATTAATAGTACAAGCTTGAAAAATCAAGTAGACAACCGTTTGCTTTAATATGTATTATGATATGCACCTTGTTTCGGCGTGTCAATCGCACCCTACAGATCCCATCCGGACTTGAACCCTCCAGACCGACCCTGGATATATGGTTAGGGTTAGCCATCGACAGCATTCACCAAGCACCCTCAGCTCACAACTCCCCCGATAATTGTTTCTCGCCATCGCCGTATCACTGACAAAACCCAACCAGAACAAGGCCGTTTATTACGCAAGGTTTGTAGAGACTGAAAAATGGCGCTGAGTGACGGTGATATTGTTAACTGATATTCCCACCTCCTCATTCGACTTGAGTTATACCGGCACTGTTCAAGCTAAAACAATTCTATCAGGCTCTGCTGCTAGTCACCAGCACACAGACATTAAGCAACTGGACGCGGTTGTACAATCCAGCCACGGCTACCATCTCCCAGGAGGTGTGCATCCGGATGCGCACCTCGCGAAGGGTAATTCGAATGTCGTCGACCCGTGGCGTACGGCGATGGCGTCTAGATAGAATATACCTTTGTATGACAAGAGTGTTAGGCGGGCCGAGATCATTATCGCAGCCTTTTCGTGCTCGGAAGCGTTCCAAGTGGGGTTGGGTTCCAAAACCAAAGGGACAGGAACAACATTAGTACGAGTAGTAGCAGACGCTGAAAATGATGGTTGACCCCTCCACTTGGCTCATCCACGTCATCTACCCGCCCCGGCATCATTGTCGGAAGTTTTAGCTGAGGGCAGGCCGTGCGTGGGCTTGTTCACGACCGAGGCGGGCTGTGTGCACCAGACAACTCGGTTTCTGCTACTCCTGCGTACTGTGGTGTGCGCTTGTATACAAAACCAAAACTATGTACAGTCGGTATGTTTTGAACCTCAGTTTGGTACATGCAGCTTGAGCCCTGATTTATTAAGATCATGTGACAAGAAGGTGCTGCAAACACATTTGTGGCATTCGTCGAGCAGTTTGATCGTCATCATACATTGGGTTTTCGTCTTCTGCCCCCACGCCATTTGTCAACATCAAAGATATTGCACAATCGAAAAACCTATCCACTCTCAAGTATAAGACAACACAAAATAATATTACGGCCACGGGAGATCTCCTCCACCACCCATACCCGATTGTGGTGTTAACAGTCTCCCGATGATTTATCTGAATAGGAAATCTAGATGCTAGTTTGACACAAACGTTTAGACCTTCGGCTGGTTCGTGCCTCAGGAGAAAGCGAGTGTCTCAGCTGGGTTTTTCGCCCACAACAAGTTGCGATTCCGCTGACGATGGCGCTTCACGCTTCTGGACAGAGCCCTACACCTCGCGTTTGAGGTACTGCACTGGTCAAAATCAGTTGAATTTAGGGGAACCCCAAACGGGACAAAACCAAACCCCCAACTGAACGTATGCACTCCACTTGCAGACCGCTCTAGCTTTCTATACGAAAACAATAGCCAGCAAAATGTACACACGCTCGTGGTTAGGGCAGCGCGGGTGTCCGGCACGCCAGAACTTGTAGGCTGCAAGAAAAAGCTCACGAGGTGTTTTCGTAACCTCAACGATGAGGGCCAGCCAGCAGGACAATAAAAACGTGAAATCGCTGAATACAGTCCGTTGTACGTATGCATGCTTCGTATGCATTTTATGTTTCTCACCTCCTGGAACTTTGGCTGAGTTGTACATAAACGACGTGTTTCCGTTGATAAGAAGCTGCGTCTGGGCTACACGGAAAGCACCTGTTGGAAGGCAAGAACGTTTTCCGCGTTTGTGAGCAACGAACACGCGCACTACAGTAGGTGTCATGTTTTATGTCCCCTACAGGAGAGAAAGCAAAGGGGTGGACGCAGTTCCGATGCATGCATGTACTCTATAGAGAGGGCTTCATCCTTTTAACCGTCTTTCAAGAGTTTCAAAAGGGGCTCGTCACTGTAGAGGTGGTCTTTAATGTATGCCAGATTTGATGTTTAGCAGGTTGAATACCCGTATACCTGGGACCCCCAGAACGTACATTCCCCTAAAACGGACGCGAGACCGTGCGGCCTAGGCATATACACGACGAAAGCAACAGCGGAACACGGCCGCACATGGCCTTGCAAGTACGTTAGGTAACGCATTTTGTGAGTGTATGGTCCTCGTCAGACAGGGTTAGGGTCAGGTTCAGATTTGGGGTTAGCGGAACACGAACACACATGACATCACCAAGACATTACTGTAGATCGAGTAGTTCGTGAGTGGATTATCCCAGCCAGACAGGGCGAGATTCAGGGTACGTTCGGGTTAGGGTTAGGCATAAACGTGCCCCTACTGCTGCATGGCAAAACACCAGGATTGGGGAGTAATTAACAGCGTACTTATATAGGCGCAGGTGCTCCTCCTTGTTCGTTATTCACAGCAGACACGTACGAACAGCCACGCAATGCGGACGTCGGCCGGCATTGCATTAGTGTGTATGTTCGCGGGGTTCCCCAGATGTGGTAAGGATATCATATTATTCAATGCCAACCTCATACCCCGTTCTCCGATTCGAGTTTACATCATGCATTGCTGTTGTTACCACAATGAACAAATGGCATTGCGGCCGGACAATAAAACACCGTGACAAGCTAGCCGACGCCACCGTCATCGCAACCGTCCTGGGGCGGTATTATCATCGAAATATGGCAACATCTGGGCTTTCCCGCCCCTCCTTGAAACTAAACTCCTAAAACCGCCCCGGTCACATGGTAACCGCCCTCCCATTACAAGTGGTTTGGAGTAATCGCCCCGGGTCCGACCTTGCAAGGAACATATTTCAGTGTGGAGAATACGGCTGTTTTTGAAGAAAGCAAGTGGGCACTATAAATTCGAAAAGTTGGTATTTGGGTAGGTAAATGTTTTACGCAACAGCTAAAGAGACGAAATCAAACGAGGACAGAAAGGCAAACATTTTGTTGAAATATGTTCCTTCCAAATTGACCTACCGCCCAGCCACTGGAGGGTTATGGCTAGAGTGCGGTGCTATCATGCATTAGTGTGTGGCAGTATGCATGTAGATCAGCCCGCGCTGATGCGTGCGCGATCACAGTTGACCCGTTTTTCTACTGATTGATTTAAGACAATTGACCCGTTTGCTAATTACCAAGCAAGACAATTGACTCGGTAGGATTTGCCCTTTTTGGCTCAGCGTTTTCTGGGCGGGTGAGCGTTTTCAGTGAGCAACTACGGGATAGTACGACACGTCTACGAAGGTATTCGAAGTATTAGTTTTAGAACTAGCGCATATAAACGTTCGTCGTGTCGCGCCAACAACTTGCTTCGAAGTAATGTTTGGGGTAATAATGGCATACTGTGTTGAGTTCCTCATGCGAGGAGTTCAGAAATAGGGTGGTGCACGTCTACCGCCCGTTGAGTCGAATGGAGCCGAAGATACCATACGGCATAAACAAAAACAATGTAATAGTTTGCTACATGTTTACACTATTATACCCAATACACCGACAATCTCGCCGGGAAGCGTGGGTACCTCACCTCCGACACTCTCGGCCGAGTTGTTGTGAAACCAGGTGTTGCCGCTGATGTTGACGCGACAGCGCCCAGCGGCCGTCAGCACACCTGCAGGGGGGGAAATGGCTTGTTTATGTTTTCAGGCCACCCAACTAACTCAACGACGGCCAGTCTGCTCAACTGCGGTAATAATCTAACATACGTTTTACAGGCATTGTATTGTCGTCTCTCTTGTTGTCATTCATAGTACCCGTATTAGTTATTATTCCTTATCTGAACCAGCGAAATATTTACCCTCACTCGCTATTTTAGAAAAAAGGTGTGACGGGGATACGTACCCTACTCCCCCTCCAACTAGTTTGTCTAAGCAAGTCAATCATTCCTACTACCCGTTGAGGTTCAGAGGACCTTGCCAGTTGTTCCTGTCGCGTTTACGACAGCCTCGGAAACCGCAGACAGGCACAGGCAGGTGTTACTTGTTTCAACCGGGGTCCGACTCCCAGGCCCTTCGTCAACAAACCCGACCCTGTAGTTCGTCAACGAGGCCACCATCGTTTGTGTTAAATACACGAAAAAACAAAATGTGGGGCAGGCAAGGATGGAGTATAATTCGTATGGCGTGGTTAGTTAAGTCTAAATGGTCTCGTTAGGACGTTTGAACAGGCAGTAGTAAAACGCTCATTGCCGGTGAGAGGCAGTGTGCGTAGGTTTCGGCACCCCCTTTCGTGGTCCTGTGACATATTGTATCTATCCCGTCAATCACCTGCCCGGACGAGGAATAACTCGTTCCTTTTGTCAGAAGGCATGCGTACACGACTAGGGAGCAGTGACCATGCTATTCCATCCCAGCGACACGCAAGCACGGGTGTTTAAGTGCTACAGGAGCGCTAGTGACAATCTGTCCAGCAGTCATTGGCCCTCCAGGAGAAGTTCTGTCTCTACTCGCAGCTTAAGTTTCGGATGTTTGGTTCCCTGTTTCGTGTTTTACGCTTAATCTCAGCCTAAATTTGTTACCTTTCGATACATATTGTCTGTCTACAGGACGTCCTAAAATGAAGGTGTGTCCTTAAACTGTTGCATAAGGGTTTCCGCAGCGTTACCGAGGCGATACGTGCTTCTTTGTTCGTTTGCGTTCCATAATTATATCGATTACTCCAGACATACTCACGGCGCCATCGGCGGTTGTACGTGTTGAGGTTTAAGGGGGGGGGGGGTGGAAAATGCCGGGGTATGGTTTGAACATGTTAGGTCATGCTGATAGGCCTCTATTTAAAAATACCTGACACTATAAACACACGTCGTGTATAGTGCCAGCCTTCAACGGGTTTCGCAGCTCCCTAGCAATATTGGCGTAAACGCAAAAATGCGGAGATGGCCCAACAATATCCCCTTCTTCTGAACATGCTTCGATCGTGCTGAAAAATTGAGGAGATGGTAAATCTGGGGTCGGTAGTGCGAATCCGTCGTCAGAATATCCGAGTTAATTCATACCGCCGAGTTACAGCTTTCTTAGAACGCGAAAAAACAAATGGGAATGGCAGAGAAAAATCCCCTCTTACAACGTGCTCAACCTTGCCACAAGGGCTGAACCTTTCACGTAAGGTTAATGTAGGTGCGGGGATCACGAAGCTTCTATCAATATGTCTCAGGCCAGTCTCGCCAATGAGAAACGGCTGTGCCAAAATGACCTTTCTTTAAGGATTTTAATTTTCACTAGCGGTACGGCCAAGGCTCCACCCGTGACGCTAGCCCTGCGTAGCACATTGCAGCATGTAAGCATATACATGGGTGGTACAGAGGATCACTCCATAGTGTAGAAAAGGAGAAAATCATAAACGTTGTTGATTAATGCGCTCCGTTGTCCCGCCGCACGGCATTGCTGCTATCGACCAATAGGATGCCTGCTTCTCAATCTGAACGGTAATAAAGCCAGAATAAGCTACCTCATTCCTGGGGACCGGCTCGGGGACCGGTTCGCGGTCGTCGGCAGCTCAGAGCGACGGCCATGGCGCGACGCGACGCGGCGTGACGCGACGCGAGACCTAGTGTTCCAAAGGTTGTGGCACCCCGCCTCCTTGTCCATGGGGCCAAGCGGAGCTGGAGCGCTCTGGATCGCGCTACGCTATGAATGATGGGTGCGTTCATGTCGAATACCATCGGTCGTCATGTGTATATGGCGTAGGCAATCTCAGCAGTGTCGTGTGAAGGGTTGTGCTACTGAGGATGTGCACACGGTGGGTCTGCTGGGTTTGTTCTGGCTTGAGCACTGGCTTGTTTGTGGGCAGTGGGGACAGTTTGAATGTTGGACTATTTGAAGTCAGCGTGCCTGGCTGCATTATGTTCCAGAAAACAAACTTATTTTCGAGGACGTTTAGATATCTACCAATTGGAGGACTCTACTGGAGGGAGGAACACTCTGCTGGGGGACTCTTGTACTGGATCAGGGGCGGCAGTCAGCTCGGACTGGCTAGGGTACTACTCTGCCGCCTCTTGGTTTCTGCTGCTGCTGCTGCTGCTGTTGCTGTTGCTGCTTGTGCTGCTTGTGCTTCTTGTGCTGCTGCCTGCTGTTGCTGATGTTTGCTGCTTCTGCTGCTGTTGCCGGCTGCTATGTGAAGCCAGCCAACTAGTCGACTAAAGTCAGGCGGGGCTCATAAACCCACCTGAGCCAGAGGTGCTCATCATCCACTGGACACTGAACATACTAACGAGAGAGACCTAATTATATTAGGTATTAGAGCTCGTAGGGACAAGGTCCCGCCATGAGTTGCAGAAGACCCCTCTGTGGGCTTGCAGTGTGGTAGCACTACTAGGAGACGGCGGGAAACACGTACCCCGTACCAAGCGAGCCTTCCCAAATGAGAAAAATAATTGGATGGTTGGCACCGCCACAACAACTATGATACCTGGCCAACTAATAACTAGCTGGCGACTATTAGTCGAGCCGAGATGCGTAGCTATCGTGTCCCCGCGCGACAACGTAGAGGCGCGCTTGGCAGATGACAGGATAATATCATGTCCCCACGCATCGCTAGTTGCTCTCGACAAGGCATTAGTAAAAGTTGACAGGGCATGCTTCGTATTAGTTTAATAATAGCTGTAAGGATATCGTCCCATATATACAATATAAGTGCAGACACAGCGACGTTTCTAAAACAATACTTTGTCTAGAACCGAAGTAGTATTTTTTTTATCAGCGTACACCGTCTATGATATCGCGTGGCTGACCTGTGTCAGGTCAACCGGCTGGGGGAGGATGTACGACGGTTTGGTATAGTCTTACGTGTAACAGTACGATACATAATGGGTAGAGATGGAAATATTATTATAAATCAGTGGCTTAAATTAGTGTGGCTAAAATAAGCTGAAACAAGAGGCACTTGATACACCAGGTACAGGAATTCAAGCGACATATAGGGGGTGATCGTGGATAGTTGGAAAATTTCCCTCAGTGTGCTGGAAAAATCCCGGCACGACGAGAAACCTCCAGCCGACTACCCAGGCTAAAGTGCCAAAAATCGACAAAAGGTCGATGCGGATCACCAAGCAAAATGGCGTCTGTATGCAAGTGCAGCACGCTGGCATAGTGCTAACCTGACGTACGTATAAGTACGATGTCCGGGGCGAAAACGTGAAACGGCGACAAAAGGTCGACGCGGGTCACTAAACCCAAACAAACTCGTTCGTATGAAAGCACAGCGCGCCGGCAAAAAGTTAGCTTGGGGTGCGGACTAGTACGATGCCTCGGGCGACAGTATGGAATAGTGACAAACGTTTGACACGCATTACCAAGGCACCCTCCTCCCAAAATACACACCACCCCAAACTACCTGGGCGGAAGTGCGAAACATCGACCAAGGGTCGACGCGGAGTACCAGGCTATAACGCCGTTCATACGCAGGTACAGCACGCCGCAAAATGTCAGCGTGGGGTGTGGAGTAGTTCGATGCCTTGCGCGACAGTTGAAAACACCGACAAAAAGTCGACGCGCAGTACCAAGCAAACCACCCTCAAAAGTTAGACCCCTCTCCCGAAACCAATGGCAACCCTTGGAAGTTTGAGAAGCGATGAGCCGTGAGTTTAAATATAGTTGCCGAAATAGCGTCGTCTTATACCGTACACCATCGGTAGTGTCGCGTGATTATCTTGTCCTGACCTCAGATGGGAGGGGGGTTACGACGGTGCACCTAGATAATGAGTAATAGTCACAGGCACTAAGGGGAAACCCAGTTGAAGGGTGATGCATAAAGAAAGGTCCCTAGTGAAAGAGGCCACCTGACATGGAATACCGGATTTTTTTCAAATCCCGTGAGCAGGGCCCTCCTTGCCCATATATTACGTGGAGCGAGCACTCGGCATATCTCATCCATACGTAAGCCCCAATACTGGAGGGGAAGTATCTAACTCGAAGCTTCGACCGCTGGAAGCGGCGACAGCAGCACGGTCACCAACACAGGCACCTGTTCACCACGGGGACCCAGGTAGTATCGATGAACGAGCTCGGTACAAGCTACATCGCGCGTCTATCAGAGGTTGAGGATGGCCAACTAACCCCAGCACAGCGGTTATCGCGAGCGGCAGGACGCACAAGGCGGGTGTACGATGCAAGGAGCGATAAAACAAGTACCATAAACTGCCCTAGACCCATGTTGACCAGATGAAAAGCTTGAACCATTCCGCCCGTATTTAATGGGTCCCTTAATAAGCTTAATAAGATGGATGTAGCCGGAAACGCAGCGTAACATAAGTACACCGCACGACAGCACACCAGCAAACAGCAGCACACAGCAGCAGCTTTAGCAGTTCCTTCTATTTATATTATGATACATCATCATGTGTTTCACGATGCACACGTGACGGTAAGGCACAGCCGTATGCGCCGATACAGTGGCACAGCAGTGCTTAGGGCAAACGGCGTTTCAACCCGAAGACACCAAATGCGCATACAGGGGGTACGCTCATCGCAATCCCGGGGCGGCAATTCGAAAACATCCTGATAGCTGACGTAATCACGCGTAAAATTTACAACAATATGTTTTGCCGCAACTATGCGTGAACGTTTTTTGACGATTCGGATGTTTTACCCATCCTTGTAAATACATGTGCCATCCTCCTCGATACGAACCTTCTTTCTTCCCGACAAACACCGGAATAGTTGACCATGCCGTATAATATGTTGCTCGCGGTGTTCTACATCGCTCTCACAGGAAGTGTGGTATTCCACACGAAATCCTAGGGACACCCCCTTAAACAGTATACTGACTAACTCTTAATATCTTCCAGTATAATACAAGAGTATGATACACAACTGTTTAGAGCTCGTGACAATAAACATATCTGTCTTCGAGGTCGATGCAAGGCCAACGACGCCCTCGCCGACGTTCGATGGCTTAAAAACGAACATGCGTCACTGACGGTGTGCGTGTTCGAAGTCTACGTAGGTTTTGGTCTTAGCCCAACGAGAAGCCACGCCTGAGGTTACACGGCAGATTATGTTCCAGGCGCGTACGCAAAGTGTACCATATTTATTGTAAGCATCAACAGTATCGTCGTCTTCATCGATGTGCGTGTGTGGTACTTTGTGCCGTCTACGCTCTACAACAAGCAGGGCATAGGCTGGCCCCCACGTTTCTCACCTCCGGCATCCAGGGCCAAGTTGTTGTACATGTAATTGTCGCCTTCAATATGGATAGACGATGAAATACGCAGTCCAATGGCACCTGCGGATAGAGAACGGGCGTTGTACAAAGCCTCGGGGTTTTCAAGTACATGCACACGCACAGAATCCGCCTGGGCTTTGGACGGGAAACATCGATGCGCTTAGCACTGGCGCCGGACAGTCCGCTGCGAACGGTCTTGGACCGGCTGCGGTGACCTTGCTCCCGTGATTATTGTAGCCTGGGGATTCGTGAATATCTGTGCTGTAGTTTCAGAAACACCGTAGGAGGCGTTGTTCTTTCTCGTTTTGAGGGTACTTTGAACACACACGATATGCGTTCAACGGAGCGCTTAACACGTACTGGTATGAGGCAGCCTTGCCTCGATACCACTTTCCTAGCGCAATGGTTATTTTTAGTGCTGAGTGCTGAGTGCTGTTTAGTGACGCTTCGCCTCTCTACGGCGAATCGCCCATGTCGTACCGAGTGTCTGCGGAGAACGTGAGTCGTTTAGCATAGGATACGAAACATATTTTCAAAAATAAACTTGTTTCGCCTATTGGCAGACACGAGAAAGAGAGGTAGTCACTGTAAGGTTAGGCTACACACGCGATGTCATCTCGTCGAATAACCCCAGACACCCTCACCTCCATTATGCTCGGCAAAGTTGTGACCAAAGGATGTGCGGCCGATACTGTGCACGGACGAGTCTCGAAATATATGTACAGCACCTAAGGGTTGGCAGCGTCAGTGGGCGACGGTATTCTGGGCACTCGACAGAGCAGGACGGCGGCGGCAGAAGCGCTACTTCCCTCACTAGACCAGGAATTCACCCTTACTTCACAACCCGTAAGACTTCAGCGGCGGCGGGACACCTTTGTTACGCGATTGACGCGTGCACTGCGTTGAGGTTCTATTTCAGCATTATGCCGTTCGTGGTTTGAACCGGGGCATTCGGAGTCTCCATAGTACTGTAGTCGGGTAAGTTTCGCCATGAAACCACGTTGACTGAGGGAAGTCATGCCCCCCAAGGCCTGGCCACCAGGGAACTCTTTTAGCAAGCGATTCCACCGTTGCCGTGCGTCAATACCAGACGTCGCCGCTAGCCTACAGTAGTTACGTGCAGGATATACACGGACAGTACTCGACCAGGGAGTGGGTTTGTGCGATAGGACACTGCACTTCCTCTTCAGTATCATAAGCGTAGCAGGCACCAGCCTTGCTGACAACGTTCAGGAATTCGTCAACATAGCAACAACGCTGCTAGTGTATGCGTCGGATCTCGTGTAAACGGGCCACTGAAGCTGAAGAGAAAGTTAGGGTTAGGACTACAGTACATTCGTGGCTGAGGACTAACACTTTGGAACGTACTCGTTATCCCCATTGTACGTGTATACCTGACGTTACTGTGTATATGGCAAACGAAGTAAAATAGGAATGTCACGTGGTATCTCAACAGCCTCACCTCCGTTTTCGACGGCGGAGTTGTTGTCGAAAGTAGAGTTGCCGGCAAGCTGGACTGAGGAAACGTCACTAGCGGACACGGCACCTGCAACATTGGCAACCGATGTGATAAGTCGTCTGATCGCAACGAATATGTCACGTCGGCAGCCTGTCGGATTGTTGTAACCCACGTTCATGACACTCGGTGCAGAGCACGTAACGTAATCCGCAATGGCATCATATGATACGTCCACCAAGGAGTTGCATCGGAAACATATACAGCCTTAACTCTATAGTACCAACTGTACAGCAGTTCTGAACCACTCCATTCTCAGCGAACTACCGAAACGAGTGACCCATCGCCTCACGAACATGGAAACGGTCGTCAACACTTGTCCACCGAAATGCATTTGGCAAGAACAACAACCTAAGTCGGCTACCGTACACCGTACATCATTTCTAAATCGGCCATGTGGAATACCCAAATGCTGTCCGAACGTGTTAACTCCCCTTGATGTCATGGGCGCGACGAAAATTTGATCACCGTCGGTGCCGTGGGCGTCAGCGTGTTCAACGGTATTCTACGAGTAACATTATATAGAACAGCGGCGACGAACGTCCCAGGCAAACGCCCAGAAGGACAGCAGTCCCGCGATAAAAGCAACGCATTCTCTGACCGCTGGCACCTCCTTCACGCATGGCAGCGTTATTGATAAAATATGCGTTGCCGGTGACGCTGACGAATACATCTTGCTTCACGCCGATGGCACCTGCGGAAAGGACAACGCATATTCAGCTTTCTCAGCTTACCCAAAACGATCGCCCAGGCAGCAGTCCACCAAAAACGTATCTCGTCTTTGGTGTTATGGTTTATGACATTTTAAGCATTTATAACTGTATTAACAAAGGTCTTAAATGTTGGCGTATCGCCTGTGTACTTTAATAGATCATTTAGAAACGGTTTCAGCTGAAAGTGCTACCTTTATCATAGCACGCGTCGATACGTCAAAATAATACTTGACTAGGGAGTGGGTTAGGGTGGTGAAATAATTCGATTGTTCTACAGCAGTACCGTGAGTGTAGGAGGCACCAACGTTGCTTTGCAATGTTCTTAGGACAGAGCACAACGCCGTTACAGTACGAGTGTGCGGTGGCTCTCGTTCGAACGGACCACTGAACGTGACGAGGGACTCGGGCTGCAGTTGCGCATGCGGGCATAAATAAATGAGCATCCTCGTTTTAACCACTGTACGTGTGTACCTGAACGTACTGCGCGTACGGAAATCAACCCAAAATAAAGATATCACGTGATACTTGTATATCAACAATCTCACCTCCGCTTATGCCGGCCGAGTTGTGGTCGAAACTGATGTTGCCAGTAAGTTGAACTGAGGTAACTTCCCTAGCGGACACGGCACCTGGAGTTCGGCAACGGATGTTTTAATGGTTCACGTCGCACCGAATGTGCCACGACAGCCTGCGCGACTATCCAAACCCACGTTCACTAGACTCGGTGCAGTGCACGTAAGTAAAGCACAATGGCATCCATAATTGGTTGGCGTAGGAATATACGTAGGCATGGCGTCATAAATCTAAACAAAATTTGCATCGGAAACGTAACCCAAATTGACCATTCCCGCTGTACAGTAGTTCGAGATCATTCCATTAGAGAACTCCCGAAGCCAGTGACCCATCGGGGCACAAATGTGGATACGGTCGTCAACAACTAACCACCGAAATTCATGCTGTAGAAACACCAAGCCAAAGCCTGTCAACAGCATACACCATACATCATACCACATCTCTCTATCGGCGATGCGGAATATCCGAGGCCCCTCCTAGCGTGTTTAATCCCCGTGACGTCATGGGCACGACGAACCTTTTGTCGCCGTCTGTGCCGCGGGCGTCACCGTTTCTATCGAGTTTCAGACGTGTGATAGAAAAGCAGTGACGATTACTTTTGGCATACGTTTAGTCGTTTCGAACTCCCCGAGGAGGCCAACAGCACCGGCATTCGAACAACGCATTCCACCCCCCCCCGTTGTCACCTCCTTCGTGCATGGCAGCGTTACCGACAAACGAGGCGTTGCCCGTGACGTTGATGAGTGCAGCTTGCATCGCACTGATGGCACCTGCGTATAGGAAAACGTGGTGTTCAGTCTTCTCGGCCTCCTCAATAGTACCCCCTACACAGCAATCCATACAGGTATCTGGTACCTGGTATTATGGTTTATAGCATATTAAACATCATTAACCGAACTTACAGGGAAACACAAGTCCTATGACCTACAAGGGTTGGATAGTCCAACTATATATGGTTCTGACAAGAGTTTAGACATCAATTATTTCGACTCACGACACACGTGCAAAGTATTGCCCGCAGCTTCGAGCGTCACAAGTTCAATATATCAGGACCAAGTTAGAGAAAAACTCTATACCAAGTACTTGATTAAAACTCTCTTCGTTGCTGGATGCCGTCTTAGACCCAAATTTACTGTTTATATAGCCGAATACGGAGTTATTGAAACATAATTAAACTTCGTGGGAATGCTACGTCGGTACTACGGTCGTCGGCATTTTCGACGACACTAAACAAGTATGGGTACAACATGGTGGGATGTGTTCCTGTTTAGTTGACGTTTGTGGTACTCTAACACAAACCAAATGGGTAGGAGGTACTCAGACTACCAAGTTGACGTTTTTCATGTTCTAGCGTTGCACACGACCCCGCTGAAATTTTACCTACTGTATTTCCATCTGCTCCTTACCTCCCCCCTCGCCGCCAAAGTTTTTGACGAAGACGAGGCTGCCATAGGTGTGGATAGAAGAGGCGTAAAACAAATGTATAGCACCTGCGCGTTGGGACATAATAGTCGTTGGGATCTTCAGGCGGGTCGACGAACAAGGACCGCTGTGGCCCGCTCACGATTCTGCTGGCGGGGCTAACCTCACACAGGTACGGTTTGTTGCACCATACATCATATGTATACCGATCAAGGTTTGGGGTATGATTGTCAATGTGTTGATATTCCGAACATGAATGCGTTGGACCGGAATTGGAAATCATACTTCCCAATGCTGGTGTCATATATACCATTCAGACCCTAGACGATCAAAACGCACTACCTCATCAACACCTTAATTTGTTTTCAAGATGACTGCCGCACGATGTTTGCACCGCTCGCCATGATGTGCGGACGACTCCTCGTAGTACTGTCCTGTTTGTCCGGACCAACAATGTTCTTGGGGATCGTAGAGCAACAGTCAGATCATGAACACCGACCCCAACTTATCATTCGGGGCGCAATGGCGAGTCCGCGATACAATTCAGTCAGACAAACTAACGACTGAGGTCAATGTTGACGTGTCGAACGCATTAGAGACTTCGACGAATCCCTACGGCCACAGGTGTTGTTGGAATGATGCATGCCTACCCTTAACGGTGGTTACGTAACCGTATCCGTACAATAAGATATTATAAACTATATTGTTTGGTATCTGAAAAAATTATACACAGGTGGCACGAAGTGAACACTGTGAATAATGCATGTGATGTTGACGCCGACTATAGGTATATAAACGGGGCTCATTAAGTGACCAACATGTTGAAATTTACAAGCGAGGAATAACGATGGAATGTATCAAGTGTAATACCAAGAGCTATCTGGGCGAGAGTGCCCATTGCCCGGTCATGTCAAGAGCACGCATAAACTACTGGTAGGTGTAGTTAACGTTATGTTGGAATCGTCAACTTTCCGTCCACCAGCCATACCCCTATTTCCGTAGAGTGAAGAGCTACAGTAGCTGCACCAAAACACTATCAACGTCCCGATATTGGTAAGATGAAATTCCATGTCCTGAATGAAGAGTGGTACGCAAGTCGTAGTCTCGTCGTACATTACATTTTCTCCGATCTCCGATGCCCAAACTTAGATACACGGGTATGGTAATGACTAGTAGTGGCACCACACCAATTAGATGCGTACGTACCCGTATGGACGTCAAAATCAACAGTGCAACATGGTGCACGCGAATATGTATCTTGTTGCAGGTTTCGACGCAAAATAAATGGCAACGCGGGCAGCCTGTCGCCCCTTAGAAGGAAACGCGTACTTTTAAACCGTGATGTCCATTCGCTTGCCTTATTCGGCACAAAGCGAGTTGGCCATGGGTTGAGTTTGCGTCGAGATCGGACATATATCGCCGCATGACCGGATTAGTCGACCGAATTATGCAGACAATGGGGTATATCGCCGCGGACGAAAGTGCGCCGACTGATTAAAACAAATTCAGGGATAACTGTGTTGGTCTTGTTTTCCTCACATCGGCCGTACGATAATCGCTTCACTCTTGTGTCATAAATCAGAATTTGGCAAGGAAGAACTTTACAGATATGAAATAATTTCGCCGCGTTTGAGTTATGTTCACGTTGAATTGGAGCAGATCAATTTATCCACATGGTAATAATTTAGGTGTCATTATAATCGTGACCTCAGCCACCCATATGTATGGACGCCAGACAACATCAAATAGCGACAGTGCTGATCATCTACACACAAGCAAGTGCATTTTCGAATAGCGAAGCATTCAAGGCTCTGTGATACCCAGATATTGTCGCAGTTGTTTTATAGCTGGCACCGGTGTGGCTAATCGTGTTCAGGCATGTTTTGCCACAGCAATAACACTAATATACTACTGTAGTTGCTCGTATTGTGCGCTGTTGAAATTGGTGGTAAGATTTAGCTGCTGCTCCAGGGTTAGGTCATATGTTAATAATGGATAGAGTGGGTATAATAAATTAATTAATCAATTAAGCGAAATAGGGAAAATAATATCGATGGCGATGGCAGTTGCGGGCTAGAGTTTTGCACAATGAGCAACTATGTTGGCGTTTTCGTTGATATTTTCGTTACTGTATATCGCATATAATCAGAGAACGTGTGAATGTTAATCGACAAGACTTAGAGGAAACCCTCGTGACTCCGAACATTTCGAAACAATCAGGCCGACAGTGTTGTCGAAACCGCTGATACCGGTGAAGCCGACAGAGCTGCTTGTTGAAGCTTTAAGAGCGTCCAAAATTATATAACAGGCCCTGTAAGTGTTAACGTCCCCACGAACGTATGATAGTGCGACGACGCTCCGTTGACAGATTCACCATACCGCATGATATACACTATAACCAGACAGCATCGGAGTTCCCTGGTGTATCACTTCGCATGGTGTAGAGATTATCAATTGATTGAGAACTGCTGAACATACCAACTATGGGTCTCGACACAGTGCTGATATGTTCCTATTGAACTAAGCCACACCGGAACACAACACTGCGTTCGGTCAGAACGAACGATCCATGCGAAGGTGCTATGAAGCGTCACGGCTGCCAACCAGGTGCCATCTCGAACGTCTAACGCAACAACACCCGGAAGGCCGCCCTCGGTTTAACGACCACGGCTCGACGCCCATTGACACCACATATTTGGAAGTGTTCTCGGTGCCACAGGTATCGTTATGGCTGACGACGTTTGGGCGTACGGCATAGCACGAACAAATGAATGCCTGGACGTTCAAGTTTTATCCGTGTGACATTCATACCCTGCATCAAAAAACACATTTTGGGGGGCTTACCCCCGTATCCCAAGGCCATGTTATCGACGAAGGAAGCGTTGCCGTCGATGAAGACGGATGTATTCAAAAGCGCAAAGATGGCACCTGCGGGTAGGAAATGGGGTCGGTGGCGTTCACGGCCTGTGCAAATACACCTCAGGTGGCAGCCCATCCATCTCTATCATCTATCGTTCTATACCCAGGACACAGTTAGACGAAGCTACCGTAGATCTCCTGACGCAAGGTTCGGGTAGCGTCGGTGCCTTAACTTCACATGATCAGGGCGCGAGTGTGAGCGGCATCCCATTCAAGTCTCATACACGTGTACGAGTGTTGAACACGATAGGAAGCTTCGACTACCCAAACGAAATGTATATCGGAACACACTGCAGCGATAAACGTACAATTTGCCACTCTAGGAATCATGCACTGTTCAACCTATTTATACCTGCACACGACGTACGTTGAATGCCCGTGTATGCGACGACTGAAATAGAATCTAGACCTGTCTAGATTATTGATTCGAGTAACAACAACGACATGCCAAGTGTAACGTCGGAGACGCGGTCGTCGGAATTACACGCAATAAGCAAACCCGCAAAACAACAATGCTGCACCATTGGTATGGCTACTTTGGGTAAGCCTGCGAGGCCTCGATGTTGCCAGTATTCCGCTTGTATTGTCATGTATTCTAGTTTGGTATGCTTCTTACCTCCGTCATTATTTGCAAAGTTGCCGAGAAAAGACGTGCTGCCGCCAATGCTCATAGAGGAGGTACCATACAGATGTATAGCGCCTGCAGATAAATCAAGTGTCGTGGGGAAGTTCAGATCACTCAGTAGGATATGCGTACAGGGGCCCGCATATCGCACCAAGGTTCGTTAGAAGTATGACTAGTGTTGTGTGCGACTGCCTCAAGCACACGTGCTTCGAATCGGGCATTAAATCAGTAGTTTCCACGTTACTCTAGCTGGCGCGGTATTTACTGTATCACTCTAAAACCATAACGACATCATGACAAATAGAAGTAGACACTATGCCCGACACATGGTGATATGTATACTTTGTGTGCGGGTTGCACGAGAGTTTCAGACGCTAAGGGTACGACTCTGCTAACAAGTTTGCACCCCAGCGTTGCAAAACACCCGGCTGGATCATCGTTTATTTCGAGACCCGCTTCTCACCTCCGTCACCCATGGCTGTATTGTTGACGAAAGAGGTGGTGCCACCCATGCTCATGAACGAGCTACCGTACATATATATAGCCCCTGCGCGAGAGCAACGGTGGTGGTGAGGGGTTCGAGCCGTCTAAACGGAGAGCCCGAGATTTGCAGCCTAATTACGAATCTGTCATCTAGACCAAGCAAGGATTGGTAAAAGATCGAAGGAGCCTACAGAAGGTCGGCGTAGGGTTATCATTGTTCGGATGTTCAAAGTTCGCATTCTGCGGGCCCGTTCTTGCGCGGCGTTATTTCAATTATTTCAATTTTCCAACACTACGTATAACTTTTCTCTAACCTATAACCAGGAGAAACCTAAGCAAACTGTGCCTTGGTGTACGGCCACAGATACTCACCTGTCAGCATTTGAGCCATTGGTGCTGTAAGAACATACTCGTACAACGTATGATAGATGTAATCGCAATTGACATACACGTACGCGGATATTCTTTTCCCTCTTTCGCTAAATTAAGTAATTCTACCCCCCCATACCACGAACAACCTACCCTACCTTACAACTACAGTAATATTTGATACCGTGAATACTATTATTTGTTCCTACGTACGTATTTGGGGAGTTCCACATGAGAGAATTAGGATTTATCTTGGTTGGACATTTGAGGGTCTCGGGGATGGTTTTGGCGGAACAAGCACGCCGCGCGTGCTCTCACTTCTATAGCTTCTTCCCTCTTGGGGACTTCATCTTCTGGGGAAAAGTAATACAAGTTAATATGCCTCTACCTTCACCGCACCTCGTGACCCAAACTCACCCGTGCTGAGATTATCAACTTAGATGCGACCCGAGCAAGAAGAAAATGTTAAAGGGTGTACGTCCGGGCCCAAACGTTATTCCATACCTCTAAACAACTATCCGCGATATTCCTATGGTAGGCCATACCCTAACCCTAAGGTATTAATAGGATCTTTCGTGTGGCTGCGACTACATTGCTTGTCGAAGCCGGTGTTTGAGTCAGGTATCGGGATTGTCATGGCATGTACGCAGCAACCTGATCAACGTGGCAGTAGGCATCGTAGGTGTTCCCTCTGTCGCGGCACGATATAGATACCCCTCAACATCAATCGCATCGATAGGATCAATAGTATCATCAATATTATCAATACCGGTTTGGATCCCCATTTACAGTTTCGACATAGGCTGGTTTATAAACGCCATGGAGCAGTAGCATTCATTGTCACAGCAGGTGCAGCGTGCAACGGCCTTGCGAACAGTGCCCAGGCCTGACTCGATACAGCAACTAAACCGAGGTACTGGTATGTATAACCTTGTATCGTCAATTACTACAATAGCTAGTATCTGGATATTCGTCAACCAGCCCCTGACGCTGGCTTGAGTCACGGGCCATCAATATGGAGACAGACCAAACAAGACAACGTCCTACAGTAGTTTGAATTGACACACCTACCTGTACTATATAGGCGATTGTTAGTGTTGCGTAGAAACGACAAACTGGTGCAGGACAACAAAACTCAAAACACTTCTGACCTCCGTCGAGCCCCCCAAAGTTGTTGTCGAAAACGGTGTTACCGCCGATGTGGACGGCGCAACTTGTAGAGCCGTACAGTGCACCTGAATATGGAAATCATTGATTAAAAGAGTTTTCATCCCATCGAAGATATGTATTGTTCTTCGACGGTCTACGCTCTTCTCCGAAGGTAAGCAAACCACCTCCGAATAACTTTATCACAAATAATTGTGTCAACGTACATCTGTCGCAGCAATCGCATGGTGTAGATGATAAACATACGCATGGAATAACATATGAAAATGCGCTCTATTCGACAAACAAAAAGCAGTTGACGCGAATTTCCGAATGTTTTATTTATTATGAGAAGTGCTTGGAGTTCATATTGACTAATATTCGTCGTAAAGACTGGTGACACGAGCTTAAAAAAAGTCGCTATGGACGATGTTCGAATGAGCCACAGAAATATTATTATATCATGTCTGTATACGGTAAATATGATCATGTTTACCTACGTAAAGTGTGAAGCCAAATGCCGGTATTGAAAGGACGTATCCCGTCAGAAGTTCTTACCTCCAGTGTTCTCGGCACCATTACTAAGGAAGTAGGTGTTGCCATTGATGAATATGGCAACATTCCTATGTGCACCCAGAGCACCTGGGGGTAGTAGGCACACGTAATAGACGGAGTTTTCAGCCGGCGGAAACAAAGAACGTAGCCCAAGAACTTGCTGTGCGCCTGCACGGCTTCTGATATATTTCACATAGATACGGAACTGTCCACTGTATAGCCGAGTATCCACCTATACATTGTTCGGTCATTGTTTGAACGGACTATTACCCAGCACTTATACCGCGAGGAAACTCGTGCGACCCTTGAATTCCTTAGCACAAAACAGACCCGTACAACGATTCGGCAAGTGGAGTGCATTCAAATATCTGTTCAGCCTCAGGCTTAGAATGCCTGATGTGTTCATGTAAATAGCCGTCCTGGGCCACCCGAAGGCACCAGTGCATGCGATTGTTTACAATGCTTGGTATTCATTTCGAATTGGTTTCACTTCATTTTCATGGTCGTTGTCGAACACGCCACAGGAAAGCCACGGAACAAATATGCACTTGGTCTGTTGGTGTGTGTGGTACATGGATGGTGCAGTCAAGTAGGGGTGATTCGCATCACATTTGAGTATCATCTCACCTCCATAACCCGCGGCAGAGTTGGTGTTAAAAGAGGTGTTGCTCTCGATGTGCAAAGTGGAGTTATCACACAGGTACACAGCACCTGCGGGCAGGACATATTTGTTGCGAAACTCTTCAGCAGACTCCACGGACTACGACGACATGACCCCTCGCTCGACCCTGCCATCTACTCTACGAACACTACAGTAAGAGCAAGCCTGGAACAATACAGTATGGGGCCAAGCAACGGGTTCGAGCGTGGTTTTCTTGCATTGGTCGGATGTTCCGAGCACACGTCCTTCATATTGGAGTTAAAGCGGTAATGTTTGCAGCGACCTGCCCTTGTGAGAGCGGCAGATTGAATGACAACGCTACTGTGTGTAGCTTCCGATGACGTTGGGCACGTTTTCCTATTCAAACTGTGCATCAGGTGCGACTACATGGTGCCGCCGGGGTGTGGCCACATGCGATAGTCTGACAGCAGAATGGTCGGTATTTGGAGAACAAAAATACACGACGCGGTCCAAAATATATTCGATGCGTGCTGAAAATCTACAGATGTTTGTGGAATACGCAGTGATTTCGGTGTTGTACACCATGTTTGGGCGTGCTCCGGCACAGCGAACTCACACCACGGGTCCTGCGATGACCGTTTTGTTTATTTTGCCTTCTTACAATGAGGCACCGACAACGAATAAGAAACCACGGGGTAGGCGTGTGAAGAAGGAGAACATGTGAGACCTTGCTCATTGTAATCAGTCACAACATTCAGCGGAATGCACTTTGAGTATGCCTAGGCACGACCCATCACAGCTAGCCTTTCCAAAGTAATGAATTCTCATTTTTCTCACCTCCACTGTCCCCCGCGACATTTCCGTAAAGCACGCTGTCACCATCGATAATGACGGAGGAACCACCGAACGCGTATACGGCACCTGGGAATAGCCAACGAGTAATTGACTTATTTTACCCAAACCACATATAAGGCGGCAACGGCCTGAACTACGACTATGTTCAGTACACGAAATCACAAATGATTACGTGTGTTTTTGTGTGTCGCTTGCATTTCATATAGCGTCGATATGAGCTTCAAACGGCAAGTGTTGACAGTATCCAAAGCATTCTAGTGAACCAAAACCACAACATCCCCGAACCTCGGCCCGAGAAATAATTGCCTACAATTACTGGACTGCGTGCAGACAACCGCGTAGGCCACCACTAACC
Organism: Saccharina japonica; assembly: GCA_008828725.1. NCBI lineage: Eukaryota > Phaeophyceae > Laminariales > Laminariaceae > Saccharina > Saccharina japonica. The sequence continues at coordinate 128,645 of MEHQ01004345.1, forward strand.
CACAACGTCTCGAACTGTTTTACGGGAAACACCCGAAGGCCCATTCATCAAGGCGAATGCTTAGAGTTCTCCGATTCAATGCCTTCGGTTCACGGTCGGTCTCGCCAGCGTCTCGCCAGCGTCGACGATAGTAGTTATGTCCTTACGTGCAACAAAACACCAACGAGACGAGACGTATTATCGCCCAGAGTGAAGAGTAACCTAACATTGAATTATGCCCTTCAGAGGGGAGTATTACCTCCGCTGTCCAAGGCTGTGTTGTTGATGAACAAGGAGTCGCCGTCGATGCTCATGGAAACATTTGCATTTCCACTCATAGCACCTGTGGGTAAGGAGATAAGGTCGTTACCAAGTATTCTCGCAACCGCTAAACATCCCTTGTTAAGACGTATTATCGCACGCTCAAACATGCCTATTACCGCACACCATGCACCGTTAGGGTTCCTGATTATACGCCACGTGGTAGGATACAGACAAGAACAGACAAGAACAGAGGTACAGGGAAACGTCTAGCGTATGAATAGCACATCGTTAGCTTTGATATTCCAGCAACGCTTGAGTAATGTCTTTGGAGTGTCGGTACAAGTGCGGAGCATTGTACACAGCATTAATCCCATCAAACAAACCTAAAAATACAAAAACCATTCTACAAGAAAATAGCAACTTACCATCCGCTGACAAACCGTTCATCTCCGGACACCATATTTTACACCAGAGCGAGGTATTCCTCAAACAAGCAATGCAGATGGTAACTAAAATTCATTTTAATCATGTTAACAGGTCGTTCGACATCGGTGATCGCAGTCATAGGCTTTAGGAGGTATCCGTCCCCAGGTGTACACATTTTCAAATAACACTTGAACCCTCTGTCGACCTCTACAGTTGTTACCAAATACAGTGCTACTTCTCGCTTGCATCGTGAGGGTGGCGAGCCAACTTAACAGAGCGCGAGGATGGCCGCCCGCGTACCACTCGCCCATCCGGACTAGGGCAAGGTTACCACACTGTTGTGTAAGTTTCTCGGACCATACTATGATCGCCTGATTGTGCTGATTTGACGTGTGTGATGTATGGAACAACCATTGATCTACGGAGATTACGGCTGAAGTTATGCTTCCCCGCGAGGATTGCGTTGATTTAAAATATGCATCCCATTTTTCCCGGGACGAACGCGACAGCCTCCTTCGCGCACAACAATAATAATAGATCATCAGATGGCTGGTTCTGTCTTCTTCCACCCCGCGTCATGGCGAGCGTGGCCCGTGCAGTATCTAACCGTCCACGGTGCACGAGTTGGCCGTAACTCTAGCTTCTTGACATATATGCCACTGGTAGCTCGGGCGGAGAGTGCGCCTTGGATATATTGTCCATCGCGGCGCTTTCAATAGAGGAACAACAAAACGGCATCCAGAACCACGTCACCTAAGACATACGACGAGCCGTAAACCCGGCGCTGTCAGCCGTCGAGGATAACGCAAACGCAACCCGTGGACAAAATAGGGCGAAGAGGAAGGAGAACACGCAAGCCCAGGACAAGATCCTAGGAGCAGCGACAACTCAACCACCACCGCCCGAGTGTAGGAACTATCGAAAATATCCCACCAGGGGTATCAGCAACAGGCGACGTCTAGTAAGCAGGCAGGCGCGGTTCGTATTAGTCATAGCAGGGTTAATCCTGCAGCTGTTGATTGTCGTTTTACTGTGAGCAGGTAGAAGACATTCAGCAGAAGGGGATGGCGTTCGAGAGGCATACTGATTATTTGTTTTGGGAAACATGTTGCCTAGAGGCAGTGGTAACAACTGTACCGATTAAAGTAGGTCTGAAATAGTCGATGTAAGAGGCGTTGCTTGCAGAGTTTGGGAAGGGGTTGGTTGATGCGGCGTCCATGGCTTGGAGCACACAGATGAACCAGATCTCACACCAGGCACTCGCACACCGGCTATCAGCAACAGGTAGCCCTAGTGAGGGGTGGTCTGCCTTTATGAGGCAATACGCACCACAGGCTGCAACATAAACAAGCAGGCTCACACAGTCATGGGACAGTCTCAGGACGAAGGACGGGGAATCCCCCAACGTGTAATTTTCAAGGGGTTGTGTACTCAAGAGCAGGCTTAGTCCTTCGCAATGGACGTTCCTGATATCCATGTTTTCCAGCATTCGCGCGCAACCTTTCCCCTCTCTTTGGAGTGCAGAAAATAACTTTGCTCGCCAATGCAGAGTTGACGTACCACATCCATGAAAATGTGGTTATCAGCGCGTACGGGGAGGTGGAGATGTCGAAGGAGCAGGAGCTGAGGAGCGTGATGGGGCACGCCGTCGTTGTTGCCGAAGCAGGCCCGGGCAATGCGGGTGCTCAGCACGGCGGAAGAGGTGAACGGGGCGGACGCGGGAGTACCCGGAGGAACGACAACACAGGGTGGACAGCAGCAGCACCAGCAGCACCAGCAGCAGCATCAGCAGCAGCAGCATCAGCAGCATCAGCAGCCGTACCAGTAGCAGCAGCAGGGAACTACAATGCAAAATCAGCAGCCGTACCAGAATCGGACGCAGCAATCGTAATAGAAACAGCAGCAGTAGTCGCACACCAGCGGTTGGGGTGGTCGTGCTCGGAGCGGAGTGTCAAAGCAGTGAGACAATGGAGGCACAGGACCTTGCGGCAGGGCAGGCAGAGGAAGGTATGGGGGCGGTCGTGCACAAACCGTTGGGGGAAGGGGGGGATTGTCGCCTCCGTACCCCCTCCCCCCAGCGGCTACGACTATTCCTGGTACCCGCAGGGCCTCCCCCGTCCAATCGGCAACCTGCTGGTGGTGCATGGGGCCAACCCCCGTAAGCTATGCCAGAACTACAAAGCGTTGAGACATGTGCGCCAGTACTGCGCAGGGCGAGTGGATCCAGGCCATTTGAGGCCCTCCGGAAATGCGCCACCTCGCCCGGGGGATGCCGTCCCAGTTGAAGCCTCCCGCCCATCGTGAACGGCACATGGTCGGCTGCAGCCGTGGCCGCACCCATACGAGCAACACACTATTTCCATCACCGCCGCCGCTACCGTCACTGCCCATGCTGGCAATCCGGTTCCTATGGTTCTGCCGCTACCCTCACTGCCGCCGGGAACGACAGCTACTACTACGACGACTACGGGGACTACTACTACGCGAAGGAGCAACCGCAGCAGTACCAGGCACCGCCTGTGCAGCAGTACCAGACACCGCCACCGCCGCCGCCCCAGAAGATTTAGTATCCCCCCAGCCATGACTCGCCATCTTTCACTACGCCTTCTCCCGGACAATCTACATCTCCCCAGAGCGCTCTTCATCTAATGGTGACATGTTCAGTGCCACAACGCGACTGAGATTCCAGTCATGATAAGGTGAGAGTAGCTGGGGTGGCGCTTGAACGCCGGCGTAAAGTGAGATTGTTGAGGGGTGCACCAGACAACCACCAGGTGGTAATCGTTGCGTTTCTGATGACGAAGCCAACAACCCCTTGATCAGCGATTGTAGCAACGTCTAGGGTTTGGTAGAGACCCCCCCTGGGAAGGAAAGGGTTCTGATCGGTGACGACAAGGCGATGGGGGTGACAGAAGTAGGTACACTCAACCTCAAAATGCACTCGAACACTGACTTCACTGTAACGTTAACAAGAGCGTACGTGACGGAGGGTACTGGGCTCAACCTGTTTTCTCTTCATCAGGCCCAAGCGCCGCAAACCACTGCTATGAATAACTATAGTGTGCTCTTGTTCGACAATCGCCTGACCTCCCCCCGTGACTGGAACGGACAATCACTGTATGCGAAGAGAACGGACCCAACCCCTAGTACAGGATTTACTACTCTGCCTGCCTTATCTGGTGTCACACTTGCTCCCCCGAAATGGGTAATTTCAAGACCTGAATACGGGCCCTCAAGACCAATACCGGGTACTATACTGCAGGCGGATATACGTGTACTACAATCTGGAGTTTGTCGAGAGCAGCACTGTGGAGTGTTCAGTATCCTATGGTATTTGGTGACGCAAATGTATCGACAAACGGATTATCCCCCCCAACAGTGGTTCCGTGGAAGAATCACCAAAGCAGGGTGTTTTTCCAATATGTCCCATCAATCATATGAAGGGGGCGTTGACTATCTCTCTGAGAGTACCACGAACACCATGGCCTTAGCAGCGGATTTTACGTCAAACTCCACCTGATAAGGAGTTGAGTTATATGTGACTTGCGAACAGAGAGGACAAGACCAACCCGGTGAGAACGAAGTGGGAATAGAGGGAAGAGAGGAGCGATCGCACGCCCTCTGGATTTCAACAAGATGTCCACTCATGGGGAAACAGCGACCCGCGGGGAAACTGAAGTCCCGCGAGAATGACACCACCTGTCACGTGGGCGTCGACAAGTTCCGCCCTGATCGGGAAGCGCTGAAGCGTTGTAAGGCACTCCTACGTAACGTGAGAAGGCGTGTTAGTTCAGGAGATATGCCATTCACGAACATCAGCATACTACAGTAGGTTTACTGTGCATTACTACAGGAATTACGAACCTGCATAAACAAGGCAAAGCAACAATACGGGATACACTCCCGCCGTCTTCTGCTGGGAGTTTCAGATACACAAACACTTCGTCTGGACGTGCCCGTGCGTGTCTGAAATTGCCTCAAATTCAGTTTGGACGGGATGGAAAGACGCCCACAGCCTATGCAGAACACTTGCACCCTTCGTCGCGTGTTTCGGGCACGTTATTGCGACTGACAACACCGTGGAGAAGGAGAGGCCAAAGTGACCCCCCCGTTAAACTACGACTTGGGGTGGCATGATCCTCTGATTCAACTGTAAGCATCAAATTCGTTTTCGGCAACTGGCTGACGTATGACGTTTACATGGTTGATAGCCTAACTCAGCATAGTTCGATTCAGTATTGTAAGGAAAGCATTTGCCATTCTCGACACAGGTGCGCAAACCATTGTGCGCAGGTTCACTCACCCACCTCACATCGTGTTGCAAGAGACATCTATCAAAATGCGGATGCAGTTCACTGCCTTGTCATCTATTGCCAGTCGCAATCTCAACGGTACTCACGCCGGGTGTTTCAACAAGTACACACTTAAATGGATCCTTCATGCATTTAAGGAAATTTCGAGTTGGTGGAAACCAACCAAAGTTTCAAAGAATATCAGCGCCGCTGTAGTCATCGATATCAAAATAATTCGAACGCGTCACAGCCAAACAACGGCCAAGGCATACATCACCTTTTCTGAGGTGGATGCCAGCACCTATTTTGGGACGTTTCTCACCTCCGTTTCCTCCAGCGTGGTTGTTGGTAAAAGAAGAGCTGCCGTCAATATGTATAGAGGAGTTACCGTACAGGTAGATAGCACCTGCGAGTACGAACCACAAACCGTCAGAGTCTTCACCCCACTCTATCGAGCACAAGAACAGCCACAATTGTATTCATCTGATACCTAGACTGCGAACGCGCACGGTGTAATGATACGTGGTATACGGTGATTCACTACCAGCAGTACGCACCGAGAGAGTTTGACGTATGACTGGCGTCGTATGTAGTTTCCAAGTACGCGGCTCGGAACGTGGTTTACCCAGAAAACTCGAAGTTCCCAAACCCAACGCGGTACGTCTCGCTAATCGAAAACGACGTCATTTAGGAGGCAACTTTGCCCCCTGATCGTGTCCTTGAGTGCCTACCTTGCCTACGATATGTCATCTTGTCGAGCCCGCCAGTATTAGGCCCTGACAGTATGAGTGTGTTGGCAAGCTACAGAGCTAGAGACAGACATAGTCCAAGTGGAGGCCAACTTGGAAGTCATGGGACATTCAAATGTTATCTCACGGTGACAGGAATGCATTTCATTCTGCAAATATGAAGACCGGCTTGAGTCCGCGGTTAGAGGAACACTGGCTGGAGTAATGCATGACTTTTTACTCCGGATCATAGCGTAAGCCAAGGATGCCAAGACAGCTTTCAGGCTGATTCTACATGATATTAACGCTGGTTGAACATCGAGGTATCCAACTGTGCGTTATCCGCTAGATGCCACTTTATGTTGTCAAGACTCCTGCACGAAAGAGAGTACTTACCCCTTTCGAAGACGAATCTGTTCATGTATGCGTGATAGTGCGGACAATGCAACAACCCCCTCTGTAGAGCTGCATACGCAAACCAAAACAAACAATAGGCGAAACACCTCGAAATCCGTTCGCGCCGTCTAAGAGAGGTGATCGTGTGTTTCGGCCCCTTCTGCAGGTTATTTGGCTTTTCCGTTTTTCATAATTATATGTCGTGGTCACCTTCGATAGGGGTGATTCTGGTAGAGTTTTCTCCAGAGTACGGGAAACCTTAGTACTTTGTGAGTGTCTACGATTTAGACCATACTATTATAAGCAGCAGCAGGCAATAAACATATCTATTCTTTCACGATTAGAGGTCCGTAGTTACTCGATGCTCTTTGTCCGTACAGACCAACTGATACACACAGCTCTTTGCAAACAGACCTTTTGTTTCGCAACCAGCCCTTCAAACAGGCCAACTGAGCTCTTCGCAAACAGCAACTGACGTAACAGCCAAACTGACGTAACAGCCAAACTGACGTATTGTACTGACGTAATATGCAAACAGCCCAACTGACATCTACCCGCAAGAGGGGAGGGGTTCCCAGCGTATTCGGAGGGCTTTGCGGCCCGGGTCCAAAATCCACACTAATTTCAAGATACAAAATATCCACACTAAAATCAAGTAATTTTCCTGTCCATACTAAAATCAAGTAATTTTTTCCTAGAGAGTCCCCCAGATGTGAAAATATGGATCTCCAGAACTTCGGTCAAAATCGAAATCGGCCCATAACTTCGCGAGTTAGCCACTTTTACACTAATTTCAAGATAAAAAGGCCAGACGTAAAAAAATCGACCGAAAAAAAAAAAAAAAAAAAAGGCCACTGCTGTACGTACAAGGGCTGTGCATCCATGCCGGCGTTTTGTTTACACTGCTGTACGTACAAGGGCTGCGCATCCATGCCGGCGTTTTGTTTGTGTCCGCTGTACGTACGTACGAGTCGTACTGCTGGACTGCTGCTGCTGCTGCTGCTGTTGTTGTTATTGCTGCTGTAGATGGGTTATATAAGGACTACTACTATTATTATTGCTGTACGTACTGGTGCTGCTGTATACTGATTTCACTCTGCTGTTGTTGTAGATTGTGGATGGGTGGATCGGTTGGTGCGTGTGTGTGTCGATCGGTTGGTGCGCACGTACTTACGTGGTTGGGTGGGTGGGTCGGTGGTTGGGTGGGTGGGTGTGAGTGATGTGAGTGGATGTTGGTAAGTACGTGTGAGTGGGTGGGTGTGGGTGGGTGGGTGTCGGTGGGTCGGTTGATACGTGGTTGACTGCGTGTGTGGATCGTGACCCAGTTCTTATTTTGTATTTTTGTTTCTGTCCGCTTTATACCGGCCCCGCCCTGGCGTGGTTCGGGGTACCACTAGTATATGTATAAAACAGCAGTGTGTGTTGTCTTCACAGGAAACCCGTTCTTTCTACTGTACCCTGTAATAATGCGTTTTACAACCTAACTGCAGCAGTACATGTAATGGTATGGCCAGTCATATCACATGCACCCATTGTCCTGATCCCTAATCTTAGAGCGATACAATTATTAAGCGGTCACAGACTGTGAGAAAGAGAAAAACCAACAAATTAAACGTAAATGAATGTGTAAAGCAAGTGAAATGTCAACTTACCGGGTACGAGAACACATCGACACGAGCCAAACCAAAGAGTAAGGACGAAAAGACAATAAAACGAATTATGAAATGCACGGAGTCAGAAGCACCCCTATTCATAGAAGAAAAGCATGCGTGCCCAAGAGAACAGATAACTGCTGCACGGGCGAAGCAACACGAAGGAGAGGAAGACACCGGCATAGAAGTACGTACTATTAATAATGATGTAGGAGGTACTGTACGTAAATGTTCGACCAGCAGGTGGCAGCATGGTAAAACATAAAACGAGAGTTCGTATATATCTATGTGCACAATGTTTATTGTTATTAGTTTCCTTCTTCGTCTACACAATAAACGCTTTGTCCGCACTCCTCGGCTTTAGATGAAGATGCAGCAGTGCAGTTTGTTGCTTCTGTCTTTTTTTGCTGCTGCAGCTGCTGCAGCTGCTGCTGTGCATTATGTTGACGCTCTGCTGCTGGCGAGGTAACCCGTTTTTCTTGCGTCGCCTTTACTATATTAAGACCACTCCGTAGGAAAGCCTTGTAGCTCATACGGAGTCAATGACCGGTAGCATATTCCCCTGTAGCAAGTAGGAAACATCACACATCAGTACAGCGTTTTATGGCGGTAGACGACTCGTGGCAAAATCCAAACCCGATTGAGTAGGTACGAGCACCATCAACGGTCGTTTCATAGAGATGAACAATTCATAACATAACATTTAAGGATTATATCAAAAGTGGTTTACTGTTTGTGTCGGTTTGTGTTGGAGTTGTGATAAGCGTGCTCCACACACACTCTGTCAGTCCACTTGTTTTCCTCGTGTGGTCCTCGTGGTGCTTCTTTCTTGAGCCAGACCGATAAAGCTACCCAATTGGCATGAGGAGCCGGTATGTCCTCTTATTTCCATAACTGAGGGTTACGGAGCAATCAGTTCGCTACGCTCGACTGGCAGTGCTCGCCTTCAGCGGGCTGTCTGGGGAAGCTCATACACAACACGCGGCACGCCCAATGCGGGGATGGTGTCATTGGTCATAATGCGACGTCTGGCAGCGTCTGAAAACATCGTGGGCACCATTTAGTGATGGGTTCACGCACGTTTCGTGGTGTGTTGTATGCATCCAACGTTACAGTTGATTTTCATTGTTCATTCTGTTTTCCCGATTGGCCATGTGCGGCGAACGTACATGATGCAGAACACGGCGGGGGTTTTAAGCTATCGAGATTTCACGGAATGGAGTTGTTGGTGTTTGCGGTTTGTAGGCGTGTCCTGGCGGCGGCAACCACAGAAAGTTGAACAAACCCATGTGACTGGTATATTGTGCCGTACGGGTCACGTTCTGCTAAATAGCTTCACGACCAATGAAACCACCATGATCGTTCCATACCTCCAGATTGAGCTGAGTTGTCACCAAACCAGGTCTTGTCGGCGACGTAGATTGCAGAGGTCGAGGAAGATATGGCACCTGGTTATCGGTTGGCACAAGGGTGGTTGGTGACTGAACACTAGTTAAAGGAATCCCGTTGGCCGTTCCCGAAGTAGTAACATGAATACACACAACCGGTATGTTAAATATCTCCAAAGAGGTGGTAAAAACCAAACTATGGCGTTGCAATACGTTCGCAAAGACACACCGGGAGAAAGGCCCTAAACGTATTAACCAACCAACAAAACCGAAGCACGCCAGTATGAAGATAGCCAAAACAAAAACACTTATTCCGAAACAACGATACTTGTAGTTTGCTTCGTGATGTGGGGTAAATAAAGTCGAACAGTTTGGTTGTCATTCCTGTATAGTAGTCACCCACGCCGACGTCGATGTAAAGATCTTGAGTTCGGAGTTTCGTCAACCATCCAGCGTATTGCGTTTAGTTGTTGTGGGTGAATGCCTTGCCGCGCATGAATAACGGCATGGACACTGCCTGTCATCGAAGGGCACTTCTTCTATGCAACCTTTGGAGTTCTCGTCCATCAAATGTCGACGGGTCTGACGGGTATGTTGATGCGACAAGAGACGAGTCAAAACATTTCAATTCGGATTTCAACGTTCGGTCACCACTGCCCAACCGTGATTATATATGCAGCCGCTCGACCTGGCCATAGCGGGCTTGGTCATTTACAGGCCCAAACCTTGAGAAAAGTTGCAACTCAAACAAATGTCCTCACCTCCGTACGAAGCGGTGTTGTTTAGAAAGGTGCAGCCCGAAACAAACAGGGAGCTCGAATAATTCAGGTTGACTGCGCCCCCATATGCTGCGTTCCCGCCCTCCACCACCAAGTCGATGAGGCGGAGAGAAGATCTGTTCGAAACGGAGAAAATACCACTTCCTGTTCCAGCATCGACGAAACCACCAGCACCGTTATCGTCTTGTAGTGCACCACGAATGCTGGGAAAACCGATCCCAGTGACAACCACGTCCTTCGAGTCAGACGCCTCGATGCTCTGAATAACGTTAAGGCTGCTATACCACGTGATGTCAAACGATCCTTTACCCGAGCAGGCTAGCGCAAGAGTAAGATTCTGTAGATCGGATGTGGAACTGACGGTGACCCGAACGGTACTCGATGGGCATGGGGCTGAATCTGCCCCGGACATGAATAAGACGACCAGCCCGACCATCATCAGCGCCATGACTTCGAACACCATGCTGGACAATATCGCGGACAAACACGTGACGTCGTGATCAGATTATTTATCACAACATGGAAGTTTAGCCTCACTTCAAAATCCTGTATCACGGTTTGAATCGCACATTGGGGGCTACGTTTCCGAGGAAGTGTGGTCGGGCCGGACGAACCGCGATACCTATATGGTTATTGTTGACATTTACATAGTGGCGAGAACGATAACCGTGTTTTAGGAGTCTACCAGATAGCGGTAAATGCAAGCAGTGTGTATAGCGAACAGCCTCGACGAGACGTGAGGCAATTGACGTTTGCAGCATGCATTCGGAAAATATGGTACGGTTTGAAGATAATCCATACTCTAAAGATTACATACGAGTTTTGTTGAACTGGTACCTTCGATGAGGAAAGTTCAATATTATTGTTATTGCGCTGTTTCCGTGATGGCAATACGGTATAATTCAGAGGTAGTTGGAGCCCCTTTTACTACGTGCAAGTTGTTGGTGTGCTTGTTGGTAATATCAATATTACTGACAGAGCAGCTTCATTGTATAGGAGAATGGTATTCAAGATCGGGAACCGTTCCGATAATAACCTGCGGCTTGTTCTAGAAAGAATTACGAAGGCGTTTGGTTTATATTCTTGGCTAAACTAACGGCAACGTGGCACTGCTTGGTTGATCGTGTGAGCTGGAATACCAAGTGGGTACAGAACGGAACAATCGCTGGCAGACTGGTGGAACACGAACAGACAGGACTGCCGCGTGTAACAAAACGGTACCACCCAGTCGTTTGCTGCGGACAACGTGTTATCCCCCACTTATTGGTAATGTGAATTGTGGACCGTCCACACGAACCCCTGTTACGTACGTACACCACTCGTGTAAGATGTATTCACTTTGACCAATGAGAAGCAGGCGTGCTCGAGGTCCAATCTACCCATTATGTACCTCGTTACCCAATAGTAGGTTGACCTCGAGTCCAATACCGCTGACTGCTGACTGCTCAGCTGCTGAGCCTCCCAGGCGGGTGTCAATGTTTCTATCGTGTTTCATGTGTGCGGTACAACCACAGTGATCCTTCGTCAAACGTTCTTCTCGTAAACAAGGTGGATTCTGCGGTCCATCAATTTCCAGTTCGTCATCATGTGATGTGGGCATCTATAGTAACCAGTGATCATATTTTATAACTTGGAGCGTGTGCTGGCTATCTTTTTACCCAACTACATCAGTACACCCAGTGTCCGTCCTGGTTACTTATCCTAGAGAGATTATAATTCGGTGGTCACAGACTGTGAAAAAGAAAAAACCAAAAGCAAAATAATCGGCACTAAACGGGTACGTAAAGCAAGTGAAACGAAAACCTACCGGCGACTACAACACAACAACACACGCCAAACCAACAACGATCGTGACAATAGACAACGAAAAACAAACGAATTCTGAAATGAAACAGAATACAACTGACAAGGAGGCCAGCAAGGCTTATATAGTGAAAGCAGAAAACATACGTGCTCAAGAGGAACAGATACATTCTGAACGGACGAAGCAATATGGAAAAGAGGGGGAGGATGTCGGCATAAACAAGGCGGGGGCGACAAGGAAAAAAAGAGAGAAACAAGGAAAAAAACAAATAAGTATTAGAGCAAAGAGAAAAGAGAAAATCGTACTCAGGGCGATAACATGTAACATAGGTTTCCGTTTCTGCTACAAAACCGACCCGGGATCACACCCTCTGTCATCTCTATGCTACTTTCGTCAATAGCGGTGTCAACTGTCAGTACTGACGCTGCCGCGCACCCCCCCAGTGAAACACTCAGCAAGGAATAAACCAAACAAAATACACAGTATTCAAGGCCTGGTCGAACCGACACCTTGCCACACGATCTACCGGTTCATTTTACGTCGACAGCTATATCAATACGGCTGCCCCCTTCTCCACCTCCCCGACCCCCCCTTGTAGCCGCCCTTGGCATCCTAAACTGCATACCCTAGCCAGCCCCTTTCCGCCTCGCCTCTGTGCCACATTGCCCTGAAACGGTCCGCCGCCTTGACGAGCCCCCGGCACCATATCCCACTTTTCTTTGCCGCCCACGGCAATAACATATTCCCCGCTCCGAACAGCAAATAGAGATTTCCCGTTGGCCCCTCGGTGGCCTGGAAAACCCTGAGATTATATGCTAGACGTTGGGGCCAGTTATGGCCTGGTCGGCCTGGCCCGGTTTCTCCCCACTAGCAGCACTAGACGTCGTCCGAAACATCACCCGACGGGCCAGCCGCTCATTGGTCGTCCGTTGTACGGCCCCCGCAAAGAGGAGGCGAAGTTGGCGGATACTCGTCTCAATGCTCTCGCATTGTGTTTTCTTGAGGGGCTTGGCGTACGACACGGGGTGGTCAGTGCGTTGTCGGCACGCAAAGTCAACGATCCGTGGGAGGAAGCTCAGCGAGAGTGTTCCTGGCCAACGCACCCGTACAACAGGGTTTCCATCACCTCAGTGTTCAGCATTTGCACCGCTAAAGTGAACGAGTATCCTATACATAGTACCGCTTCCGCTCCAACGAATTTGTAGCATGCTCTTGCGAGTCGGATCCGCATTTTTATCTCTGGAATCATGTGAGCGTTATCGACGGCAACATCGCCCAGGTAAAAACGTGAATCGTACGTTTATACCTCTTACCACAAAACGTCTAGGACGAGCGATGAATTACGGAATGTCTGGTTTGGTGTCCGCAGCAGCATCTTCTGCGTATTCTGTTCGGATAAAGCGGGGTTTGCTGCTTCGAAAACGGTCAAAGTGACGGCCCTCATCTTCGCAAGACCTTGCGACGACTTACTTATACACAAAGCCTGCATCGTCGGCGCAGAGCTTATGCCATACTGCCTTCTGTTTACCCCCAAGTGGGCCAACCTTTACCCTGTTCTACCCGAGGTCCCCCTCGAGGTGAACTAAGGCATTCAAACTGTCGGGGCCCTATCTGACGCGTAATACCACGGCGTGGATCACAGCAGCGAAGAAGACACTTCACAGAAGAGGTTACAGCATTTGTTCTTGCAGCAGCCTCTTAGCGACTTCAAACCATTCAAAGTCCTCACCCTAAGGTCGCATGACTTCGAGTAACTGGAGGATAGCGGCTAGCATCTTATCTGGTGCGCTGGAGCGTGCGAGCCTCGACAGGTCTTCGTAGATGGAGTCAAAGCTTCCTGCAGGTCGACGAACCACATCTACCGGGGGGGGTTTTAGCTCGTACGAAATCTGTCAGTCAACGCACAACGAACAGCATGTATCGACCGTCTGCCAGGTTGATACGCACACGCTGCAAGCTGTCAATAGTGTTGGGATAGTATTGGTCACGTTATTACTTGGTGCACACGGCGGAAAAGCATGCCGGCTGGGCCCTCCCTTTTTCAGTCGTATTCCCCTTCTCCTGACCACCCTCTCTTGCCAGCGTCCGCCACATGTCGTGGTCATCCACCAGCCAGCTACAACCTCATACATCAGCATAGCAAAGCTCAACGTCAAGCTTCCGTGACGTTGAACGTTCTACAACCTGGACTTGGTCTCATCTCGATCGAGAATAAGTACGACGCGACATTATTCCTTCGCCAAACCGTCAAGGTCTTCATCGGGCTTATGTATCATTTTGACTTTGAGCTGCATGCCACCGAACGAGTACGAGGAAATTGAGCCCGCGAACGATACAAGCAACGAAATTGGAAACGGCCGACGTTACAATGACCCTGTGGGTTGTGGCGTGCATGTCAACCTTGGTTTCGTTGGGCTAAGATGCTGGCTCGAGCCCCATTAGTTTTGTTAAAGGGCGTACTCGGGACGAGCGATTTGCATATTTGCAGCAGCTCGGAAACACAAGCCTTGCCGGCAGATCCGAGAGCATTGTGCCGGCCACAAGAGCTCAAACGACACCGGCATCGGGTAGAAGGGAGCTCCAGTTCCTTGCGTTGCCGAGCATGCCTTCTGTTGCGTCATATGAATCGGTAGGGCAAAATACCTTTGGTTTTGAAACGTATCTTCATTCTGGGCTGTTCGTTTTCATTTGTGATTCTACGAGTTTGTTTGTTTTTTGTTTTAACTTTTCATAAATTTTGGGAAACGTCACATGCGGACCCCTGTAGCTAGCTATTATACGCTCGGGTGGGTTCCCGTGGCTTGTTTCTGCTGAAACAAGGGGCGCATTCGCAACAGAAGCGACGGTATCCGACGATCTCATTGAGATTGTTCATGAGCACATCGCCCTGTCCCTGTTGTCGGTAGGACCCGCTTAGATATTCGACGAAGGGGTGCGTTCTACAGAGAGTGGTACTCTTCTACAATTAGTGTTTGGGTGCTTTACCTGCCTTGCCGTATACTGACCGAGCGTATTACTTGGTTGCAGGGAAGATACAACAGTTGTGCTGGACGGAAACATGAGAACCGTTGATCCTTTAGGTGTGAATATCCAAAGATATTTATGGTCCCGCCCAGAGTGGTGCAATTTTCTAACACTACTGTAGTGTATCACCGATCGCAAGTTACCCGCTTTGCTGTGCTAGAGACTCAGCAGCCGAGCCGCCATGGATCGATTTCGCCATGAGGAGTGTGTGTGTGTGATGCGTTCTGTTTTCAAACGTAAAAGCAAAATGACGTTTTGGAGAGCGACAGCGTACCAAAAAATAAAGAATCAAAGAGAGAAAGGTTGTCTTAGAGACAACCTGATGTTTAGAGGGCAACGGGTAAAGAGATACACCAGTGTATTGAATATCTAACGGGGGGTTCCACACAGAAACAATGGGATGTTTATTACGGGGTAATAGTAGAAGGACATTATGTTCCGGCACCAAAGAACGAGTAGGAACAGTCGCGCTTGAACTAGGAAAGCGAGTAGAGCAGCGGGAGCAGCAAAATACCCAGAGTTGATACCGGTTCCCAGCACGAGCAGGGGAGAGCCAGGCGCCGAGTACGGAGCGGCAGAGAACCGCCAGGCATCGTTGTTTTGTTATCGGTGCTTTGTTTTTTGTTTTTTGTTCTGGAGAAGCGGGAGAGAGCCAGGATGGCTCGTCTGAGAGGCCTTCCGGACATCCACCGGAGGGAAGAAAAGGAGGAGGACACAGGAGCCACCCCGGGCCCGCAGCACGGAGCAGGCCGAGGGCAAGGGACGGCCGGCAACGCAGAGGTCGTGCAAGGAGCAGGGCGTGGCAACGGTAACACGTTACGGGGTAGCGACACAGCAGCACGTAGGGTAAAGGTTCCGCCCGGCAGTCGTACGCCACCGGGGCGGGGAGAACACATGTTAGGACAAAGGTCATCACCGAGTCGTGGAGCTCGCCCGTCGCAAGGCCGGGGGCGAGGGTCCGGCCCCAATAGGGGGTGTACACAGGCTAGGGTTATATGTCACACACCATGTCCCTCCCCCGCCGCTCGTCAGCAACGATTTTGTCCGTCAAACGAATGGCCAGGGCCCCCCATGGACGGGGGGGGGGGGGGGGGTTGTATGGTAATTAAGCGGGGAGGAAGCGGGAACAAAACCCGTATAGTATGATTGAGGAGCAATTGCGGACAACTAGTGGCAGCAGCAGCAGGGAAGGGGGACGGACGGACGGGAGGTAGCACACTGGGGGGAAAGGGCAGGGTACCCATGGCAACAGCAGGTGTCAGGCCCGCCACAGCAGCAGGAATAGCACACGCGGGAAGGGCGGGGGGGTTCGGCGGTGTAAGCCAGTGGGAAGTAGAAGCATTGGGGCTGCAGCAACAGCCATACGCACGCCAACAGCAGCAGGGGCAGACACACAACGATCAGGGGGGGTTCGGGGGACTACAGTAGGCCCGTGCGAGGGAGGATGTTTTAACAGCAACCGCAACAGAAGAGGGAGTCCGAACGGTGGGGGAGAGCTTTTAGTCCGTGGGGGGTAGGAGCCGCGAAACAGAAACTCCAACTACAGCAGTGGCAAGCGCCCGACGAGCAGCGGCACCCGGAGCAAGCCCGGGGCTAGGAGGGCACCTTACACAGCACCGCCCTGCCATGGGGGGCACAGCAAGCGGGAGGTCCCCAGCAGGGAAATGTCTGGGCGGCGGGCGAAGCGCTGGTTTCTCAGGCCGGGCCACCGCCGGGTTGGGTGGGGTGAGGGGGGAGATGGGGGGGAGAGGGAGGAAGGAGAGCGGGGAGGGGGGTAGAAATGGCAAGCCCCCCGATTTTGGAGGCAATATGACGGAAGACCGGCGCAACATCGTAGTCTGGGCAGCAGTGCGCGGGAACGGGGAGCCGCCGCCATTTGAAACGGTGGAGGTAGTGACGTTGTCCGCCAGCGGGTTCGTCATGGAAATGAAAGGGGCGCAACAGGTGGCAGCGCGCAGAAGGGAAATGTTGGGGGAGGGGGAGGGGGGCAGCAGGTGTCGCTGGACCACAGGGTGGAAGCGCTGGTTTTACTCATAATCACGCTCACATAGTACGTGGTGGACGACACCGACGCGACGGGTCAAGCGGCCCTGCGACGGCCAGGCGACGTATCATAATGCTTCAGAGTGGTATCGCAAGGCATCCGGAGCTTTTATGTACAGAACGCGCAGGTGGCAGCATCGAGGCAGTTCCAGTAAACGTTCGTGAAATACTTCAACGAGGACCTGCAGGAGTGGGCGGAGGAGGTGACCCGGCAGGGGGNCAATAGGGGGTGTACACAGGCTAGGGTTATATGTCACACACCATGTCCCTCCCCCGCCGCTCGTCAGCAACGATTTTGTCCGTCAAACGAATGGCCAGGGCCCCCCATGGACGGGGGGGGGGGGGTTGTATGGTAATTAAGCGGGGAGGAAGCGGGAACAAAACCCGTATAGTATGATTGAGGAGCAATTGCGGACAACTAGTGGCAGCAGCAGCAGGGAAGGGGGACGGACGGACGGGAGGTAGCACACTGGGGGGAAAGGGCAGGGTACCCATGGCAACAGCAGGTGTCAGGCCCGCCACAGCAGCAGGAATAGCACACGCGGGAAGGGCGGGGGGGTGGGATCGGGGTGTAAGCCAGTGGGAAGTAGAACATTGGGGCTGCAGCAAGAGCCATCGGCACGCCAACAGCAGCAGGGGCAGACACACAACGATCAGGGGGGGTTCGGGGGACTACAGTAGGCCCGTGCGAGGGAGGATGTTTTAACAGCAACCGCAACAGAAGAGGGAGTCCGAACGGTGGGGGAGAGCTTTTAGTCCGTGGGGGGTAGGAGCCGCGAAACAGAAACTCCAACTACAGCAGTGGCAAGCGCCCGACGAGCAGCGGCACCCGGAGCAAGCCCGGGGCTAGGAGGGCACCTTACACAGCACCGCCCTGCCATGGGGGGCACAGCAAGCGGGAGGTCCCCAGCAGGGAAATGTCTGGGCGGCGGGCGAAGCGCTGGTTTCTCAGGCCGGGCCACCGCCGGGTGGGGGGGGGGGGGGGGGGGGGGGGGGGAGCCGGGCGGGAGAGAGGAGGAGGGGGGCGGGGTGGCAAGCCCCCCGATTTTGGAGGCAATATGACGGAAGACCGGCGCAACATCGTAGTCTGGGCAGCAGTGCGCGGGAACGGGGAGCCGCCGCCATTTGAAACGGTGGAGGTAGTGACGTTGTCCGCCAGCGGGTTCGTCATGGAAATGAAAGGGGCGCAACAGGTGGCAGCGCGCAGAAGGGAAATGTTGGGGGAGGGGGAGGGGGGCAGCAGGTGTCGCTGGACCACAGGGTGGAAGCGCTGGTTTTACTCATAATCACGCTCACATAGTACGTGGTGGACGACACCGACGCGACGGGTCAAGCGGCCCTGCGACGGCCAGGCGACGTATCATAATGCTTCAGAGTGGTATCGCAAGGCATCCGGAGCTTTTATGTACAGAACACGCAGGTGGCAGCATCGAGGCAGTTCCAGTAAACGTTCGTGAAATACTTCAACGAGGACCTGCAGGAGTGGGCGGAGGAGGTGACCCGGAGGGGGCTTCACGATTCACATACAACTTGCACTGAAACTCCAAGTGGGAAGTGCAGATGGGAGATTTGGGAGGTTGAATGAAAAGGGCAAATGGGAGGAAGATGGGAACTGGCAATGGGCGCAGCATGTCCACAAGGGTCATGGGAACGGGAGTACGCGAGGGGATAGTGGAGCGGGAAGCAAGTGGGACTGGAGCAATTATCCCGCCAACGGGATGGGAAGTAATGGGACGGGAGAAAGTATCCGACCTATGGGATGGGAAGCAAGGTGGGGACCGGAGGACGGGAGGATACTAATTCTGTCATATGGGGAGCTAATGGGGTAGGGAAAACATGGTGGGATGGGACTGGAGATGGTGAGCGAGAGACATTTCACGATGGGATGGGACGGGAATACCCGTCCCGTCTCAACCGATATGGGGATTCCCGTCCAGTTGACTCCCATGATAGTCCTTGATATATGTTTCTCCATATACGGGATGGACACCACCTCCATGAGGACATAGCAAACCCGCAATTACCCGCGATCGATCTACCGTACACAGTTTGCAAATATGAGTTTCGGCGAAATCCTCTGTCTCGCAGCTGTTTGTTGTTCACAATTTTTAGAATTAGAACGACGCACGCTGTGTATATATACGAAGTGCTATAATAGGGGTGCACCAACAGTTTTCTGAGGCTCTTGACTTGATTGAGCAGGTTCATAGCTAACCCAAACACCGACTGTAAGGAAACACGACAGGAGCAGTAAAATACGATGACTAAGGCATATACAACCAATGCCGTGTAAAGCGCAACTGGTGCTGCAACGACGATACATGTCTTACATACTGGAGAGTTATTCAGCTACGGCAGTCATAATTGTTTGGCCCAAAAATGCAGCCGCCGTTAAACCAGCCGCCGTAAAACGACCCGCGCCTTTGTGGAGGGTCATAGCCCATAGGCTCGCGCAGGCGAACTTCAACAACCTGCCAGCAGCAACAAAAGCACGACTCCTACAGGGATAATCATATGAGATTTCCCGAAATTTCTAGGAAAACAAATCGTGGTCGTTCTTTTCCAGTGGCAACAAAAAAACAAAATTAAAAGAGCCGGCAATCAGGAGCTGTATTTTCAGCTGAAAAAGCGTCTGGGAGCCGCGATTTTCAAGTAAACACTTACCTCGCCGATACGACACCTACCCTGGGGGGGCTTTGCCCGAGTGATCTATAGTGGTCGAAGCACGGTGGTTGGATCTGGCAACGAGGCTTGTGTCTCCGAGCTGCTGCAAATCTGTAAATCGCTCGTCCCAAGTACGCCCTAAAACAAAATTAATGGGGCTCGAGCCAGCATCTTAGCCCAACGAAGCCAGGAGTGGCAGGCACCCCACGATCAACAGGGCCATTGTAACGTTGGCCGTTTCAAATCTCGATGCTTGCAGCGCTCGCGAGGTCAATCTGCTCGTACGCGTTCGTATCAGAAGTGAGTGGAGTCGCGGCGCGTCGGTTTTCATCTACATCATCCTCGTCGGTCAGAGGCTGAAATCTCGCTGATGGAGGCTTTGTTTTGGCTGCGACGACTTGAGGCCGTCTCCCGAGGTCAGAGGAACCACTTGCGAGGCTGAACCTGGTCATGGGGTGCCTTGCCGAGGGAGAACGAGCTGCTATTCGAGGTCGGTCCTTGATCTGCTCTGTTGATGTTTTCGGAGTACATCTCTCTCTTGGCGAATCTGCCTGGAGGGCAGCCCTACCTCTGGAGGGCGGGACCATTTGCGTCGACAATTGCTCTCCTCGAACCCTCTAGTAGAGGACAACAGCCACGCCCAATGTCTCTTGCACCCCTCTTCCCTAGGTCAAGCACGAATAGCGCCTACAAGCAGCAGAATCTGCATAAGTTTCGTTGATCCGCGAAACGATATTGTTGGTGATATTTTGGTACGAGTACTCGTAATTTGGGATTTTCTCATAGCAGTACCAGCACCGTGCGAGTACGAGCAGATTGACCTCGCGAGCGCTGCAAGCATCGAAATTTGAAACCACCGACGTTACAATGGCCCTGTGGATCGTGGGGTGCCTGCCACCCCTGGCTCCGTTGGGCTGAGATGCTGGCTCGAGCCCCATTAATTTTGTTTCAGGGCGTACTTGGGACGAGCGATTTGTAGATTTGCAGCAGCTCGGAGACACAAGCCCCGTTGCCAGATCCAACCACCGTGCTTTGGCCACGAGGGATCACTCGGGACGGGAGTTGCGGCGAAGCCCCCCCAGGGTAGGTGTCGTATCTGCGAGGTAAATGCTTGCTTGAAAATCGCGGCTCCCAGCCGCTTTTGCAGCTGAAAATACAGCTCTTGATTGCCGGCTCTTTTAATTTTGTTTTCTTGTTGCCACTGGAAAAGCACGACCACGATTTGTTTTCCTAGAAATTTCGGGAAATCTCATACCCTGGTATGATTATCCCTGTAGTGGAAACCCCACAAACTTTCAAAGCTTTTAGCACACACCAAGGGCGGCCGAGGATTTGGATATCATACACCTAATCCCCCCCCCCCGCCAGAGGCCGAAAAAAAAACAAATTACCACGTTTTTGTTTTTTTGTTCGTGTACGAATATACCTTGTGTATACTGGTGGTGTATCCGGTGTATCCAGAAGGGTGTGTCGGTCAGTATCGGTGTATGTTTGGTGTACCAGCTAGTACCGGACAGATGCAAACCCTCGCAACAAGTCAAATAACGTACGAGTAACATCACATCTCCTACAGATAGGTACAGGATATTTACAGAAGCAGTAAGATTGTCTACTCGTACCAGGTGGTTCGTGCAACACGGCGCTCACGTCCCCACACAGAACCAACATGAAACAACCCGAGCAACGATTCGCAGTGTTCTACCAGATTATACTGTTGTAGCGCCGGTCAAAAATAAATATTCTCCGCACGTACAGCAGCAGTGCAGTATTAAGGAGGTACTATTAATACTACTACTGTAGTACCGCTACGTAGGGCAGACCGGGGCAATTACTCGTACAAGTAGTGCTACCGAGATATAGTAGTATCGAGATTGTGAGTAAAAGGGTCTACCC
The DNA here is from genome assembly GCA_008828725.1 of Saccharina japonica. Taxonomy (NCBI): domain Eukaryota; class Phaeophyceae; order Laminariales; family Laminariaceae; genus Saccharina; species Saccharina japonica. The sequence goes on from MEHQ01004345.1 coordinate 149,977, forward strand.
ACACCAGTATGAATACATACGTGGCTCGTCTAAAACGCATCCAAGTCCCCACCCAGAAACACACGAAGCAACGGCTTGCAATGTTCGACTGCTGTAGCTGCGTGAAGCGCTACGAGTACTGCTTGCTGCTGTAGTACCAAGATTCACCTGTGCGAGCAAGCATGCTGCTGCAGCTCGGTGGTAAGGCAAGGCAACATGGTTATATGAGGTACCACATGTACGTACCGGTATATACGAGTATTATGATACCAGATACCAGGAACTCGTATACTCGAAGTATACGATATAGGGCAGGGCGAGTATAGGGCATCAAGGCGTCGACCACTACCTGGACTTGACTGACTGATAAAGAGGCCCCGTCCGTCGCGACCTTCTTCGGCAGTGCTTATCCATCCAAGCCTGTGGACCCACGGCTCTTCGGGACCTTCTGGTCCCCTTCGATCGAGCTCATACCTCCTTTGTACCGCTCACTACTCTCCCTCGACTCTCCTGCTGCAGCAGTCGCTGCCTCTACGCAGCTGCAGCTCATAGGCCTGCGCCGCCCCTGGTATTGTAGTAGTATGGAAGGCCTTGTATCAAGCAGGGGGGGGGGCGGCCCTCTACCGTCCCCCGTGTTCAGTTTTATATAGGTTTTGTGTAGACGTAGAGGGAGGGGATGGTCTCAGGTACCCCCCCCCCCCTGTCAAAACGTAAAAGTTGAACAATTTGACGTGAGGTGTCGAAAAAACAAAATCGACCACCCTCGCACACACAAGGAACCAGCAGTACACAAGCAACTGCGCTGGGGCTACCGCTGCTTTACACACAACACCCAGCAGCAAACGCATACAGCGGGCACGTAGCCACACCGCTGGCGCTCAAAGCATCACATTTAGCAGCTGGTCGGCAGTTGGGCGTTGTTTGAAGACGAACTGTCGCGAACCCAACGAGACACTCAGGAAACAACAGCCAGCAGCAGGACAGCAGCACAAATACGTGGCATTAGCAGCTGGTACAGCGCAGCAGACCGAGTACGCGTGTTTCGGAGCTGTGGTCAACGTAGTTATAACAGTCAACGCAATACCAGGTGTTGTGTAGCCCTGCTGCTGCTGCAGTTATATGCTCGTACTATAAGTACCCGCCGTGAAACAAACAGACCAGGATAGACAGGGATAGAGGAAAAATATTTTGGGGCGATTTCTGAGGCATCATTACACTGAATGTTTGCTAAACGCACGCATTCTGAAAAGGAAGCAGACCAAGCCTTCGAGGAAAATAAGTTTTGCGGACGTTTCCCTACTGTAATAATTATTCTACTTATAATGTAGTGAGAAGCGCACGTAACCATTTGTAGGTACACTGCGTAATGTACCCCGGAAAAGGCTTCCTTGCTCGCCTGATACTGGGCCTGCGCTCCATTGTACCTAGATATGGCTCAAAGAGCGTAGGTGCACCTATTCTCGGCTGCTCGTTTTACGTGTCACCCATTTTTGGCGTCAGGTGTACCTATAAATGGCTCGAACGATCATTGTTTGGTAACTGAAATATAGACAGACGGCCACACCAGATGCCGGGACTGTCAACCAGCCGACCGTACCTGTCAACCAGCTGATCGTACTACTACCGGAGGACCGCGGTCGCATTTCTGGTATTACTGCAGTCGTTTGGACCACGTGCCTTCAATGGGTGTGATTGCGGTGCAGAGAAACAACAATGGCGAGTGTTCCCATGCCGTTAGGGTTAAAGTACAATGCACATACCGTAGGAATAGGAGTAGGAGCAAATTCGGTATATTAAACGTGTGTTGTTCACATTAAACCGTCCTTTCTACCCGTCGGCATCCAGCACACCCAGTGTACAGAGTATTAACATACAATGCGGTTAAGGGGGTCCAAGTTACGCAACCGTTGGCGCGGTCCGGAACAACATTCCATAGCAAACGTGGATGAAGATAATGTACGGGTACGTCAACTGTTTGACATGTGCGGTCGGCTGGTTGACAGTCCCTGCATCTGGTGCGGCCGTCTGTCAATATTTCAGTTGTCAATAACTGATCATTCGAGCCATTTATAGGTACCCTTGAAGAAAAGAATAGGTGACACGGAAATTGAGTAGCCGATAATAGGTGTACCTATATACGTCCTTCGACCCATTTGTAGGTACACAGTAATGGAGCGCAGGCCCAATATCAGGCGAGCCAGGAAGCCTTTTCCGGGATACAAAACGCTTTTCCGGGATACAAAACGCAGAGTACCTATAAATGGCTCAAAGTGCGTAGGTATACCTATTTTTGGCTAACGCTCTTGTTTTTTCCCCTAATACACCTCAAGTAGTTATATGGATACGACCCAGAACCGAAAACCGAAAACCGGCTTCACAGCAGTGTTATTGCATAGTTCTCACTGCCAGTTAGCATGTTGACGGAAAATGAGAATACTGCTCCGCTCGTACTCGCACCTGTGGCAGGGCATTAATTAGTGGTTCGAGGTCTGTTGCGACGCAGCGCAGCACGCCTGTGGCGCGTGTTGCGCGCCGCAGGCGCGCGCAAGCCCCGAGCAGTACTCGTAGCGCTTCCGCAGCTACAGCAGTCGAACATTGCAAGCCGTTGCTTCGTGTGTTTCTGGGTGGGGACTTGGATGCCGTATTTAGACGAGCCACGTATGTATTCATACTGGTGTGGGTAGACCCTTTTACTCACAATCTCGATACTACTATATCTCGGTAGCACTACTTGTACGAGTAATTGCCCCGGTCTGCCCTACGTAGCGGTACTACAGTAGTAGTATTAATAGTACCTCCTTAATACTGCACTGCTGCTGTACGTGCGGAGAATATTTATTTGACCGGCGCTACAGCAGTATAATCTGGTAGAAGAACACTGCGAATCGTTGCTTGGTCGGGTTGGTTCATGTTGGTTCTGTGTGGGGACGTGAGCTCCGTGTTGCACGAACCACCTGGTACGAGTAGACAATCTTTACTGCTTCGTGAATATCCTGTACCTATCTGTCGGAGATGTGATGTTACTCGTACGTCATTTGACTTGTTGCGAGGGTTTGAATATCTCCGGTACTAGCTGTTACACCAAACATACACCGATACTGACCGACACACCCTGCTGGATACACCGGATACACCACCAGTATACACAAGGTATATTCGTACACGAAAAAAAAAAAAAAAAGTGGTGAAAAAAAATTTTTTTCGGCCTCTGGGGGGGGTTAGGTGTATGATATCCAAATCCTCGGCCGCCCCTGCCGCAGGCAAAAAAAATGTTGCCCTTTTGTTTTCGCCGGAGTCGAGAAAAAAAAATTGGGGGTCTTTTTCTCTTGATAATTAGTCGTAATTGGACATCTTTTAGGCTTTTTAGGCGTAAATTCGCCCATAGATCGCATTTTTTCCCGCTTTTTTCGCCTCCGGCGGCGGCGGCGGCGGCGGGGGGGGGGGCGGGGTGGTCGGGGCTTGCGCGCGCCTGCGGCGCGCAACACGCGCCACAGGCGTGCTGCGCTGCGTCGCAACAGACCTCGAACCACTAATTAATGCCCTGCCACAGGTGCGAGTACGAGCGGAGCAGTATTCTCATTTTCCGTCAACATGCTAACTGGCAGTGAGAACTATGCAATAACACTGCTGTGAAGCCGGTTTTCGGTTTTCGGTTCTGGGTCGTATCCATATAACTACTTGAGGTGTATTAGGGGAAAAAACAAGAGCGTTAGCCAAAAATAGGTATACCTACGCACTTTGAGCCATTTATAGGTACTCTGCGTTTTGTATCCCGGAAAAGCGTTTTGTATCCCGGAAAAGGCTTCCTGGCTCGCCTGATATTGGGCCTGCGCTCCATTACTGTGTACCTACAAATGGGTCGAAGGACGTATATAGGTACACCTATTATCGGCTACTCAATTTCCGTGTCACCTATTCTTTTCTTCAAGGGTACCTATAAATGGCTCGAATGATCAGTTATTGACAACTGAAATATTGACAGACGGCCGCACCAGATGCAGGGACTGTCAACCAGCCGACCGCACATGTCAAACAGTTGACGTACCCGTACATTATCTTCATCCACGTTTGCTATGGAATGTTGTTCCGGACCGCGCCAACGGTTGCGTAACTTGGACCCCCTTAACCGCATTGTATGTTAATACTCTGTACACTGGGTGTGCTGGATGCCGACGGGTAGAAAGGACGGTTTAATGTGAACAACACACGTTTAATATACCGAATTTGCTCCTACTCCTATTCCTACGGTATGTGCATTGTACTTTAACCCTAACGGCATGGGAACACTCGCCATTGTTGTTTCTCTGCACCGCAATCACACCCATTGAAGGCACGTGGTCCAAACGACTGCAGTAATACCAGAAATGCGACCGCGGTCCTCCGGTAGTAGTACGATCAGCTGGTTGACAGGTACGGTCGGCTGGTTGACAGTCCCGGCATCTGGTGTGGCCGTCTGTCTATATTTCAGTTACCAAACAATGATCGTTCGAGCCATTTATAGGTACACCTGACGCCAAAAATGGGTGACACGTAAAACGAGCAGCCGAGAATAGGTGCACCTACGCTCTTTGAGCCATATCTAGGTACAATGGAGCGCAGGCCCAGTATCAGGCGAGCAAGGAAGCCTTTTCCGGGGTACATTACGCAGTGTACCTACAAATGGTTACGTGCGCTTCTCACTACATTATAAGTAGAATAATTATTACAGTAGGGAAACGTCCGCAAAACTTATTTTCCTCGAAGGCTTGGTCTGCTTCCTTTTCAGAATGCGTGCGTTTAGCAAACATTCAGTGTAATGATGCCTCAGAAATCGCCCCAAAATATTTTTCCTCTATCCCTGTCTATCCTGGTCTGTTTGTTTCACGGCGGGTACTTATAGTACGAGCATATAACTGCAGCAGCAGCAGGGCTACACAACACCTGGTATTGCGTTGACTGTTATAACTACGTTGACCACAGCTCCGAAACACGCGTACTCGGTCTGCTGCGCTGTACCAGCTGCTAATGCCACGTATTTGTGCTGCTGTCCTGCTGCTGGCTGTTGTTTCCTGAGTGTCTCGTTGGGTTCGCGACAGTTCGTCTTCAAACAACGCCCAACTGCCGACCAGCTGCTAAATGTGATGCTTTGAGCGCCAGCGGTGTGGCTACGTGCCCGCTGTATGCGTTTGCTGCTGGGTGTTGTGTGTAAAGCAGCGGTAGCCCCAGCGCAGTTGCTTGTGTACTGCTGGTTCCTTGTGTGTGCGAGGGTGGTCGATTTTGTTTTTTCGACACCTCACGTCAAATTTTTCAACTTTTACGTTTTGACAGGGGGGGGGGGGTACCTGAGACCATCCCCTCCCTCTACGTCTACACAAAACCTATATAAAACTGAACACAGGGGACGGTAGAGGGCCGCCCCCCCCCCCCTGCTTGATACAAGGCCTTCCATACTACTACAATACCAGGGGCGGCTGCAGGCCTATGAGCTGCAGCTGCGTAGAGGCAGCGACTGCAGCAGGAGAGTCGAGGGAGAGTAGTGAGCGGTACAAAGGAGCTATGAGCTCGATCGAAGGTGGACCAGAAGGTCCGAAGAGCCGTGGGATCCACAGGTTGGATGGATAAGCACTGCCTGAAGAATGGTCGCGACGGACGGGGCCTCTATACTAGTAATTGGTGGTAATGAGGCGCGACCTCGGGGTACTGCAGTAGTCAAATCTGCGATGCATCACGCTGGGGGATAACTGCTGTGCTGAGTGCTGAGCCAAAACACGAACGAACATCTACGTATACGTGCCGTTTGGTTTGGGTTATTTCTTGATATATAGGGAACAAAAATAAGTAAACATATATGACACCCGCTACGCTAGAGGTAGTATTTTTGGTAGCCTATGTTCAAGCTACGCCGCGGTCGTCTGTATGTTAATATCCTGGGAACGCGAGATGCGTTTTTGCTCCTATTTATTTTGGCATGACATATGTGCTGATGCCACGCCGGGTATCAGGTCAGTGAGCTTTAATTAGATCTTATGGTGGTGTTATTATTGTCATCCGACGGATGTTTGGAACTGACCTTCACGCGATGTGATATACTGTATCAGCAACGACGCAGCTCACTCGCTAGCTGCAGCATCAGTTTTACCTTGTTGTTTATGCCCCCCGTCGTGCGCGTGCGCAAGAATACAGCAGTAGTAGTGGGTGAAATCGTGACATCGTCCCTTGCCGTGTCTTTTGGAGTTTCCGTTCCATTACTGGGTGGTTATTTCGTGTCGGTGTATGATACCATGGTACCACATCCCAGGGCATTAATTAGGTGTTGCGCTGTTGCGCTGGCGCAAACTTCGGCCAAAATAACGGTTTTGCGCAACATTTGCCGCGAGATAGTTGCGCGCAGCGCAACACGCGTTTTTGGGCGCGCAACATTTTCGCCGCAGGCGAGGGTGGTCGAAATTTGTTTTTTCGACACCTCACGTCAAATTGTCAACTTTTACGTTTTGACAGGGGGGGGGTACCTGAGACCATCCCCTCCCTCTACGCCTACACAAAACCTATATAAAACTGAACACGGGGACGGTAGAGGGCCGCCCCGTCCCCCCCCCCTGCTTGATACAAGGCCTTCCATACTACTACAATACCAGGGGCGGCCGCAGGCCTATGAGCTGCAGCTGCGTAGAGGCAGCGACTGCAGCAGGAGAGTCGAGGGAGAGTAGTGAGCGGTAAAAGGAGCTATGAGCTCGATCGAAGGTGACCAGAAGGTCCCGAAGAGCCGTGGGATCCACAGGCTTGGATGGATAAGCACTGCCTGAAGAAGGTCGCGACGGACGGGGCCTCTTTATCAGTCCAGTCAAGTCTAGGATAGTGTCGACGCCTTGATGCCCTATACTCGCCCTGCCCTATATCGTATACTTCGAGTATACAGTACCTGGTATCTGGTATCATAATACTCGTATATACCGGTACGTACCTGTGGTACCTCATATAACCATGTTGCCTTGCCTTACCACCGAGCTGCAGCAGCATGCTTGCTCGCACAGGGAATCTTGGTACTACAGCAGCAAGCAGTACTCGTAGCGCTTCCCGCAGCTACAGCAGTCGAACATTGCAAGCCGTTGCTTCGTGTGTTTCTGGGTGGGGACTTGGATGCCGTATTTAGACGAGCCACGGATGTATTCATACTGGTGTGGGTAGACCCTTTTACTCACAATCTCGTACTACTATATCTCGGTAGCACTACTTGTACGAGTAATTGCCCCGGTCTGCCCTACGTAGCGGTACTACAGTAGTATTAATGTACCTCCTTAATACTGCACTGCTGCTGTACGTGCGGAGAATATTTATTTTTGACCGGCGCTACAGCAGTATAACCTGGTAGAACACTGCGAATCGTTGCTCGGGTTGTTTCATGTTGGTTCTGTGTGGGGACGTGAGCGCCGTGTTGCACGAACCACCTGGTACGAGTAGACAATCTTACTGCTTCTGTAAATATCCTGTACCTATCTGTCGGAGATGTGATGTTACTCGTACGTTATTTGACTTGTGCGAGGGTTTGCATCTGTCCGGTACTAGCTGTTACACCAAAATACACCGATACTGACCGACACACCCTGCTGGATACACCGGATACACCACCAGTATACACAAGGTATATTCGTACACGAAAAAAAAAAAAAAAAGTGTAAAAAAAAATTTTCGGCCTCTGGGGGGGGTTAGGTGTATGATATCCAAATCCTCGGCCGCCCCTGCCGCAGGCAAAAAAAATGTTGCCCTTTTGTTTTCGCCGGAGTCGAGAAAAAAAAATTGGGGGTCTTTTTCTCTTGATAATTAGTCGTAATTGGACATCTTTTAGGCTTTTTAGGCGTAAATTCGCCCATAGATCGCATTTTTTCCCGCTTTTTTCGCCTCCGGCGGCGGCGGCGGCGGCGGGGGGGGGGGCGGGGTGGTTGCTGCTGTAGTACCAAGATTCACCTGTGCGAGCAAGCATGCTGCTGCAGCTCGGTGGTAAGGCAAGGCAACATGGTTATATGAGGTACCACAGGTACGTACCGGTATATACGAGTATTATGATACCAGATACCAGGTACTCGTATACTCGAAGTATACGATATAGGGCAGGGCGAGTATAGGGCATCAAGGCGTCGACCACTACCTAGACTTGACTGGACTGATACAGAGGCCCCGTCCGTCGCGACCTTCTTCAGGCAGTGCTTATCCATCCAAGCCTGTGGATCCCACGGCTCTTCGGGACCTTCTGGTCCACCTTCGATCGAGCTCACATAGCTCCTTTGTACGGCTCACTACTCTCCCTCGACTCTCCTGCTGCAGTCGCTGCCTCTACGCAGCTAGCTGCAGCTCATAGGCCTGCGGCCGCCCCTGGTATATTGTAGTAGTATGGAAGGCCTTGTATCAAGCAGGGGGGGGGGGACGGGGACGGCCCTCTACCGTCCCCCGTGTTCAGTTTTATATAGGTTTTGTGTAGGCGTAGAGGGAGGGGATGGTCTCAGGTATCCCCCCCCCTGTCAAAACGTAAAAGTTGGACAATTTGACGTGAGGTGTCGAAAAAACAAATTTCGACCACCCTCGCCTGCGGCGAAAATGTTGCGCGCCCAAAAACGCGTGTTGCGCTGCGCGCAACTATTCTCGCGGCAAATGTTGCGCAAAACCGTTATTTTGGCCGAAGTTTGCGCCAGCGCAACAGCGCAACACCTAATTAATGCCCTGGGATGTGGTACCATGGTATCATACACCGACACGAAATAACCACCCAGTAATGGAACGGAAACTCCAAAAGACACGGCAAGGGACGATGTCACGATTTCACCCACTACTACTGCTGTATTCTTGCGCACGCGCACGACGGGGGGCATAAACAACAAGGTAAAACTGATGCTGCAGCTAGCGAGTGAGCTGCGTCGTTGCTGATACAGTATATCACATCGCGTGAAGGTCAGTTCCAAACATCCGTCGGATGACAATAATAACACCACCATAAGATCTAATTAAAGCTCACTGACCTGATACCCGGCGTGGCATCAGCACATATGTCATGCCAAAATAAATAGGAGCAAAAACGCATCTCGCGTTCCCAGGATATTAACATACAGACGACCGCGGCGTAGCTTGAACATAGGCTACCAAAAATACTACCTCTAGCGTAGCGGGTGTCATATATGTTTACTTATTTTTGTTCCCTATATAATAATGAGGAGATATTGATGCTGAGAAGGGCGCAGCCCTTCGAAGAGATATTGATGCTGAGAAGGGCGCAGCCCTTCGAAGCATCAATAGATGCTCTTCATAATGGTTGGGTATGTGCCCGTGGGGGTGTACCCCCCTGGTCGCGAACGGACACAAACGGACAAAAAACAGTTCTGAAAGCTGCCGCAGCGTGGCTTTATTTAAAGAATCCTTAATATTGAGGTTTGTCTGTCTGCTCGTCTGTCTGCTCGTCTGCACTTCGTCTGCACTTCGCACTTCGTTCGCTTTGCTTTTTTTTGGCGCGCGACGCGTACACTGAACCGATTCAGACACGCTCGGGACTGATAGAGGCCCGCTATTTGTGCCGACCGTCCTGTGCTATTCGTGTCGAAAGCCGTGCCGAGATCGGAGAGCTAGGCGGTAGTGACTGCCCTAAACTGTTGCCAGTACCAAATTGTGTCACTGGGATTTCTCGGCAGTAGAGCAAACTAGCAGTAGTATATAGCAACGATGAGGAGACATGTCAAGCAAGGCAAAACATGCGCTGTCAAGGGTGTAGGGTGGCGTGTTCCACACTAAAAACTAGTTGTTTGGTGACAGTCACGGCATGTCAAGGCTGTCAAGGGTTGAAACTGAAGACCACATTTCTCGGCAGTAGAGCAACAACGGTGATGATCGGACGAGAAGAGGAAGACCATCATCGCACACAGCACACACACCACCATCACCAGCAAACACCACAACGACGACCATCACCACCACCGCCACCACCCCTGCCCCACGAGCCGCAGGAGCACCAGAAGTTGTTGTTGCTCGTAGTGGCTGGTGGTGGTTGGTGGTGGCTTCGTCCCGTGGTTTGGTGGTGGTTCCTGGTACGCACTCGTTCAGCAGCAGCAGCATTTTGTTTTTTTTGTCCATCCCATTTCTTATCTGCTGCTGCTGCTGAGAGATGCACAAAACAAAAAGACAATAAAACACGATTTCTGAAATGATACAGATTTTACGAAATACGAGCAAAAAGACAATAAAAATAAAAACGAATTCTGAAATGATTCAGATTTCTTAGTTTGCATTTTTCTCTGTACAAGGTTTTTGCGCTGACACGCATCGCTTAACAATAAATGTTGGTGGGTGGTGTTGGTGATTGTAGGACTACCAGCCCAGGGACCAACCGACCTGATACCTGATACAGATTTTACAAAATACGAGCAAAAAGATCATACAACAAAAACGAATTATGAAATGATTCAGATGTATTTGTTTACTGGTACATTTTTCTCTGTACTCGTACAAGGTTTTTGCGCTGACACGCATCGCTTAATTAACAGTAAATGTTGGTGGGTGGTGTTGGTGATTGTGGGACTACCAGCCGAGGGACCAACCGACCAACCCAGTAAATCTCTCACCCACCACGCACACCCATCAATTACCTGCCGGTCAGTAAAAAAAGGTTTATGTGCTGACCCAAATCGCTTAGAATAAAAAACGATCCCATCAATGACAATTAATTGCAGGAACACAGCAAAAAGAGAAGAGCCGCCAACGCAGTAGCTTAATGCAGTTAGGAGTTTGACCACTTGAAGGCGTCTGTCACGCTCCTCATTCCCACCGTTCTTGTAATGAGGAGATATTGATGCTGAGAAGGGCGCAGCCCTTCGAAGCATCAATAGATGCTCTTCATAATGGTTGGGTATGTGCCCGTGGGGGTGTACCCCCCTGGTCGCGAACGGACACAAACGGACAAAAAACAGTTCTGAAAGCTGCCGCAGCGTGGCTTTATTTAAAGAATCCTTAATATTGAGGTTTGTCTGTCTGCTCGTCTGTCTGCTCGTCTGCACTTCGTCTGCACTTCGCACTTCGTCTGCACTTCGTTCGCTTTGCTTTTTTTTGGCGCGCGACGCGTACACTGAACCGATTCAGACACGCTCGGGACTGATAGAGGCCCGCTATTTGTGCCGACCGTCCTGTGCTATTCGTGTCGAAAGCCGTGCCGAGATCGGAGAGCTAGGCGGTAGTGACTGCCCTAAACTGTTGCCAGTACCAAATTGTGTCACTGGGATTTCTCGGCAGTAGAGCAAACTAGCAGTAGTATATAGCAACGATGAGGAGACATGTCAAGCAAGGCAAAACATGCGCTGTCAAGGGTGTAGGGTGGCGTGTTCCACACTAAAAACTAGTTGTTTGGTGACAGTCACGGCATGTCAAGGCTGTCAAGGGTTGAAACTGAAGACCACATTTCTCGGCAGTAGAGCAACAACGGTGATGATCGGACGAGAAGAGGAAGACCATCATCGCACACAGCACACACACCACCATCACCAGCAAACACCACAACGACGACCATCACCACCACCGCCACCACCCCTGCCCCACGAGCCGCAGGAGCACCAGAAGTTGTTGTTGCTCGTAGTGGCTGGTGGTGGTTGGTGGTGGCTTCGTCCCGTGGTTTGGTGGTGGTTCCTGGTACGCACTCGTTCAGCAGCAGCAGCATTTTGTTTTTTTTGTCCATCCCATTTCTTATCTGCTGCTGCTGCTGAGAGATGCACAAAACAAAAAGACAATAAAACACGATTTCTGAAATGATACAGATTTTACGAAATACGAGCAAAAAGACAATAAAAATAAAAACGAATTCTGAAATGATTCAGATTTCTTAGTTTGCATTTTTCTCTGTACAAGGTTTTTGCGCTGACACGCATCGCTTAACAATAAATGTTGGTGGGTGGTGTTGGTGATTGTAGGACTACCAGCCCAGGGACCAACCGACCTGATACCTGATACAGATTTTACAAAATACGAGCAAAAAGATCATACAACAAAAACGAATTATGAAATGATTCAGATGTATTTGTTTACTGGTACATTTTTCTCTGTACTCGTACAAGGTTTTTGCGCTGACACGCATCGCTTAATTAACAGTAAATGTTGGTGGGTGGTGTTGGTGATTGTGGGACTACCAGCCGAGGGACCAACCGACCAACCCAGTAAATCTCTCACCCACCACGCACACCCATCAATTACCTGCCGGTCAGTAAAAAAAGGTTTATGTGCTGACCCAAATCGCTTAGAATAAAAAACGATCCCATCAATGACAATTAATTGCAGGAACACAGCAAAAAGAGAAGAGCCGCCAACGCAGTAGCTTAATGCAGTTAGGAGTTTGACCACTTGAAGGCGTCTGTCACGCTCCTCATTCCCACCGTTCTTGTAATGAGGAGATATTGATGCTGAGAAGGGCGCAGCCCTTCGAAGCATCAATAGATGCTCTTCATAATGGTTGGGTATGTGCCCGTGGGGGTGTACCCCCCTGGTCGCGAACGGACACAAACGGACAAAAAACAGTTCTGAAAGCTGCCGCAGCGTGGCTTTATTTAAAGAATCCTTAATATTGAGGTTTGTCTGTCTGCTCGTCTGTCTGCTCGTCTGCACTTCGTCTGCACTTCGCACTTCGTTCGCTTTGCTTTTTTTTGGCGCGCGACGCGTACACTGAACCGATTCAGACACGCTCGGGACTGATAGAGGCCCGCTATTTGTGCCGACCGTCCTGTGCTATTCGTGTCGAAAGCCGTGCCGAGATCGGAGAGCTAGGCGGTAGTGACTGCCCTAAACTGTTGCCAGTACCAAATTGTGTCACTGGGATTTCTCGGCAGTAGAGCAAACTAGCAGTAGTATATAGCAACGATGAGGAGACATGTCAAGCAAGGCAAAACATGCGCTGTCAAGGGTGTAGGGTGGCGTGTTCCACACTAAAAACTAGTTGTTTGGTGACAGTCACGGCATGTCAAGGCTGTCAAGGGTTGAAACTGAAGACCACATTTCTCGGCAGTAGAGCAACAACGGTGATGATCGGACGAGAAGAGGAAGACCATCATCGCACACAGCACACACACCACCATCACCAGCAAACACCACAACGACGACCATCACCACCACCGCCACCACCCCTGCCCCACGAGCCGCAGGAGCACCAGAAGTTGTTGTTGCTCGTAGTGGCTGGTGGTGGTTGGTGGTGGCTTCGTCCCGTGGTTTGGTGGTGGTTCCTGGTACGCACTCGTACAGCAGCAGCAGCATTTTGTTTTTTTTTTCCATCCCATTTCTTATCTGCTGCTGCTGCTGAGAGATGCACAAAACAAAAAGACAATAAAACACGATTTCTGAAATGATACAGATTTTACGAAATACGAGCAAAAAGACAATAAAAATAAAAACGAATTCTGAAATGATTCAGATTTCTTAGTTTGCATTTTTCTCTGTACAAGGTTTTTGCGCTGACACGCATCGCTTAACAATAAATGTTGGTGGGTGGTGTTGGTGATTGTAGGACTACCAGCCCAGGGACCAACCGACCTGATACCTGATACAGATTTTACAAAATACGAGCAAAAAGATCATACAACAAAAACGAATTATGAAATGATTCAGATGTATTTGTTTACTGGTACATTTTTCTCTGTACTCGTACAAGGTTTTTGCGCTGACACGCATCGCTTAATTAACAGTAAATGTTGGTGGGTGGTGTTGGTGATTGTGGGACTACCAGCCGAGGGACCAACCGACCAACCCAGTAAATCTCTCACCCACCACGCACACCCATCAATTACCTGCCGGTCAGTAAAAAAAGGTTTATGTGCTGACCCAAATCGCTTAGAATAAAAAACGATCCCATCAATGACAATTAATTGCAGGAACACAGCAAAAAGAGAAGAGCCGCCAACGCAGTAGCTTAATGCAGTTAGGAGTTTGACCACTTGAAGGCGTCTGTCACGCTCCTCATTCCCACCGTTCTTGTAAATAAGCTACGACGGTAATGTTTTCTGACCGTCAGTGTTTGGGTGAGTACCCCTCCAGTCAGGAGCCTCAGAAAAAAGGTTGGTGCTCCTTTGTCGTATACCGTCGTGCGTTATTGTATACACAAGCGTCTTTCGGCATTTAAAAATTGTTTGTTTTTCAGTTTTTCCATCCCATTTATTATCTTCGCCCTTCCTTTTTCTCTCCTTCCTAGTCGTAACTCAGTTCCAGGGTCACAAAGGAGGCTCTTCTCCCTCCTCCCCATTACGCCACTACGATTCGGGCCTTGACTTTTATCGCGTAGAGGTTTGAGCATTCCCAACGCTCGTCGATTTGCATTGGATTTTGCTCAATCACGCTCTCGCGCTTTCCGCTAGTCAAGAATGTTTCTGGGAGAAAATAGTTGCTATACGATATTTTTTGTTTCTTTAAATACACTAAATAAATGGAAACGAAGGAGATAAAATAAAGATTTTGATAGTTTTGGACAACTATTTATCACTACTCGTACGTACAGATGTTACGTTGTCTGTCTGGATTGGTTCCAATAGTTCCAAATTTTCATTAGGTATCTGCTGGATCAATATTTTGTAAATTCCCTTGAAGGGAAAACACGCGTTTGATTTAGCGATTTTGTTTCCTCTAGGAAAACACCGACGGGATATATATATATGGTCATAAATCCAAACTTTCACCACCAGTATTGCACCCTACGAGTAACATCATGCCCAACTTCGTTGCGCACCTACAATACGTACTGAAAACCATAGCTTCTTGTAAATCGGAGTTGTCCATACAACAGCAGCAGTATCGAGAAACGCGACTTTCCCCAAGCCAAACAAATGTGTGTTATGCTGTGAGGGACTACATGATGCACTATACGAAGATAATTATAGTCCGCGCAGCGATATATATGATCATGCTGAAAAGTATGCAAGTAACCTCTCCCCCCAAGCACTACGACGCCCACATCATACATTCCCGAGCAGACTCTCCCTGGCTACCTGCGCTCTGAGATGCGGTCACTGCATGCATGCATGCTTGTGATGCCAACTAAATTCTGCTAATAATGCGAACAACACACACACTGGTGCGAGAAGCCGACCTGACGTGCGCCATGAGTAAAAGCGAAATGGGGATGAAATCAGCGAAACACTGATAGGCGATGGCGCCTACCTGTGTTTTCCTCTCACCGTAGACAGATTTCGGCGATTTCTTCGTCACAGGTACGTATTACTAGTGCCCCAGGCAGACACTAGGGTAAGCAGGGAAAACGAGGACGCGAAGTGCTTGGCAATGTGCTTGTGATGGGTCCTGCTGTTTGGCCACTGTTGTCGCCAAGAACGTCATCCTCTGGCGTGCGGACGGTAGGGCACATTCCAACTATCGTGGGAATTATTGCTTTGTTTTCGCCCAATTTTGGTTTTTAAGGGTCATCCCCCGAACATACCAATATCAGAAGACACCACACCTCGCATTTAACGTATTACCGTTTCTTATTAAATATGGTTCGAGGTTCAAAGATGTGCGCTTTTCACGAAGAAAGGCAAATAAACAAAATATATACGATGTTGCGACCCAAAACAAAACAGTTTGATCACAACACACAAAAACCTACGTCAGTTTGATACGGCCACCTCAGTCATTCTGCGCCCCAGATTGACCAAGGGCAAAGGTTCCGAACTGATGGCGTTCATATTTGAGCCATTGTATAGGTTATGATAGTCATACTATTTTTAGTATATCATCAGGACTCGTATTATTACACATCTACGCGGTAGACTGGCTCAGTACAGCTGCTGCCTATTTACCTACTGTGACCCTACCGCAATGACGCAGACCGGGCGGACAGCCAACACAGACTTGGCAGAAATGCCTTGTTGAAGACCGCAAGGTGTTTCGAGCCACCGAGGGGTCCATTTCATTTCATTTCATTTCATTTCATTTCATTTCATTTCATTTTTGTTGTCTGCCGCATCTCCTCTTCTGGGAGAAGCACGACACTCTCTTTATTTTTGCTTTGTCATGCTTTTGTTTGGTTGTTTGATTGTTTGTTGATTTGCTTTATCATGGTTATTTTGTATTATTTATGTTTTCTTTTCGCTTTCTCTCTTCTTTCTCTCTCTGTGTTTCCTCTTCTATGCGCCTGGATTGCTAGCAGGGTAGGTTTTGCCTGTCGTATACTCGTATGGCATTGCATTGTCTGCCCTGCTTACTGCACTGCAGCGTAGTATATCTGTGTCGTAGTTTTGTGACCACAGAACTGGTACCTCTTTAGGATAAAGAATCGGCACGGACACTGGGTGTGTGTGTGTGTTCTTCACATTAAACCTTCCTTTCTACCCGTCGACATCCAGCACACCCAGTGTCCGTGCCGATTCTTCATCCTAAAAAGGTACCAGTTCTGTGGTCACAAAACTACGACACAGAGATACTACACTCAGTGCAGTAAGCAGAGCAGACAATGCAACGCCATATACGACAGGCAAGACCTACCCTGCTAGCGATCCAGGTGCATGCAAGAGAAAAAAAGAGAAAAAGAAAAAAAGCGAAAAGAAAAAATAATAAAAGTAAATATACTGAAGCAAATCAACAATCAAGCAACCAAATAAAAAGCATGACAAAAAAAGAAAGAAAGTGTCGTGCTTCTCCCAGAGGAGATGCGACCTCCAATAAAAAAACCAAATGAAATGAAAGAAATTGAAATGGACCGAAACAGCGCCAACAGAGCAAGACTGAGAACGACAGGATAGGACAGCCAGCCGGAGCACACCGAAGGCCAGCCGAGGCAGGTTTGTGCCCATAGTACAGGCAGGTTCTACCAGCTAGTCGGTCTGGCACCTACTCTGTTTGCCGTCTCTTTCCTGCTTTCGTCCGTCCTGGTTTCCCTATGACCCCCCCCACCCTCCGTCTCCCTTCCCTTGGGCGCCACCCATACAACGGGTACGTGGCACTTCCAACTCAATTCCGTTTCGTTCTCGTGTAACACACGAGAGTCCCGGAAAGAGAACGGGGAATGACAAAAACAAAATGAATACGTACGTAGCTAAGCCACCAAAGAAAGTCCTAGGAAAAATACGGAAGGCGGAGAAACAAAGGAAAAAGCGATCACGGTAACATAAATAAGTGGAGCAAAGTAAACGAAGCAAATGATGCGAGGGGTTATAGCATCGCTGTCGTGCCCCCCTTGAGAAGCAACAACAGGCAATACAACAAGCAAAAAGAAAAATGAAAAAAAGAAAAACATGAAAAAAATCAAACAAACAAACAAACAAAGGGAAAGAAAGACCACCAGAAACAGTGCCGCGTTCGAAGCGGCTACAGAGGTGCGCGGCACGGGTAGTCTAGGTGGGACTTACTAGTCAGCCTGGTACCTTGCTATCCTGTCGGCTGTTTCCCTCCTGCTCTCATCAGCCGTGGTTTCCGTACGACTGTTGCCCCCCCCCTTCCCATTCCCTTTTGCACCCCCCGCAACGGATGCGTGGCGCTGTCTACTCAGTTCCGCCTCTACCTTGTGCCACCGGATCATGAACTGTTCAGCCGCTTCGAGGACCCCCCTGTGCCACTTGCCCACTTTAGTTGCTGCAACGGTCCATACTGCGGTCTCTATTCCAAACACCAACGGGACCGGTGTGCTGGTTGTCGACGGGTAGAAAGGAAGATTTAATGTGAAGAACGCACACACGGCACAGTCCCCGTTGGTGTTTGGAGTACAGACCGCAGTGTGGACCATTGCAGCAAACAAGGCGGGTAAGTGGTACAGGGGGATCCTCGAAGCAGCTGGACGGTTCATGGTCAGGGGGCACAAGGATGAGGCGGACCCGAGTAGGCAGCGCCACGCATCCGTTGCGGGTGATGCACAATGGAATGGAGGGGGGGGGGGGCAACAGTCTTAAGGAAACCGCGGTTGACGAGAGCAGGGAAGAGACAACTGACAGGGTGGCAAGGTATCAGGCTGACTAGCAAGGCGAACCTGTCTAGACTACTGTACCGCGCACCTCTGTGGCTGCTTCGAACGCGGCCCTGTTGTGTCTTTCGTTTCGTTTTCCTTTTACTCCGTTCTTATCCCTGTGATAAGAAATAGGTATTACCTGGCTTGGGTGGCGAGCTCGGTACTTTCCCTTGGTTTTTTCTGGTGGTCTTTCTTTCGTTTTTTTTTGCTTGGCGTATTGCCTGTTGCATGTCGCAGTTCCTCCAGGGGGGCACGACAGCGATGCTACAACCTCTCGCATTATTTTATTTTACTTTATTTTATTTCGTTTTATTTCATGTCATTTAATTTAATTTCATTTCTCGTATCTCATTTCATTTAATTTATTTTCTATTGCCGTGGTTGCTTTTGCCTCTGTTTTTTCATCTTTTCGAATTTTCTTAGGTTTTCTTCGATCGCTTAGCTACGTACGTATGTAAGAATATTCGTTAATTTTTTGTTACACCCTCCGCTCTTTCCTCGTCTGTCGTGTGTGGCACGAAGACGAAACGGATTCGAGTAGAAAGCACCACGCATCCGTTGTTATTTATTTATTTATTTATTTTGTCCATCCCATATGTTTATTATCTTCGCCCTTCTTTGATCTCTCCCTCTTTATTCGTAACTCAGATCCTAGCATGGTCACTAAGTAGGCTCCCCCCCCCCCTCCCCACTACGGTACTTGCCTTGCAGTTTTATCGCGAGAAGTTTTCAACATTTTCTTCCCTCGTCGACTTGCGTCGGATTCCGCCTACCCACGCTACGAAGGCGCTCTCAGCAATTGGTTCCTTTTTATTTTGTCAAATAAAGTGAAAACCTCACCACGGTGGGATTCGAACTTGGGTACCAATGCTAGTAGACCTTGAAGCTGACAATTATTAATAGTCTACCGGGGCGCTGTATGGGTAGCGCCCAAGGGAAAGGAGCCGGCAGTTAGGGTAGCAAGGTACCAGGTCGACTCTTAATAGTTGGTAGTTGGTAGTACCTGTCTGTACTACGCGTGCACACTTGTCTCGGCTGCCTGGAAGATGTGTTCTTGGTGTGCTTCGGTTGCTTATCCTTTCCTTTCGTTTTTAGTCTTGCTCTGTTTACGTTTTTTTCATTTCCTTTTATTTTATGTTTCTGTCACATCTTCTCCAGGAGAAGCACGACACTTTATTTATTTGTCTTTTGTTATAGTTTTTGTTTGTTTGTTTGTTGATCTGTTTTACGTCGTGGCACTATTCAAGAGGAGTGCATTTAACGGTATTTATATTTATTTGTTTATTTGTTTATTTTTCTTGTTTTTCTTTTCCTTTTTAATCTTTAACGCAGCTGGATTGCAGCTGGATTGCTAGCAGTGTAGGTTGTGCCTGTCGTCTATGGCATTACATTGTCTGCTCTGCTTACTGCATTGCAGCGCAGTATCTGCTGTGTCGTAGTTTTGTGACCACATAAATAACTGGTAGATATCTAGAATGAAGAATCGGCTCAGACACTGGGTGTGCTGTTAATATTAATAGAAGTCGACGGGTAAAAAGGGCGGTTTAAGGTGAAGAACACATACACACATATTAGGGTTAGACTGAAGCGGTCGCGTACAAGCCCACGCTCGCCCGGCATTCAACCAGGAACAAGCCCGCACCCGCCCGGCCGTAAGCCAGGAACTCTCACTACGGCATCGGGGAGGGACGATGCGGTGGGTGTGGTAGGTCATCAGGGGTTGGTTGAAGACAAGATATATCCGTCTGGCAGCTCGTACGAGACATGGTTGTGAGCTCGTATATACGATACATGCTTGTGACGCTGTTGTTGCTATGAGTCTGTGCTTCTTCATGGTACCCAGCTAGCGAGCCGACCAATGGGCTATGATCCTACAAAAACAGCGTTAAGATGGGTGCGCCAGCCAACACAGTAATGGAATGTAAACCCTAACCCTTACACTGGGGCTGTGGCCATATCTCATTTGGCACCCTGCTCCCACACAGTACGAAGCCGCAGAAGTACATGGTCGGGGTTTCGGGTTGGGGTTTAGGTTTGGGCTAGGGTTAAAATTAGTGGGAGAGACGATGGTTTAGTGTGATTTTCCGTGGACTGCAGTGAAAAGTTGCAGTACATGGACTGTAAATAGTTGCTCTCCAGGTTAGCACTTTAAAGATTTGCGAGGCAATCGGCTGCCAAAATAATAACGTCCTAAAAGTACTGCTGTAGTGTAGTATATGGCTGATGAACCACATAATTCGCGGCGCCATAATATATGCGTCAGCGTGGATAAATACCGGACGGCGGGTGACAAGCAAAGCGAACATAAGCATCTTGTCCCCACTGGAGGGATGCGGCAAAGAGTGTGTCTTCTTCAAATTATGAAACTGTTATTTCTACTATTACGGGGGACCATAGTCAACACTAGTAAACAGGACCTATGGTAATCACAGAAATCTGTGTATTTTCCTTTTTTTACTAACAATATTTGGTCCTATTTACTATGGTCCCCGAGTGTATGCGCGGATCTGAATCCCAGATACCCCACCCCCCCCCCCATATTGGAGGGAAGAAACCGGACCGTTGTGATCCCAGAACACAATGAGTCAAGTTTTTTTTTAATTACCCCCCCCCGCCCACCAGCGAAAACAAAATAGGGAGGTCTCTAAAACCAAGTAAAAAAAGGGAACAAAAAACGGGAAAAAAAAGGTTTCGCTCATTTCGTCCTGTGATCACAGCGATCCGGTTTGTTTTTCATTCTGACCTTCCTACGGGTGGGTGTGGTGTCGTTTTCTCTTTTTTTTTAGGCCCTAACCCTAACCCCTGTGGTCCCCCGTAATAATAGTACCCGCCGACTCCAGCACACAGTGATGTAAACCGACACTCGATTTTTTTTCGGTCGGTTTTTCTCGGTTTTTCCCGACCGAAAACCGACTTTTATATTCCGGTTTTTCGGTTGCCAAAATGAACCGAAACCGAAACACCATCTGTGTTGCAGTGCCCACCAAAAAAACACGATTTTATAAACTCTCTTGACAAAGAGATACTGGAACCACGTCTACCACAGTTGTTTTTCCTGTAGAACTTTCCGTAATTCTGCCCCAGCTCCGAACTTGCCCATTAATACAAAACTTGGCAAGGCAGATATAAGCTCCTTGGTACACTCCCGCCAGTGTGCCAAAGCGGCAGCAGATTCCGTGGCCTCCTTCGATGCGGACCTCGTCGTTGAAGTTCGAAAATGTGGTTCCAGTCGCTTGAATATGCGGTTTCTCGTACTGTATCCAAGTATTTTTTTCCTGCTGTAAAACGAGCACGAGGTACTTTTCGAAAAAACAAATCTGCTGTAAAACGAGCACGAGCTCGTTCTACGGCAGGGGAAAAAAATACTTGGCTACAGTACTGGAATCCGCAATTTCAAGCGCCTGGAACCACATTTATTTTCAATTTTCAGCGACGAGGTCCGCATCGAAGGAGGGCGCGGAAACTGCTGTCGCTTTGGCACACCCACGGGAGTGCACCAAGGAGCTCATATCTGCCTTGCCAAATATTGGATTAATGAGAAAGTTCGGAGCTAGAGCAGAACTACGGAATGTCCTACAGGAAAAAATAACTGGGCAGGTGTGGTTCCAGTGTCTCTGTGTCAATATATTAGTTTTGGTTTTGTGGGCACTGCAACACAGGTGAAAAACCGACTCGGTTTTTACCGGTCGTTTTTTCTCCGTCCCCTAAAGTCAATAAAGCCTACATATTCACATGGAAACCCCGTTATGTATGGACATGGATACGCACACAGCACACAGCACACAGCCCGCAGCAGCAGCAACAACAGTCGCAGAGGGAACAGGGTACAGCGGTACAGCAGTGCGTCACGATGGACTACGAAGGATAACCATGTCTGGTTCAGGCGGCAGTGCTGACTCTGACCTTGAGCGGGAGGCAGAGGCGGGTACGCACAGTCACAGCCCCTCCTTCAGCAACCTAGAGTTCTTGGTGGTGTTAGCTGTACGCTGCAAGATGTATCTACGAGTATCATCTATCATTACATCATATATGGTATCTAGACTGCACATCAGCAGTGCTCGTGCCCTCGTAAACTACTATCCTACAGCAGGACTAATTTATTTTGTAAAAAACAAATGTCAGCCTGTACCGTGTGTGGTGCAGCAGACACAGGTACTGCAGGAGGGCCACGCGACACCATACCAAGAAGATCATCTCGTCACATTATGCCAACACATGCGCACCGAGCCCTTCGAAATGCGGACCAATTGGCTAGTTTCGTCGGGAAACCGACCGAAACAACGACCGAAAATGTTCGGTTTCGGTTTCGTTTTTTTTGCGGTTTAAAACAAAAACCGACCGAAACCGACCGACTTTTCGGTGAGAAACCGAAAAACCGACCGAGGCCATTTTAATTTTCGGTTCACATCACTGCCAGCACACCTACGTACACTTCTGTAGTGCTCGAGTGCTCGCCGTGCAGATTCTTCTTTCCTACGACGTAGAGAGATACAAGCTCTGTGGTTACAAAACTGTAATAACACAGATAAACTACATGTATGTACGTTGTTTTATTTTCATATTTTTTCATTGCTATGCGGTAAGCAAGTTGGCCAATATTATAGAGAGCAAACAAAACAAAACCGTACAACAACATGAACATGATACTACTACAGTATTAATACTGACGAACGGGAAGGGCAGGAACCCCGAATCCCTACAAAGCACCGTTAAGCCAGCGGTAAGACTTTGTTGTACGAGGAGCACAGGCTTTACATACATACCCTGTCTGCCGTCCCCTTTCCGGTTTCTCCAGAACGGTTTCGCCACGATCTCGTTACCTCCCTCTCTCTCCATACAGTATTATTTTCCCTATTTCGCTAAATTAATTAAGTATACCCCCTCATACCACGAACATGTATACCTATGATATATGTATCATACGTACTTAGTTTATTACTACTGTACTACTGTGTCTACTCGTATGGTGTGCGGGGCGTCCTACCCAACTTCGCCTACTATTCGTGCCAAACAAGAAAGTACAAACATTTACATATCAGTACACCAGTAGTAGGTATGAATTAAAATCAGAACGAACCACGAAAACAAACTTACCTGAAACAAATGAAGAACTCGTAAGAACAATACCGAAGGAGAGAAGGCAAAAAACATGAAGCGACAATAACAATATATATATGTGTGTGTTCTTAACATTAAACCTTCCTTTCTACCCGTCGACATCCAGCACACACACCCAGTGTCCGTGCCGATTCTTCGCATCCTCAAAAGGTGCCAGTTCTGCGTAGATACACTTCGTACTGCGAGTGGTTGTAGCATCGCTGTCGTGCCGCCCTGAGGGAGGTGTGACGCACTGAACAACACAGGGAAAATCAAAACAAAGCAAACAAAAATTCACCCACGACAAGAACACGCAGAGAAACCAGACTTGCACCCACCACGGCAAGCAAGGTTTTGTTCACACAATAATAAGAATAATAGGTCTAAGGTAGAATTGGAACAAACAACAATGCAAGATAAAAATAGGAAATAACACAATAGCGTCACGTTCGAAGCAGCCGCAGAGGTTTGCGTTACGAGTAGCCTAGACATGTTCTACCTACTTGTTGGCCTGTTACCTTGCCAGCATGGCGGCTATCTCCCGCCTAACCTCGTTTTCCCTTGAGGACCACTCATAATAAATGCATACCAGGTATTATACCCGTGGTATACTGTAGTACTCCTGTTGTACTGCGTACTATAATACAAAAGCTGATACTACTATTTGATAATACAGCTTATTCTCACATGCCAATCAGCGACGGCGCCCGTTTATTCACAGCTTTGCTGCGTTCAATCGTGCAGAGGGGCGCAGATGACGATGGCCAGGTGGGTGTGGTGGGTGCGTTGCTATGGTAAGGATGGATGTGCGTGTGCTAGGTGATTTCCCTGCAAAATCTATCCCGTCGTCGCCAGACAGGTTGAAACAAAAAAACGCGAGGAAATGGACAATGCATTATACGACTCGACGTGCACCACCAAACCAGTATATATAGTATCTATGGGGGTGTGGTAAAAAACAAAACAGAGTACAGCAGCAGTACAAGACACCAAGTAAGAAAAAGTAAAACTGGCCCAGGCTGGATTTATAATTTGGGATGGGGTGCTTGCTACACTAACTTCAAGATAACGACTCTCGAGTTTCTTATTTATCTCTATAGGTCAGCCTGGCTTTCTTGTTAGCCTGTTTCTTATAAAGTGTCCTGTACTGTATGCAAAGGAACGCTACGTAACCACGTTAGGACTGAAATATCGCTCGTTACGTAGGACGGTTGAGACCAAACAATTGTAATGAGACTCAGATTTTGATTTCTGTACAGTAGAAACTGTAGTATACCATCCAGCATCATTCGCAGCCGAATAATGCCAGGACAACAAAAAAAATATGTGTACCACTCTGTCCAGAAAAATAAGCATCGTTTGAACATAAATATTCAATAATAACGGTTCTTATATTTCTGGACAGAGTGGTATACCGTACGTGTTTCATTAAAGTTTGTTTATGATCACTTTCAGCTCAACTCGTAAATAGGAGGTTTTTCCATCAGTGATCACAGGTGTCTTCCATCATCCCTTCCGGTACCTTCTTTCATTTTCATCGCCAATAGGGTTCAGCTTTTCCACTGCTCGTCGATGTTCATCGACCTTTCTTTGCTAGCTCACGCTCTCTCTCGCGCTTTCCGCTATAATAATCATTTTTTAGGCAACAACACAGGTCCGTACGCGTACGAATGTGTACAATCGGTGATGATGGATCTCACGAAATCGATTTTAGTACGCACGAGGGAAACTCACAAAGCCATCGAGGGCTATTATTTATGGGGTATTACCCTTGTTCCATAGAGCAGGGGTGCCATGGTACAAATATACTCCAATTAAAGTTCGACGAAAGGTAAAACCGTGAACGGTAAAACAGATAAATACAAAAAGCAAACTCAAACATTTATACTGAAGGAACATGCGCTCGAAGGCCGTGTCCCGGAAGGACAGGTTCGCGGTTTTCTGGTACGATCCGTCCTTCCTGTGACATGCTTCTTAGGTGATGAACGAACACAAGGACGACACAACAAGAAGTCCAGAAGGAAGGCAAGGCAAGAAGAGCGCAGATGAGAACTATTACGGTCGCCCATCATAAAACACCTCGTTCGTGAATATATTGGTCTCGGACTTGTCTCGGAATTAATGTTTTGGCCTTTTTGTTTTCCAATATATATGATGAAGGATGGGTTTGCATTTGGACTACGTACGAAGCTGCCACACCGACACACAGGGGTACTAAAACCTATAACCTACAGCAGTAGTAACACCCTATACAAAACGAACCATCACCCATAGATATATTATAGGTAAGGTAGACTTCATCAGCTTTCAAACGATCCTACACATTGATATGATATGTGGAGCCAAACGTATGCAGTGGGGGCTGTGGCAGGGGTGGGTGAAAACAGGTTCATCAAAAATACACTGTTTAAACGGGGGGTCGTTTTTCAGCCGGAATTCTATTCACAAAAAAGGCGTATATTTTCAGCCTTGATTAATTCGGCAAAAAACGTATACGTTCGTATGGCATCCCTAGAAAGCTGGGGACTTGGGGCGCAATGCTCCCTTTTTAGTTTTTTGCGCGAATCCCGATCGTTCTTGAGACACATGAGTCCCAAGAAGGTCACACCAACCCCCCACGTCGATAGATGCCTCGTCTGCAACTTCATACCCTCTGCTTCAAGTATGATCGTTGGAAACCTGTAGTCCTCAGCTTTTTGCAAGACCTAACAACGGATTTACAGAATGCCTGCGTGTGTCTGTGTAGCTGGTATGTAGTCCGGATGTGCATACTTTATTTCTAAAATAATTAAACACGATAAGAAGTGGTTGAGTGGCTACAAAATATAAAGAATCTGGGGAGATACGAATTAAAAGTAAATCCACTGGGGGTAAAATATTATGGCCCTTCACTGTAATTTAACGTTTCACAACGAGAGTGCGGACGTGCTCGTTGTTTCGGCCATTTGGGTATCAACATATTCAACTGCGGGGTCAACTTTGATACCAATTTATTGAAGTCAGTGTTTGGGTTGTGATTGGCGTCTAACGTACTAACGTACCGGTATATGTACCAGGTATAGTTTTGTTGCACTCCATTGACTAATTTGCCCTTCTTGCTCTTTCTGCCCCTACTTATTGTCACATCTGAGAACCGAGGTCACTGCTGTTACAACATTCCGTGGCGTATATAGTTTGGGATCAGACAATCCTCTCTGCGGCAGCATGAGGGCACGAGAGCATGATATCTTCTCCCCCCGCTCCGCTCCGTACGGTACTCGCCATACGATTTTATCACGAGAAGGGTTGAGCACTCTCTTATCGCGTCGACGCACATCGAATTCTGCATACGCACGCTATATAGGCGCTCTCGGCAGGTACCTGTAGTATGCATGCGTCATTTGAGATTTGAATTACTTTGTTCCGTACGTCGGCAGTTGTTTTATATATTTTGTCAACATTTATCGTAATTCCAGGTAATTCATAATTTCGAATATGCACTCTCGGAATGCTGATGTGTGTGTGTTCTTCACATTAAACCTTCCTTTCTACCCGTCGACATCCAGCACACCCAGTGTCCGTGCCGATTCTTCATCCTAAAAAGGTACAAGTTCTGTGATACCTCACGAGGGCCATACCAAAGTCCCCGAATCCCACTTGGTCCTAGACTGACCGTTTTGAAGTAGCCCTGTGATACCCATTTAGCATGATGTTTTGTGTCGTCGTCCCCTGCTCGCAAAAATCATCGCCGGCCAATAGATTACGAGAAACCCGATAACAGCTTGGACGCGTAAAAGGGCCTGTCTGGCTGTACTACATAATACCTGGTACAGTCTATTGCCAAAGGAGCATCATCAGCCTAGATCACCCCTAACGCACCCGTCGTTGGCCCTACTTGGGAAACGTTGCAGACCAACATACTTCTACACGGACTGGCAGCATTTACCACTGACACGTGAGTGAGGAAAATATGGTTCCCTGTTGGTAGCACCTTTTATTGGAGTATAGTTCAGTTGCGAACGTCTTGCTACGAATGATAGGCGTAGCAATTAATTATTGTTTCTAAGCGATTTCGATACATGTTTTGTGCCGCTGCTTGTCTAAGAAACTCCCCGATCTCGTCAGAACACGGTGCGTGATTGTCAGCGTTTAAGCTTTTCAGCGTGGTTCGGGATAAACCTGTAGTGCGTGTGTTCTTGGCAATCAAGCTGTCCTTTCCACTACATCTAGTGTTAGGGCCGATTCTCCATCCTCAGGAGAGACCAGTTATCTATCTGGCCACAAAACTACGATACCCAGATATTAGGTTGCAATGTTTTGTTTTTTGTTCATTCCATTTGTTATCTTTGCCCTTCCTTTTACTCTCTCTCTCGTTAATCGTAACTCGGATCTGGGGTCGCTAAGTAGGTTATTCTCCTCCCTCCTCACTAACCCTACGTGCGTGCGTTGCAATATTATCGCGAGAATATTTCAGCACTTTCTTCCCTCGTCGACTTGCGTCGAGTTCCGTCTACCCACGCCACGAAGCCGCTCCCAGCAATGGCTTCCTTCATAGTTTATTTAGCACATAAAGTCAAAATATCACCACGGTGATATTTGAACTCAGGTATCAATGCTATATTTGTTTTCGTTCGTCATGTTTTTTTCATCCCATTTACTCTCTCACTTCTGTCCCTCTCCGTCAATAGTCGTAACTCAGATCCCGGGTCACAAGTCACAAAGCAGGCTTTTCTCTCTCTTCCCCACTAGGGTTTAATAAATAGTAGCATTTGATGCCGACCACTAGACTCCCTGCTGGGCGACCGGTGCAGTAAGCAGATAATACAATGCAATGCCATATTATATGTATGCGTGTGTACGATATACGACAGGCACGGCCTACCCTTCTAGCGATCCAGCTGCGACAAAGAGGGACAATTAACACTAAATAATAAATGGAAGAAAACGCGAAAAATAATTAGTAAATAATATGCCATGGGATTGCTGTATATACTATAATTCTCGATCTAAAATTGTTAGGGTTAGGGTTACGGAGCTTCTCAAGTGACCACCCTCACAGACAGACGTGAGTTAGGGTATAATAAGTGCACGCGTCTCGAACCCGAGTTACGGCAGTACAGCAGAGCAGAGTGTTTCAGTATCGACGGGCGTTTCTTATCACCTCTCTGTGTCGCTTTCTTTATTAACAAACAGGAATGCACGTTGCGGCAGGTTCGCGGAAATCGTTTTGGGAAATTGTATGGGAAATCAACTTGGCTTGTCACCTACGCACTTGTACCGCAATGACCACAACAAAAACTCGGCTTTACCAAATCTCTTTACAAAGAGACATTGGAACCACCTCTACCCCCCCCATGTTTCTTTACAGCAGTGGGACATTCTGTTATTCGGCCCTAGATGCGAAGTTTCCCGCTGGTCGATAATATGGCAACGTACTGATGTAGAGATGAGCTCCTTGGTGCATTCCCGTGGGTGTACCAAAGTGAGGCTCCGATCCTATACCTGGGGAATATTGTTTAGGACACTATTGTTTTGGCATGTTTTCCTAGGGGAAAGTTTATTTAACTTGGTTTTAGAGTTCGGTTTAGTTTAATTTTCACGCCGACGATACCTTTCTGTCCGAAAATGTAAGGACCGTATGAGTATGAATACGAGTACCAGTAACTTGTTACATTTCCAGACAGAGTGGCACTGCTGTATACCCCTTTGTCCGGAAATATAGGGAATGTTTGAGTATCAAGATGAGTCTTGAATTTCTCATATATTTGCGGACAGTGTGTGGCATATTTCTCTGTGTGCGACTTGAAGGAAGACCCGTCCTGCATACTGCAAGTAAGGGGCTTGCTCGCTGCGGCAGGTAGCTGCGAGGGTTGGAATCCACAGAGGCAAAGCTACTGCCACTGGGTATGTAGTATGGTGCTGGGGTTGCTGTGGTGTGGCTACCCGCCCGCCCTCAAAAGCTTGTGCATCTGGCCTCTGGGCAAATGGTGGTACGTGTAGGGACAGAACAGCCTACGCTGGCCCTGACTTTCGACCCTCTCACAGGCACAGAGCGCAGGGCCTCAACAGCAAAAGTAGGCACATACTGCAGAGGGGAAATACCGCCACATCACGAGGGTGCTGGGCCGTCCTCTGCGGAGGCGATTGTCCGAATGTCCGACTTGCAACAGCGCGATATCTCTGTCTCGCACACCGGCACGCCTCACCTCCTGGCAGCGCCGAGGCTGTCAGGCCTGGCAGCGGGCACCAATCACCACCGACCGTCCTAACATAGTCCTTACAAACCTCGCATGTGATTGGTCTTGTTGTACTGCTGGTACAGCCTGTGATTGGTCCGCCCTTAAATAAAGTTTCATACGTATAGGTGCTGTGCCGTGGATCAGGTTCAGTGCCCTGGTTCGATGGAGACCTCGCCACTGAAGTTATAAATCCCTTTGGGGTTTAGTCTCTGTTTCGGCTCAAAAATACCTCAATATTGTCTCGACTATGTTTTGTTTACTGTAATTTGTTTCTGTGCTTTATTTACCCCTTTTGCCGCCGGGCGAACATCCGGCCTCAAGCAAGCCACGACCGCACGCTCGCGGTGGTGCCATCGCGCATTGCACTCCCCGCTCTGTGGGGAGTCTTGTGGATCTGCTCGGTAAGCTCGGCGAGGAATCCCGCTCCCCGTAAAAAAAGAATATCATCTACTTGATTAAAGACGTATCACTATTTCCAAGATGATAGTAAGGAAAACGAAGAAAAACGTGTTGATTGTTCGTTTTCACGCTTGATTCGTACGAATAACCCTAACCGTAATCTTGATTGTTAGATATGATCATATATAGTCATGACATATGAATATTGATTATTAGATCATGCCTCTTAGGTCCAGCAGCAGCAGCGGCAGCATTTGTGCATGATTTCTGAGTATGATTTCCAAGCAAAATTAGTATGTCGACAATCATAACTCGATCGATAGCACACAGCAGCCTGATCTACCACCACTACTACTGCAATAATGCCGCCCAAGAAGGTTGCACCCGATGAAGCAGAAGCCAATCCGCCCAGCAGCATGCTTGAAAAAACCATACAAGTACCAAGCTCAGCGCTCGTATTTTAATCAGGTGTCCCGTACAAGACGTTTGTTTGTGCACCGCCGTATTTGTGCTCACATCATCACAAAACGGCAGGCTAAGCTTCGAGAGCCCGTGCCTCTTGCTACCTCGAGTGCTATACTGTTGTTTGCACAGCCAGCAGCAAAAAGGACAGCAGTACGCGTACGTGCCTCTCTCTGCTGTCATCGCCATCACCGATCTACACCACCGTATGTTGCCATATATCGTCGCGGTCTCGCGTATCGTACGTACAGCATACGAGTAGATAAGTACTTTGTTGATTTTACGTCGACGCCTGTTGTTATCTTTTTTCACAATGAAAAAACATCCGCTCGGACTCTTGCGTTACCTAGTTTGAACCGTCGTGTACACCATACATACAAGGTTCCCCTTCGGGATATGGTTGACTTCAAGTTCTGGGGCCGTCGCAAGTTGAAAAGGGGGAACACAGAACATAGGCGTTCCTCCTGGCACAGAGCAGGGCACCTTATAAGAAACAGGCTACAGTAATAAGAAACCCAGGCTGATATTTAAAGGCAATAAATATATTCGAGTGGGGTTATCTTGGAGTTAGTGTAGAAATCACCCTCTCTCAGACAAGAAATCCAGCCTGGGCCAGCTTTCCTGTTTCCTATTAGGTGCCCTGTACTGTATTATATGAGCGTATGTAAGGTTCGATCGATGCTGTTGTTGAACCGCTGCTATTATAATGTATAGGGGGCGGATGCTTTCGAAACCCAACGGAGGTGTTCGAGGGATGGAGTGTTGCTGCCTGGATGGGCTGACGCTGCTTCTGCTGTGAAGCCCAGATTGTATGCGATGTGGCTCGATGTGGCCGCAAGACCAAACACGAAAGTGCCCAGACCAGCCGATGACTCTGCAGTATAGGATCCTCGGCGGGTGGCAGTAATACCCAGGCACCAAGCACAGTCAACTGCACCGCTGTTTGTGATATTTTTCATTTTATATCCTCGAATACTCACTCGTACACGCGCAGAAGCACCATGGCACGTAGAAACGAGCTCGAAGCGTGACTGTTGTTGCACGCAAGGAGGGCCGAGATAAGGGGCGGCCAGGCGGCCGCGCTCGACGTGCGGGGTCGACAAGCGATTAGGCGAGGGGCGAGCTGTTATCCACCGCCGAACACATACGAAAACCTGCTACTGTTGTTTTTGCTGTGTGGACTTTTATTGTCCTGCATGGCTATGGCTGGCCGCACAGCCTCCCCGCGATTACGTGCCAGATTTCTCGACTTTGAACACCTAGAGCACGCAACACGGAGTCATTTAGTAAATATACATATTATGTGCATGCGCGTGGTGGGTTAAGCGTCGCGAGCAATAACGCGCACATTCCAGCCACCGCTGCCACGGGGAGTAAAGAACGGGGATCTAGATCGAGGCTCGGGTTAACCCAGGCTACTTCATTTGAAAATGTGGTTGCATTCGCTTGAAAGTGCGGTTTCTCGTAACTGTATGCAAGTGTACTTTCTCTGCTGTAGAACGGGCACGAATGTGTTTTTTTCTGCAGCAAACATAAGTACAGTACCGGCCCCTTCATAAGAAAATAGCTCAGTAGAAAGTCAGCCTTAAATTTTGAAACAATAAAGAAAGCTCTCAGCCTAGTCACTGCCTAAGTTTTAAGAACGTTGACCCCTTCCCGTGCCTGGCCTGAGCTCAAGACACCCATAGCACCACTGCCACCAGATGTATTGACAGTAGCAGACGTTCTACAGTAGCAGTACAATAAATAGTACGTACTGTACAGTGGTACAAAGTTTTGAATTGTGTGGTTTCCCATTTGTTTTTCAAACATTCCCTTATTTTCCTGAAACTAAATCCTCCCCAGGCCCCTAATAAAACAAAATGGGCCTTCAGGGGAAACCCGCTGAACAAGGCAGGCAGGAGACTCCCTGCTGTATGGTAGTATTCACCATTCTTTGTCATGAACGCTGCAGCCGTTCTCTTCATTACGACCCGGCTGGCTAGCCTGAAGCACACTGGTGCATTGACCACTGACCAGTTTCAGCTTTTGAAGGTACAAGCCAAAGAGGGTTTGGTCACAGATCAAGTCTTCGACAATCTGCACAGACGAGATCCAGCCTATACATGCCGGCTACGGGCGTCTTTTTAAGGTCACGTGGGCAAGGCCCTCGACAAATGGCTGATATATACTGCCCATATGGAGTTATGGGAGTCAAATAAGTTGACGGCATCCAAGCGTAAGGTTTTGATCACGCAATGGGTCGGCGAAGCTGCGAAGAAAATTGTCATCGAGATGGGCGTCAACTATCGCAGGCGCCTGTTCGAGAAGACTGGCCTGGCGATAACCGCAGACGGAAGCGATGACAACCTCATCAACCTTGAAGGTATGGCGGGGGATATCTCCTTACTGGACGCGGAGAGCACGCCGGAGCCGTTTGAGGATGTGCTGCCAGTCTCGCCTGCTGCTGCCGACGAGGGACACCCACCAGGCGCTAGCGACGAGGACGATGACTCGGACGAGGAAGGGGGCGGGAGCCACAGTGACGCGAACGACGACCTTGCAACCCTGGACGTCGACGATGACCTGGCCGAAGACGAGGAGCCCCTGCCCCTCGAAATCCCCACGGGGTACGCCCTGGTAAGTTCAGCACCTACCGCGCTCACCGTGGCACTCGTGAAGCGGCCGATAATGCTGCGGTTGGGTATCGGGTTGCCCAAGGGGACTATCACGCGGCAGTCTCGAGCGCGCCCCCGCCACCTCTACGACTACAGAGTTTTTCTCGACCCCGACGGCAGCACACACAGTGTGAAACTGCCGTTGGCCAAGTACTCGGTGGACGGCTCGTCGAGAGAGAGGTCTTGTTCGATGCTAGAGGACCTTGCGCACGGCGTTGAGTCTGACAAAGAGAGCCAGGAGGAGGCGGGGGGGGGGGGTTATGAGAACGAGGATAACCAAGAAGGCGAAGAACAGGAAGAGGACGAAGAAGAGGATGGAGTCGACGATGCTGAACCCGTCGAGAGAGCGAAAGGGAAATCCCGGGACAAGCGCAAGCATGTCGCCTTGGGTGGGGGGGTGGCGTCGACCGCACGATCTAGTAGCAGGGCTTGCATGCCAAACGTGCGCCCAACGGATCATCAGTAGACCTTTGCAGTACAATAGCTCGGGGAGAGGATTTGCTGGATTTTTTTCGTGTGGCCCCGAACCGGACTACCATTTAGTAGCAAGGGCATGGCCTGGCCTAATTTCCCGCTGTGGAGGCGGTCGATGATACTGTTCTCTAATACATTAATAAAAACAACGATCATGCGTGCGGAAGAAGGCTTGTGCACTACTAGAATAAAACGTATATCTGGGGACCGAAATAAGCAAGTGCAACATAAGAAAGTGTGTTTTCGCGTGCACCCAGAATTAGAACGTCAGACAAAGCCCGATTTCTTCTTGCTTGCGAGAAGGCCGGTACTTTACTTGTCTACAGTACTAGAACCCCCATATTCGAGCGCCTGGAACCACATTTTCAAAGATCAGCGATGATGTCCGCCTCAAAGTAGGCCACTGAATCCGCTTGCTATCGCTTTGGCATACCGACGTGTGTGCACCAATGCGCTCATATCTGCCTTGTCAAGTTATGTATCAAGAAGAAAGTTCGGAGCTGGGGCAGAATTACTAAACGACTTACAGGGCACAATCTGGGTGGATGTGGCTCCAGTGTCTCTTGGTCAAGATATCCAATTAGTTTTTATGGGCTATGCGATACAGGTGTCACGCACGGCCGATCTTCGTTATACGTAAATACGCGTAACGCCGTAACTTAGATACACCCCTGCAAAAAAATACCTGAATCAAGGGCTTGTCATGGGCCGACGCTCGCTGGTCGGCCCGGGATCAAGCGCGTCAAAGCTTCATTTGATGGGCCGCTGTCCTGCCTGGCCCATCCAATTTCCAAATTCCTCCACGCGGCTCAGCCCGGACCACAACATAACACCGAGGCTTTATATGGGCCGGCCCGACACTTTCGTCGTGCGACCCACGGACTTGACGGGCCGGCTCACGTGGTGCCCCGTACTAAACACTATCATTACCTGTCGGACATAGCCTTTGGGGGTGGCCGTGCAATTTTTTGCGGACTTGGCGAAGGCCAAAGCCGCCGCTGCAAAATCTCAGACGGGAACTGCCCCACTGAAGCTACAGGTTTTGCAAGCTGAAGTCGAGATTCCAAAACGGGCCAATCCAGAGAGTTTGCAGATGGGACACCAGTGCTCGTTAGACAAACAGCGGTGGGCGAAAATGCAACAGCAGCTACAAGAACTGCAGCAGCGCTGCGATACACAGGAGTTAGAATCGCAGTCCCAACGGGGTGACAGAGTACCGAGTGCAGCGGGTGGTGATACCGCGCACGCGCGAGAAGAGCAGGGGAATCTGCCTCGACGCCACGAGCCGACACCCCGAGTGGACGAGAGCGCTCGAGTACTGGATGACATGCAGATTGCCCCACCTTTGCTGATGAGCGAGGAAAGTGTTTTGCTGGACGAAGAAAAAGGAGAGAGCAGGGATTGAGGCGAGAGGTGTGACAAGTGGATGGAGCTGGAAGGAACTTCGGCCGTGGTGGAGAGTAGTAGGGGTATGGTGACGGAACGTGAGGAGGAGCTGATGGGGGACACGATAATGGAACACGACGGGGGCTTGACGAGTAGGCAGCCATGCAGAAACGTCAACAGCAGCAGCTGCCGCTGCCAAAGCCGTGTTAATCGGGACGGGGAAGGGGGGAATGGGTGCGCAGGAGGAAGAGACCGACGGGGATAAAGGGGGCTGGTTGGGAAGTGCGAGTCATCGGCTGGGGATCGGAGACCAGCAGCAAGCGCAGGCGATGTCCGCGGCGCGAGCGCCTTCGCGAGGCGAACACCATCACCCGTCAGCGACTCCGAAGCAGGCTTTTAGTGATCATTTTGATGATGGACGTACGATAGCTGGTAGACAGTTGTAGACTTTGTAACGTTTTCAGGTATTGTCCTCATTACACGATTTCACGTTTGTTTGTCTTGGAAGAGTTATGACAATACGTACGTACTCGTAGCAGAGCATGAAGTAGCTGTTGCTCTGTCGCGTGAGCGCAACACTTGGATAAAAAACCACTTCATGCGCAACAGTTGCCACGAGGCTGGTTGCGCGCAGCGCAACACGCGATTTTAGGCGCGCAACAGTTTTTGTCGCAGGCGTATGTTTTTTTTGCACGTTTAGAAAACCTTTTGGGGGTATTTTTTCTAAATCACCGTAGGCGGAGGTGGTCGAAAAGTATTTTTTCAACACCGCACGTCGAATTGTTCTACTTTGAACTTTTGACAGGGGGGGGGGGGGGTACCTGAGACCGTCCCCTCCCTCTACGCCTGTACAATAACTATACACTGTAGGTAAAACGTTCTGTAAGATTTTGAACGATAGAATGGGAACAATGATGGAGAAGGAAGACAAAATTAGTGAAGGGCAAGCAGGATTTAGGCCAAACCGTAGCTGCGTCGACCATGTGTACACATTAGTTAAGATAATCCAAGGCAGGAAAGACGCGGGGCTAACAACGTACTGTTTCTTTTTAGACGTACAGAAGGCCTACGATACAGTATGGAGAAATGGGCTGTGGATAGAGTTGTGGGAACTAGGGACAAGAGGAAAGATGTGGAGAATGATGAAGAAGATGACGGAATGTGCGAAAAGTGCTGTGATGTTGGACGGGGAGATATCGAAGTACGTTGATATCCTAAAAGGAGTTGCACAGGGATGTACGTTATCACCTAACCTATTCAAGGTATATATTAATGGCATGATAATAACAGTAGAAGCAGCATCGCAGGGGGTCACGGTGGGGGAAGATACGGTGTCGGGATTGATGTTTGCGCATGATTTCGTGTACATATCAGAAACATCCGAAGGACTGCAGAAACAAATAGAGAAGGCACTACAGTAGAGTACACCAGGAAGTGGAGAGTGACAGCGAACGTAAAAAAGTGCGCAGTAGTTGTATGTAACGAAGATAAGGAGAGTCCGGTAACTTGTAAGTGGAAGTGGGGAGAAGATGAATTTACCGATCGTAGACCAATATACGTACCTTGGCGTAGAGATCTCAAAATATTGCTCTTGGGATGCACACATAAATAAAGTAATAGGCAAGGGTAAGGCACACGTAGGCAAGATGGAAGCAGTCCTAACAGACTCGCACCTTGATACTAGAATTAAGAGATGTATACTGATGAATGTGATTGTACCAAAGCTAGAGTATGCAGGAGAAGTATGGGAAGGGAATGCGAAGCTCGTAAAACAGCTGGAAACAGTACAGATGACAGCAGCTGAAAAAGTACTAGGATGCTCAAGTACGACGAGTAATACAGTATTGAGAGCAGAACTGAGGAATGTCACCCACTTAAGACAAATAGAGACGTGCGTAAGTTGAAATGGCAATATCAAAGTAAAGAACGTGCCAAATAAGAGGTTGCCAGCCATAGCTGATAAAGCGTGTATGGGAGAAAGTAACCAAAGGGCGAGCTGGAGTATAGGTGGGATAGCGTAAGTCGAGAAAGTATGGAAGGATATAGGAAACCAAAAAGAGATGCTGGCCATAAGATGAAATTTAGCGGATACAAGACAGAAGTAAAAGAAAGGTAGAAAGCAGGGAAAAGCTAGCGCTAAGAAAGAAGGTGGAAGGGGAAGAACACTTAGAGATGTACGGGGGGTTGAGAGAAGGAACTAGGAATGAAAAGGTATCTGCACGCCCAATGGACTTCGCGAAAAAGGCTGAAACTGCGATTTCGGTGTAGGGGAGCCTGGACCTGCCAGAAAGAAGAAGGAGGTATACCAGTAGCCGGGAGGAGGAAGTAGATGCACAGATGTGCCCATGTGGCAAGGCCATAGAGAGTAAGAATTCACATAGTGGGAGAATGTGAAAGGTACAAGGAGGAAAGGGATGTGTTAGAGGAGGAGATGAGAAAAATAGACGAGTGTGACATGGAGCAGTTTGGCACACTAAATAGTAGCGAGAAAACGTCGCTATCTTAGGAGATAGATGGTGGCCACAGGCGGCGAAACTAGGAAGGGGATAAGATTAAGCAAAACGTTTCTTTGTAATATATGGAAACAACGTAATGAGCGCCCAAGTGTTGGAGGTGTCTCTATTAGGAGTAGGAACGGTGCTCCGTCTCGAAAGGGATGCGTGGTCAATGGTCAAATGACTAAGGCAAGCAACAAATGAGTACGCCCCCCCCCCTCCCCCCTGCTTGATATACAAGGCCTTCCATAGTACTACAATACTACCGGACACCGTCCCCTCCCTCTATTGAACACAGGGGACGGTATAGAGTCGTCCCCTGCTTGATACAAGGCCTTCCATAGTACTACAATACTGCTGGGCGGCGCTGCGACCTATACGAGTAGGCCGCAACTACGTAGTGACAGCGACTGCAGCAGTAGTGAGCGGAACAAAGGAGCTATGAACTCGCTCGAAGGTGGATCAGAAGGCCGCGAAGAGTCATGGGATCGGCAGGCTTGGCGTGGAATGTCGAGTGCGNGATATGGAAAAACGAGTACGCACCTAAGAGATGGAGAGAAGGAGTAGTAGTAAACTTGTTTAAGAAAGGAGACAAGGCTGACCCGGGTAACTATAGGGGAATAACGCTACTAAGCACTGTAGGTAAAACGTTCTGTAAGATTTTGAACGATAGAATGGGAACAATGATGGAGAAGGAAGAAAAAATTAGCGAAGGGCAAGCAGGATTTAGGCCAAACCGTAGCTGCGTCGACCATGTGTACACATTAGGTAAGATAATCCAAGGCAGGAAAGACGCGGGGCTAACAACGTACTGTTTCTTTTTAGATGTACAGAAGGCCTACGATACAGTATGGAGAAATGGGCTGTGGATAGAGTTGTGGGAACTAGGGACAAGAGGAAAGATGTGGAGAATGATGAAGAAGATGACGGAATGTGCGAAAAGTGCTGTGATGTTGGACGGGGAGATATCGAAGTACGTTGATATCCTAAAAGGAGTTGCACAGGGATGTACGTTATCACCTAACCTATTCAAGGTATATATTAATGGCATGATAATAACAGTAGAAGCAGCATCGCAGGGGGTCACGGTGGGGGAAGATACGGTGTCGGGATTGATGTTTGCGCATGATTTCGTGTACATATCAGAAACATCCGAAGGACTGCAGAAACAAATAGAGAAGGCACTACAGTAGAGTACACCAGGAAGTGGAGAGTGACAGCGAACGTAAAAAAGTGCGCAGTAGTTGTATGTAACGAAGATAAGGAGAGTCCGGTAACTTGTAAGTGGAAGTGGGGAGAAGATGAATTTACCGATCGTAGACCAATATACGTACCTTGGCGTAGAGATCTCAAAATATTGCTCTTGGGATGCACACATAAATAAAGTAATAGGCAAGGGTGAGGCACACGTGGGCAAGATGGAAGCAGTCCTAACAGACTCGCACCTTGACACTAGAATTAAGAGATGTATACTGATGAATGTGATTGTACCAAAGCTAGAGTATGCAGGAGAAGTATGGGAAGGGAACGCGAAGCTCGTAAAACAGCTGGAAACAGTACAGATGACAGCAGCTAAAAAAGTACTAGGATGCTCAAGTACGACGAGTAATACAGTATTGAGAGCAGAACTGGGAATGTACCCACTTAAGACAAATAGAGACGTGCGTAAGTTGAAATGGAAATGTAAAGTAAAGAACATGCCAAATAAGAGGTTGCCAGCCAAAGCTGATAAAGCTGTATGGGAGAAAGTAACCAAAGGGCGAGCTGGAATAAGGTGGGATAGCGTAGTCGAGAAAGTATGGAAGGATATAGGAAACCAAAAAGAGATGCTGGCCGTAGAGAAATTTAGCGGATACAAGACTGAAGTAAAATAAATGATAGAAAGAAGGGAAAGGCTAGCACTAAGAAAGAAAGTGGAAGGGGAAGAACACTTAGAGATTTACGGGGGGTTGAGAGAAGGAATAGGAATGGAAAGATATCTGCACGGCCCAATGGACTTCGCGAAAAAGCTGAAACTGCGATTTGGTGTAGGGGACCTGGACCTGCCAGAAAGAAGAAGGAGGTATACCAGTAGCCGGAAGGAGGAGGAAGTAGATGCACAGATGTGCCCATGTGGCAAGGCCATAGAGAGTAGAATTCACATAGTGGGAGAATGTGAAAGGTACAAGGAGGAAAGGGATGTGTTAGAGGAGGAGATGAGAAAAATAGACGAGTGTGACATGGAGCAGTTTGGCATACTACATAGTAGCGAGAAAACGATCGCTATCTTAGGAGATAGATGGTGGCCACAGGCGGCGAAACAGGAAGGGGATAAGATTAGCAAAAAGTTTCTTTGTAATATATGGAAACAACGTAATGAGCGCCCAAGTGTTGGAGGTGTCTCTATTAGGAGTAGGAACGGTGCTCCGTCTCGAAAGGGATGCGTGGTCAATGGTCTAGTGACTAAGGCAAGCAACAAATGAGTACGCCCCCCCCCCCCCCCCCTGCTTGATATACAAGGCCTTCCATAGTACTACAATACTACCGGACACCGTCCCCTCCCTCTATTGAACACAGGGGACGGTATAGAGTCGTCCCCTGCTTGATACAAGGCCTTCCATAGTACTACAATACTGCTGGGCGGCGCTGCGACCTATACGAGTAGGCCGCAACTACGTAGTGACAGCGACTGCAGCAGTAGTGAGCGGAACAAAGGAGCTATGAACTCGCTCGAAGGTGGATCAGAAGGCCGCGAAGAGTCATGGGATCGGCAGGCTTGGCGTGGAATGTCGAGTGCGTTTTTTTCTTGCTTCGGCACATTGTATTCGGTCGACAGGCTTGGTCGGATCAACATGCAGGTTCCTTCCTTCTTAGCAGATAGATCGATAGGCCCCAGGTAGGGTCTTCGACACCTGTGTATATGCCCTTGCAACGATAATCGATCAGGGAAACCAACTGCTGACCCTGCCTGGTGTCATTTCCAGCTTGCCTTCCCACACAAGTCCGACATGCTTCTGTATACACATCGTGTACGTCACTGTCGGCGACACCGCGAACAGTGTGCGACACTCACATATTACATCGTGGCAAAGATGAACAAGCATTCAAGGTAAAATATGTCGCACGGGGGATGTATGTGTGGTGTCATGTTACGCTATTTGACTCGTTGTGAGGGTTTGCGCCTCTCCGGTACTCTGTCACACAAATCACATACGATACGCACACCGATACACGCTGGATACACTGAAAAAAAAACGTTGGTAAAAACATAATTTTCGAGCCTTCCGGGGGGAGCGGGGGGGGGTGTTAGGTGTATCATATCCAAATCCCCGGCCGCCCCTGCCGTAGGTGAAGTTTGTTTTTTAGCTTATTGTCATAATTCGCCGCAGGCGATACTTGTTTTTGAAGCACGTTTTGTCCAATTGCCCGTAGTTGAACATCGTTTAGGCCCCATTTCCTACTGGCCATCGTTGAAAACATATGTTAGGCACATTTTGCTATTAAATTGTTACTGTAGGCTTTTACTCGTTTTTAGGCACCTTTTTCCATTCGCCGTTAGGGAAACCTTTACAACGTTTTTTTACTTGGTTTTCAGGCGTATATTCGCGCGCGCGTACATCGCAATGCGCAACACGGCTTGCGTCGCCTGTTGCTCTGCGCACAATATACGCGAAACAACTAATTAATGCCCTGGCTCTCATTTATTGGCGTTGAGTTACATATTGCTGTCACTGTTGTACGGTCACGATTTCGAGGTACGTACGAATGTACGAATACACAACATGTTTTAGATGGTGGACGTACGCAGCGTAGACCTTCTGGCTCTTTCGACTACTGCCGTATCATCAGATTTCACGTTTGATGTAGACTTTGAACGCAAAAGTAGCCCTCCTCCCCCCCCCCACCCCCACCCCCCCTGCCCCGCTGTTAATATTAGTAGCAGTTCCTATATTGGTGTACTCGTACGATGCATCAAGCAGCAGCAGCAGCAGTATTGAAGAACCTGGTACCTGGGAAAAATAAATTGCACCAGGCACGTAACAAATGCCCGCCATCATTTGTTTGTTCTCGCTTCACAAGGAATATGCCCCCCTGGTATCTAGCTCCCTTGTGGAAGATCGGAATATCTCCTGCACGTTATATACATATATGACGCAATTATGTATGGACGCGCAGCCAGTAGAAAATTCCCGCTAAAATAACGGACAGCTACGACGTATGTTCGTATACGTAATATGCTCTTTTAATTTATATCTTTCGAGTTTTTTTTACAGAGCGACAGCAGTACGACGCCCCCCCCTAAAACACAAAATTATGTTTACCTACGAGTACACGATCGTACACAGCTTTCCGCAGTATTTGCAGGAAAGTTCTACTGGCTGAGCATGCATACATAATTTATTCCATACGTATAGTACGTGCAGGAGATATTACGAACTTGCACACGGTAGTTGGCTACCAGGGGGACAGATTCCGTGTAAGGCGAAAAAACAATAAGTTTCTGGACAGCACAGCTGTAAGTAGGGGGTTGAAAGTTAATATACTGAATAGTATAATTTCCGTGGTTTTCTGCTTTCGGGAATGATATGAGTGATCAACGTTGAAGCTAATGCTGCACATTATCGGATGGCACAGATGATAATAGTAATAAAACAAACGAATTTTGTCCCTTTTACGAGGTACTTTGAAGTTGGACGTATGCGATAGACAACGCCCCCCGACTTGGTAGTTCAAATATGGGCTTTGTGTTTGGGTATTTGCTTTTCTTCAACGCCCCCCCAGGTGTTTACTGCAACGGAATTGTGCTATAGGAAGTAACCCCCCCCCCTCCCTAACCCTAACCCTAACGCTAACCCCCGCCCGAGCAATGCCACGGTAGGGGTGGCGGCATATTGTATGAGCTCCTCACACGAGGAACTTAATACATCTCCCGAGGATTGACCCCGAATAACATTGTTTGCGCAATCTCACCAACGTTTCTAGCAGCTAGTCCTGAAACAAATATGAGATAAAACCTCTTTCGAAGACTACAGTAGCTTTAAAAGGCTTCCTCGACGAATATTCGAGAAGGCTGAGTGTTAGTGCGTGTTCCGTTTGCACTCAGGAACCCCGAACGATACCCGACGAAAGCCGCCGACACCACCGCCGAGACGTTGGCCATCACCTGTCATGTTACCCTCTGTCGCCAGGTTGCAGCTCGTTTGGCGCCGCCTGTGTGATGTGGTGCTGTTCCTCGTCTGCCTCGGCGAGCGAACCTTAACGGCTTCGAAGGGCTACAGACTGGCCGTAAATATAATATACACTCGTAAATATGGTTACCATTAACGTGTCCTTCATATTTTCGACCAGACTTGCATCGTGTTCAAATCAGGCTGAAGGTCCACGATGGGCCCGCCCCTTCGTTAGGCGTCCTTCCCTGTCTCCGTCTCGCCCCCGACGCCACCGCAAAACCGATGGCTAGATCTCCCCACATCATCCCCCCTTGCCAATACGCAGCTCGTTTGACGCCGCCTGTGTGAAGCTCTGGGGTCTCCCTTCTCCCTCGCCGGTCAGAAGCATCCGTCTGTGCTGTTTAGTCTAGTCTGAAATGTCTGAAATATATAACTACATTTGTCGTGACCATTCATGTGGAATCGCGCATCATCGTATGGGTTAGGGGGTAGTGGCTATGTTCACAAGGACGTTCGCGGTGTGAAGACGGCCATCGTGGAAGGGCCGATCGAGCGCAGAAATAAACGGCTAGACTTACGCGAGACAGGCGATGGGCCCACTCGCATATAGAGTGGGGCAAGCTTGAACCGGACCAAATCGTTATCAAAATGGCCACGAGAGCGTCGTGCGCGTGCGGGCCTGAGGGAAGCCTTCCGATGGGACATGGCCGTGGGTTCGTGAAGCCTTCGCCATTTTTATTCTGTCCGGAAATGTAGATGGTGTTTTAAATCATATCAAAGCCCACCAACTCGTTACTTTCCCAGACAGAGTTATACGATGAATATTAAAATGGCCCCACCTCGATGTATGTGTCAAAAGACTCCTCGAAAACTATCTTCTGAGACGTTGCCGGATATACCATTTCCACTTGTTTGGAATATGAGGCGGCAGTGACGACATGGCAACCATCGTTCCTCTGAAAAGCTCGTGTCACCTCGAAAGTTCAATACCTTCGATAGGGAACAGGTTGGAAAACAAACCTCTATGGTATGGGATATACCCCGGGCAAGTATTCGTACAGGCAAGCTTTAATGGTTGTGTTCCTGTGCTCCAAAGCGTTATTACTTTAAGGACTGCAAGTCGTTCTTTCGCTCTATGACCATGAATAGGGGGTACAGCAGTGGATTCTTCCCCCTAGAGAGATACAAGCTCTGTGATCACACGTAACATGTACGTACAACAGAAGTGTAGCGTACCTGCAGGGGCAGCATCTCGAGTGGCCGCTTTATACACACCGCGTTGCTACTGCTGTGTTATGCTTCGTGCTTACAGCAATCATCTTATTGGTTTTGTTTTCAACGGTTGCCACCCCAGTTAATATATTCGCCTTTATCTTCTCTCTCCACATACATTAGTACGTAGCAGTCGGTTCCAATTGATCGAGTGGAAACCATGTCGATAGTATATTTCGTATGTATGAAGATGTTCGTCACTGAAGCCATTGTTGACTACCTGATCTACTAGAAAACGAGCACAGGAGTATTTCTTCTCCCCCGAACTTGCAATCTTCGAGGATAAAAAACCAACATGGACAACGGGTATTTTGTTTTTGACGGGTAGAAAGCCCGTATTGTTTGTTAACACACACTATATGCAAGATACCTGGTATGCAGTAGTATACGGCCGCCTGAAAATACCACATTCTCCTTTGCTTCCAATGCCCCCATCATTGGCACCAGCTCCCCGACTCGTGCCTCCTTCTTCCCCCCCCCCTCGGCACCTCTTTACCCATGCTACGGCTGACGCGTTGTCCGCTCTAGAGTTAGGGTTAGGGTTAGGGTAAGCCTATGGGTGACACCCGCAACACCGGGGCCTGCTCCGTTTGTTTCTTGGGGAATACAGTTCACCTACCCTATGCCACTTCTACCACCGCCCTTTTCCACACTTCTTCGTCAACATTACTGGCGCTCAAATGGTTCCCGTATTCGAGCTTCTTCGTCAAGCCTCCGCGTGATAAACATGTCGACTGGAACCCCGACCCGCGCGATACGTTGAAAGTGGTCGATTGCTGGAAACTTATGCTCGTCCCCGAATAGTACTTCTACGCGCTCCAGGCCCCTATGAGGTTCGAACAACGACCCGCCTAACCGTCGCCCCCCACCACTTGACCCATACCCCCTCCCTCCCCCCGCCCCCCCACCCGTCCCCGAGTTTTCGCGACAAACAAATGCGCCCCTCGCTCCTCTAGTCGTTGGTTGGCTATCGCACCTCTTTCTGAAAAAACTACCGACCCTGGAGTCGCCGCCCCCTCACCGTTCAGCGCCCAACCTGAACTCCCCGCCGCTGCAGTCATCATGGACACCTCCGTACTGCTGCCGGCTGTTCGTCGGGTCGCCTCCGCCGTGTTGCGGAGCCCGTTCCCTCATTTCCTCGCTGGCCTGTCGACGCCCTGCCCCCTCTTAGGCTTCCCCCTTTCGGTCCCCCGCTTCGCCCCCCTCTCCTTCCCTCTTGCAGTTTCCAATCACCGCCTCTTCTCGCCGCAGGAACGCCCCGCTTGCAAGCTTTCGGATGTTTTCGTGCTTGTATATGCA
The DNA here is from genome assembly GCA_008828725.1 of Saccharina japonica. Lineage (NCBI taxonomy): Eukaryota > Phaeophyceae > Laminariales > Laminariaceae > Saccharina > Saccharina japonica. Next base: position 194,776 of record MEHQ01004345.1, read on the forward strand.
CGGTTTCCCATGCTGTGGCTCGTGGAGACACGCAAAGGTTGGAGAATCCGTAGCAGGCTTCCACCCCCACCCCCCCCGCCTCTTCCTCTCCGTTCCCTGCCCACCGCTCCCCCTCCCCTCAACCCCCCTCCCTCAACTCCGCCTGCCCTCCGTCCCCCGCCCCCCTCACCGTCTTGAACTCCGTCGCGGGGGTCCCCCCTCCCTTCCCTTACCCCCCTTCCCCGTCGCCGGCCCCCTCTTCCGGCCCCGCCATGTGCACTAGATGGGCGGGTGCCATCGAGATCCAGGTGTACGCCCGGTCGAACGGAGCCAGTGGCATCGGGCCCACCTTACTCGGTCTCGGGAACGAACGTCCTGGTTCCTGTTGCGACAGCATTCCCCTCCAGGCCACCTCTTCTGCCCACTCCTGCAGGTTCTCGTTGAAGCCCTTCGCGAACGTTTGCTGGAAGTGCCTCGAGGCTGCCACCTGCGCGTTATGTGCATGAAAGGTCCGGACGCCTTGCGCTACCTCTCTGAATCATTCCGATAGGCCGGCCGACCGTCGCAGCGCTGACTGCCCCGTCCCGTTGCTGCTGTTCACCACGTACTGCTCGAGCGTGATTACGAGTGGAAACAGCGCTTCCACCCTGTGGTCCTGCGACACCTGCTGCCCCCCCCCCCGCCCCCCGCCACCCCAAACTGTCGCCTTCTGGCGCGAAGTTCCGGAAGCACCTCCATGCGCCGCACAGGTCGGCTGCCACCATGTTTGGCGGCGCTTTCTGTTCCGTGATGAACCCGCTGGCAGAGACCGTAACTGCCTTGAACGTGTTGGCAAACGGCGGAGCGCCCCGTTGCCGCGCATGGCTTCGCCAGCACTTCGGTGTTGCGGCCGGCCTTCCGTCATATGTTTTAAAATGGGGGGGGCTTGCCATAGTCACTCCCCCCCGCTCCCCCCTTGGTTGGTGAAACCGACGTGCTCCGTCCCCGGCATTTGATAAAGGATGCGGGGGGTCTCATGGTCATACGATAGGCCGAGGAGATATGAGTAGCAGATCCCCACCCGGGCGCCCCCCTCGCCCTTACCCGCCCCCGGCAGCTCCCAGCGGCCTGGCTAAAATGAACGCGCATGCTCTATGAAGCCATCGCTCCATCCGCCGTCCGGAAATTGCCTTGCTGCGAGCCTCCCATTTCCAGTGCCGTGTGAGGTGCCCTCCCACCCCCGGGCTGGCCCAGGGTGCCTCTGCTGTTTCGGCTCTTGCCACTGCTGTACCTAAAGTTCCTGCTTTGCAGCCCCTAGCCCCCACGGACTAGAAGCCCCCCCCCATCTTCCGGACTCCCTCCTTTGCTGCGGTTGCTGCCGAAACGAACCTTCCTTCCACGGGCTTATTCCTCCGAAACCCCCCTGACCGTTGTGTGCCTGCCCCTACTGCTGTGGGCGTGGACCTGGCTGTTGCTGCAGCCCCAATGCTTCTACTTGCTACTGGCTTACACCACCGACCCCCCCCCGCCCTTCCTGCGTGTGCTCCTGCTGCTGCTGTGGCGCGCCTGATTGCTGATGTTGCCATGGGTACTCCCCCCCCCCCCACTGTGCACCCTCCCGTCCTTCCATCTTCATTCCCTGCTGCTGCTGTAACTGCGGCTGGCCTGACGGTCCTTTAGTTGCCCGCAATTGCTCTTCAGTCATACAATATGGGCTTTGTTTCCGCTTCCTCCCCGCTTAATTACAATACAAACTCCCCCCCCCCGGCCATGGGGGGGCCTGGCCGTTCGTTTGGCGAGACATTTCGTTGCTGGCGAGCGGTGGGGGGGGGGGTGTACTCATGTCGTGCACGGCCGTAGTCGTATGACCATAGACCCTCGCACCCCTACAATGCCGGGACGGAGCACGTTAGGCTTTCACCAACCAGGCAGACATTGCTTGCACCAAGCGCGAAGCGCTGTGAGATACTGGGCGAGTCGCATGGAGGGTGAGCTGTACCCTGCTAAGAACCGCCTCTGAGGCGGACTTACATATGGACGACAGCTTGTCGCGAGTTAGGGGATCCTCGAGTTAGGGGATCCCTTTCACCTTCTGGGATCCCCAAGATCCTTGCGGGATACCCTCGCGCCTTGCGGGATACCGTCCCTCCTTGCGGGATCCCATCGGACCTTGCGGGACCCCATTATCCCTTGGGGGACGATTAAACGTCTTGCGGGCACCCAGGGCTACATGCGAGAACCTCGGTCATCTAGGGGGAACCCCGGACGCCGTTCGGGAACCCTACAATGTACCAATAGTGTCTACATGCAAGGGTACCTGGGAGGTTTGCTTCTGATATTGGAGGTATATTGCACATCGCCTGTTTGTATTATTGAGGGTGATATTGAATATCATATTTTCATTGGGGATAACACCACGCAATGGATATTGCATATCATCTATTAATAATCTGAACAACAACTTTTGTCAGTAGAGTCTTCCACAGACAGTGTAGAGGAAGAAATTTATTTTGGATATTATTTTTTATGCATAATAAATTTATTTAGAACTTGATTATTCATAGGTAGACGGTATACCTCCTGCAGATAAACAACCACAGCGGTTACGTACATACAAGTCGTGCACAGCAGTAGTAAGTGGTAGCAAGTAGGCAATGAGTACAAACTGCTGTAAGCAGCAGACGCAGCGAGCTGGTAGCTGGCAGCAGCAGGCGCGGCAACCCTGCCGTCTGGTACTGTTATCTGATCAAATATGTAAGGACTGTTGGAGCATAAATACGAAGACCAAACGGTCCTTATGTTTCAGTCCAAAGTAAGTGGTAAATAAGTGCAGCAGTGTAAAACTGCCTGTAGCAACACAGCAGCACAGCAGCACGAATACAAGGGTGTGGCCGAGGTGGCCGTCAGAGTAGTACCAAACGCGGCGGAAATACGTCGTAGCACAAGTTGGTGCCGCCAGGATCTCTCACCGGGGATGACCCGTAAACATCCCCGGGAGGGAGTGTTAGGCTTTCATCCCCTGGTAGGTGTCGTGGAGGCCAATAATCTGGGGTTGTTTATGAATCAGCCCCTGAGGGGAATAGTAGAGATCATCCCCTGTGAGAGATCGTGGAGGCCAAAATAGGAGCAGACCACAGAACCTGGAACCATAGCAGCAGTTATTATATAAAACATAAATTTCCTCGAAGAATCCCCAAGAAGAACGTAAGAAGTTTCTTCCTCTACAATGTGGAGTACCCAGCTCACTTTTGTTACTGGGGGTGATATTGAATATCATCGGTTTATCGGGGAGCTCCTAACACCATGCAATAGATATTGCATATCATCTTACCTGAAGAACATCATTTTTATCATTGGGCGTGATGTTGAATATGCCAAAAAAGCTGTTGTTCAGGTTAGATGATATGCAATATCCATTGCAAGGTGTTAGGGGATCCCCGATTACAATATAATATTGAATATCAACCCGGTTCGGATGTGATATTCAATATCAATCCCGTTTGGGTGTGATATTGAATATCACTCCCGTTTGGGTGTGATATTGAATATCACCTCCAATGCCAAAAGCTGTTATTCAGGTTAGATGATATTCAATATCCATTGCCTGTGATTTCCCGAGCACAAGATGATATCTAATATCAACCCTGTTTGGATGTGATATTGGATATCACTCCCGTTTGGGTGTGATATTGAATATCACCTCCAATGCCAAAAGCTGTTGTTCAGGTTGTTAGATGATATTCAATATCCATTGCATGGTGTTAAGGATTTCCCGAGTACAAGATGATATTAAATATCAACCCTGCTTGGATGTGATATTTAATATCACTCCCGTTTCGTTGTGATATTGAATATCACCTCCAATGCCAAAAAAGCTGTTATTCAGGTTAGATGATATGCAGTATATATTGCAAGATGTTTGGGGATCCACGATTACGAATTCAATATAATTGTAAATAATACCATTAATAACAGTCGATATTCAATATAACTTCGATATCAAAAGAAAACCTTCCAGAAACCCGAAAATGTCTGGAACATGGTGGGTTTCCCGCAAGGCGTCCGTGGTTCCTCTAGGTGACCGGGGTTCTCGTTGGTCGCCTGCGGTTTCCCGCAAGACGGTTGGGGGTCCCCCAAGGAATGATGGTATCCCACACGGTACAGTGGGATCCCGCAAGGAGTGACGGTATCCCGCAAGGCGCGAGGGTAGCCCGCAAGGATGTTGGGTATCCCGCAAGGCAAAAGGATCCCCTAACTCGGAATATCCCCTAACTCGCGACACAGCTTCAATGAGTTAATATATTTTCTGGTGTGACCATTTCCTGAGACAGCAATGGGAGCACTATGTAACTGCCTCGCGGGTGCCTTACCATATACACACTACGTGATACGATCATCCCCCTTGTGCGGAGCGAACTTTCTCCACCCCGCATAAATGATCTAACAAGACCGCCAGATTTGGTGACCGCCAAAAAAAAAGAAAAAAACGGTACCCTGGTTGTCTGGCTCACGCAGGGAGAGGCGTGTTTTACAGCGTCGTTGCCAACCGACGCCAACCCAACCTGTAAATGTATCATATATTTATAGGGGGGGGGAGAAACATGGTGTGTGACATATAACCCTAGCCTGCGTATACCCCCTATTCGGGCCGAACCCTCGCCCAAGGCCTTGCGCGGGGCGAGTTCCACGACGAAATGATGACCTTCGTCCTAGCATGTGTCCCCCCTGCCTCGGCGGTGTACGACTACCTAGCGAAACAATTACCCTACGTGCTGCTGTGTCGCTACCCCCAAACGTGTTACGGGGCACGTGACCGTTGCCACGCCGTGCTCGTCCAACGAGCTCTGCGTTGCCGGCCGTCCCTTGCCCTCGGCCTGTTCCGTGCTGCGGGCCCGGGGTGCCTCCTGTGTCTTCCTCTTCTTCCCTCCGGTGGGTGCCCGGAAGGCCTCCAAGACGAACCATCCTGTCTCCCTCTCGCTTCTTCAAAACAACCAAAGCAACGAAACGAAAACAACACCTGACCGTTCTCTGCCGCACCCTAGTCGGCGCCTGGCTTCCCCTGCTCGTGCTGGGACCCCGACTAATATTGACTCTGTTTATCTCGCGCTGCTCCCGCTGCTGTAGTCGCTTTCCTATTTCAAGTGCGTCTGTTCCTTCGCCTTCCTTCCGTGCGGAACATCACTTCCTTCTACTGTAGTATTACCCCGTAGTAAGCATCCCATTATTTCTGTGTGAACCCCCCCCCCCGTTAGCTATCCAATACATTGGCGTATATTTCAACCTGTTTCCTTCCAAACAACAAATCATTTCTTGAATAAATGTGCACATGGTACCAGGTAGAAGAACAATTTTGTTTTAGTTGTTTTTTGTTGGTGGTTTTTGTTGCTGTGTGCTGTTGGTTGGTCCCCTGCACCCCCCTGCCAGTATCGTCTGTTTCTCCTGTGTGTTAAGATTTTTTGTGTATTTCAATTCACTTGGTGGTGGTGTTTCACAAACTACATGAAAACATACCGGTCTTTGAGACGCGTGATGTTGACCTTTGCGCGTACGCTGCTTGCACCGTGTGGTACGACTCGACCCGTCTCACGCATTCCTTTCCGAGCTTGGAACTGTAATTTCATGAGAAATCACGAAATACCTAGCCCAGCGACCGCTGGCCAGCTACAAAAGCACCAGCCCTGTCTGTTCGCGTGTTCTACCAGTCTGCCAGCACTGTTCCGTGCTGTACCCACTTGGTATTTCAACTCACACGATCAACCAAACAGTGCCTCGTTGCTGTTCGTTTAGCCACGAATATGAACCAAACGCCTGCTTCTCTCTAGAACAACAAACAACAGATTATTCTTGGAACGGTTCCCGATCTCCAATAATCTTATCCGTTGTGTCATTTGAATATTTCCAATTTCAACTGTTCGTGACGAATACGTGGCACCGGGCATACGATATTAGTAACCGCCAGGTATATAGTACTATTTAGATTATAGACGGCAGTTTGTGACAGACCTTTAACTACATCACTCCTCCAAGTTGGTCGAGAGGGGCGAGGCAGATCCGCACGAGTCCTGGTCTTAGGTTGGGATCGGGCTGATAGTAGTTTGAACGGGGGTTCCAGTTTGGAGTTGTGCCGTGTGGGATCAGTATCAGCAGCATGCCGCAAAGCAGCTCTGCCGGTAACATTGACATTTCAAACCAACAAGCACAACAACTTGCACGTAGTACGAGGTCCTTCAACAACAACATGTACCGCATATGCAGCACCTGAATAGCGCAATCAAATTAAAGTCGAGCTATTGCCATCGAATACTCCAATTCAACAAAGCCCGAATGTCGCGGTTATGAGTATGGATTATGTGCAAGCAGTACGTACCATATTAGACAAACGCGTGCTGCAAACGACAATTTTGTATCTGTACTGCAGGTATCGTCAAGGCCTTTGAGACAATGCTCGCTTTATACACACTGCTTAAATTTACCGCAATGTAGTAAATTCCTAAACTGGGTTACCGTTCTCGCCGTTCTGAAAACGTCAACAAAAGCGATCTTTCGATATGACCACACTCTCACGGCAAAGTATCCTCCCAATGTGCGATCCAAACGGTGATGAAGAACTCCGTGTGGCGCCTAACATTCCATGTTGCAATTTGTAATAAACAAATCTGACCACGACGTCACCTGCTCGATCGTGATTTTTTCCAGCATGATCGTCGACGCCATGGCGCTGATGGTGATCGGGTTCGTCGCCTCCTTCCTGCTCGGGGCTGTCTCAGCCCTATGCCCATTGAGTACTGTCCAGGTCAACGTCACTTCCACAGCGGATCTCCAGGAGCTTACTGCGGCGCTAGCCTGCTCGGGTAAAGGCTCTTTTGATATCACGTGGCATTCTAGCCTGACCGTTACTCAAAGTATCAAGGTGTCTGACTCAAAAGACGTGGCGATCACTGGGAGCGGTTTTCCTAGAATTCGTGGTGGTGCCATCGTCAATGCTGGAGCTGGAAGCGGTATCTTCTCCGTGTCAAACAGATCTTCTCTCCACCTCATCGATTTGATGGTGGACGGCGGGAACGCAGAAAATGGGGGCGCAGTCAATGTATATTCTTCCAGCACCCTTTTTGTGGTCGGCTGCACCTTCGTCGACAACACTGCTTCGTACGGAGGTGATGTTTGAAACTTAGTTTGTATGAAGGTAGGGGTAGACCACTAAAATCCTAAGCATTATACTTGTATATGGCCAGTCCAGACGCCGCGATATTACTCACGCCTGGGCCAAGCTTGTGTGGGCCGTGGTGGTTTATTACACGTTTTGTCGGCAGTCCATACCGATGTAGAAATACCAGACCAACACGTTCTCGAATTTCCACAAATCATCGTACGATATTCAGGGAACCGTATATTATGCACTGCGTTCGACATTCGCACATAGGAAGGGAACCTCGTCGCCATATGTAAAGATAACCAGCGTCCCCGGTGTTTTAGTGGTCATACTTCGTGATTACTACTGTAACGCCAAGATCATGCTGTCGAGTCCAGCCAAGGCAGATTTAGTTCTTGTGAAAAAGCTCGCCGAAAGCGCCTGATAATAGCGTGGGTGTGCAAGATTCAACGCGAGTCGACGAGGGAAGCGAGTGCTAAATTCTTCAAGCGATAAAGATGAAGGCACGAATCGCAGTAGGAAAGGCAGGGGGAGCGCCATCCATGTGATCCCGGACTCGAGTTACTACTGGGAGAGGAGAGATAGTAGGGAGAGGATAATTTGCCGGATAGTGAAAACAATAACATACAAACAAACAGCAGCCGGTGCAGGTAAACCGGAACGCAAGGCTTAGCCACATCGATGGCGTTCTGGTTCATCCGAAATTCTGGCAGATGATGTGTTTGTTATATTTACATTCCAGATCTTGACGCAGCACCCTTTTCTTTGCCCAATATTTAGGATACTCCAGTCGGTTTATTCCGATTGGATAGCCTCTGTTTCACCCAAATATGATGTGGTTGCGCTGTATTTTCGTGTTTTATGCTATAGGGTCGACCATGCGTTCGCCCATGGCCGACCATGACATACCCCATGGTGCAACGCATGGTAAAAGATTGGCCCACGGTGGTATGGTCCATGAAACGAACCCTGGGCCCGTGAGTTGTGCCATGGACCATTCCACGGATGCACGTGACCCATGGTGTAGTGCATGGCACAACCTAACCCTAACCCTAACCCCAACCCTACCCCTAACCCAATGGTTCATCCCAATGGCTTATACCGTAATGATGGTTCTCTGTTATTGCAGCATGGACAGTCCGTCTAATGGGTTAACTCGCGAAACATCGTGCTTCCACCGAATATACCATGTGCACCCGTGGTTCATACCACGTAGTTTCCTATTCCAATACCCACCATTGGTCTCATTGCATACGTATCATGGGACATTTTGTGAACCGAAATTCTTCCATGGGGTATGCCGTGGGGTGGGTTCAAGGAGGCGTTCATAGGGAGCCCCATGACCGGCCCCATGGACTGCTCCATGGATTCACCAAGTGAAGTATCCATGTCAGCCCCATGGTACGTATCATAGACCATTCGCTGATAATATGTTTAATGGGAGAGGCCATGTAGCACTCCATCAGCATTTGGCACACCATGGTTAATGTCGTGACATCATGACACATATCATAACGTTCCATGGTGTACACACTGGAGTAGCTCTCGGCATAGAAAACTCCGTGATGCACCCTGTATATGGTGTATATCATGGTATAACCCACGGAACGCTAAGTACTAGGGAATATGATTGATTGTGCTCTCCATACCCTCGATTCAGCAGGTCGTCCGAACGAATTAAAGATGTACCAGGTATGAGGTTTGTGTATTATTTGTTGTAGGTACGGATGCAGTATAAACATGTAGTCGGATATAGGGTTATGTCATCACCACCAGCAGTAGTAGAACTGGGTGGCCGCACAGCGTAGAACACACCTAATACGTGTCGTGGGACCTATGCATAGCAGGCTCTATCACAGTAGCCATGGTAGCCGCGTGTCGCATGGTCCACATCTCATACGATAGCAGTCCGAGCTGCTCGGTGTGGTTGATGCTGTATTTAACACACACATTTACCATTGTTCACCGTCCAAATCTAAGGGAGGAGAAACCGACGTAAACCGGTAAACACTAGAACGCCATTGAAAAGGGAAACTGAAGGCCCCAACCATTCCTGTCTAAATTGTGGGGTACATGCCGTAATCTATATGGGAAAGAGCATGGCAAACGCACAGGGGGTCCCGCCGACTAATCAGTTGATGATCCAGTTGGCCATGACAGGTGCTCCGCCATGAATTCCCTTGCAAGAATGGCGTCGGACCGCGTAGAGGGCTAGGGTTAGTGAATATACAAATAGACCATCGGGAGATTCGAACCACGGACGGTACCTTCCGAATATAATGCTGTACCGCTGACCGTCGGGTAAATCACCAAATTAAAAAAAATAACGATCGAGTCAATGCCGGTTATTTCGCTGGGCAAACAAGAAAACCCGTGCGGAAACGATTTACCATCAACCGTGCCGAACCGAGTATCAGCTACTATATTGAAGGCTTAACTCACCAACACCACATTACAAATGAAGCATGCAACAAGCGCGCCCGATGAGCGTGCCTGACGTATCACGCATCTTGTACTCACTGCTGACGCATTTAAACATTTTTGGTCGAAAAGGAAGATACAAAACATACTGCTACGTACGCTGCTATACCTACGAAACTAAGTTGTACGCACAACGTGACAGCCTAACAGCAGCAGCAGATGTATAACATACGTGTGTGTACGAACAACGCACCGGTGTGGTTCGGTCGTGTAAAGGCGGGGTGTCGGGTCCATCTATAAACCAAACAAACACATAGAGTCAGTACCCGTCCTTTCGCTCAACAAGCAAAAAAACAGACGAGAAACAACGTGTGGGTTTTAGTGTATTCGCATCCGTGGCACGACAGTGTAGACGCGGCGGGTCGGGTATACTTCTATAAAAGAAAAACGAGCTAATAATGCCCGTTCTTTCTCCGGGTAAAAACGACAAGCCATAAACAAAAACATGTATGTGTTTTATAATAGTATACTGCTGTAGAAAGTGAAAACAGAAATAAAGTAAATCCGTTATTTCTCGGGGCAAACACAAAAAAACAAGAAACAAAGCTTGCGGGTTTAGTTTAAACCGTGGCTCTGAAGGGCTGTCGGCAATGCTCAGCAGGCGACGGCCACGACTCAACGCGACGTGAGACGCAGTGTCCCAATTATTGTGTCTCACACTCTTTACCGATGCCTAAGAGGCGGGACTGAAACGCTCTGAATCGCGAGACTCGTGAGACCATGACCCCAGTACGCGGAGTGTGCTGTAATGTACCAATATAAACGGAAATATCAGAACCATTGGTGAATACATGTAGAGTCCAAATGGTCCTTACATTGCCGTCCAATGCCACTATCCTCGGGATTGGGGCAATGCTCAGCGCGCGACGGCCAAGAGTTGGCGGGGCGTGAGACCCAGCGTTAAACTGGTTGAGGCACCCAGCCCCCCTACCCATGGGGCAAGGCGGGGCTGAAGCGCTCTGGATCGCGAAATCATGATTCCGGACCGACTAACAGTAATTAATAATATACATTTGGCTCTGGAAATCACATCGAAATTCATATTTCATGTTTATTATTTGCATGGCGGCCAAAACATCGGTAGGACGATGGCTTAGTCTTGGTACTCTAGGTATAACGCGTGTATGACCGCTCTGCTCAACGACACTGAGAAGCAGCTCGGCCAAGCAGACCAGGCAGAAAATGAATACCAAAGGGCCTTCAAACATAGGATATTTTTGTCGCAGGAGCTATTCTGTGTGGAACGGCGAGGTGAGTTATTCATGCATTGTTGGCTGTGGCTTCAACGGCTGGTTTCGTACGCATTCGAGGCACAGCAACCACCCTGTTTGTTTTGAAACTGTTGCTTGGAGGTACGTACTTCTTATTAGCAGTCTAAAGGGGACACTGTCCACAAGTTCTTCGCGCTTCTTCGCGACGATAGCTTCTATTCAAATTATGTCCACTCCACCATTGGGGCAGTACGACCAATTGTAAACCCTAGTATTTGGCTATACGCCATCGGTAAATCGAGGTCGCTCTGTATTATACTGATAGCTGAAGCAGTCGTGCACCGGCGGCCTTATTCTTATTCGAAGCCTGTCATAATCCAATCACTCCTGACGGTGCCTTCTCGCAGGTGCAATTTATCTGCTTGGGAACTCCACTCTGCAAGGAAGCGGCACAATCTCGTTTCTCAACAACACAGCCAGGCAGCAAGGAGGTACGAAATGTCTCCAAATATATCGTAGTGCAGAGGAGTTGCATGAAACGCTGCACATTCCCGAAATACAACAAAGGAGTGGTGGCTAGCGCTAAGGTTGGTTTGCTGTAACTGTTTGCAATACCCTAATACCCTAATACCCTAAGTCAACGTACCCGACGACCGCGGAGGCGATGGCAGCCAACGCCCCAGGGATATACAGATGCAGGCTGGTTCAAGCTTATCGCCTCATAGTTCTGAAGCATCCAGTGTCCACGCCGTGTTTCAAACTTTTGGAGATAGACTCTGTAGTTTTGCACGTGTGTTCCGTTAACCCCCGCCAACCCGTTGCCGGATACGTGTCTAGTTTTGCGGTTGTTTCGAACGTGTTTGATTCCCTTGAGTTATTTGAGATATTTGGTTCTTAGGTGATGCAATTTTCCGTAGAAGGAAATACCAAAGAAGTTCGGCAACGGCATAGCAGGCTCATATAACACATGCGTGCACAAGCGAGAGCAATATCTAAAAAACGGCGTTGGCAGTAGTTGTAATTTTGTAGCGTAAAATTCCCAAACATAAGGCATTGCCTCGAAACTAAACATGTTCAGTATAGATATCATCAACGTTTGGCGACAAACAAAACAGATATTCGTATGTTTGAATAAGCTGCTGTGTAGATGCCGTAGGCCGTGTTGTTTCGAAATACCCAAATTCGAAAATTGATCAAATGGAGTATCATCACATTCAAAACACGCTACCAACACCACAGCAGCATGCTGACCACGGTCAACACCCGAGACAAAAAGCGACAAAACAAAGGTCGACGATTTAGACCAACCTCGCCCGCTGCTGTAAACGCCGGGGGTTTGGATGCCAATCACAACTGTTGACAACAAGCAGTGAACAGCAGACAGACCAACAGACAATGGAGGAAACCGGAACCCTGTACGCACCCCCGGAAAAAACATGTTTTATTTATTCCGCGACTCAAAACCACGGCCTCATCATGAACAGCACGTTTTGTCATTACGTAGGAATGATGCGTCCTAATTGGAAGGAGAAATGTTGCTGGCTCGCGGCCGCCTAATGTATGTCGTAGGATTACAGCGTCCTCAAATAATAAACCGGAATGCGGCCACATTCAAAATACACCACACAAATATGAATGTTCAATCAGCACTAGGAACATGTAGTGCAATTTCACTGTTTCCAGTGGAATAACTTCGGAATCTGACACAGCCGGAAAGGATGCTGACTCCATTCGGCCGGCAGGGTACACCCGCGGCATATTGCCCAGACTTTCTATGGGGACATTACCATGCTCACTATACCCATACCGACCAAGCGTGGTAAACCGTTCTCCGCCATGAGCAGCAGGCCACAGCTGCGAGAGTGTTGCCGAGGCAGACAAGCGTAGGGCACGACATTCCCTACTTCTGGTGTTGGTTAGCCTAGAGTTTAGGACTATTGTTTCCGATTTCTTATGACCGCCCGCACTTGTGTTTCACCAAGTCCAATGAAAATAAGGGCTACACATGGTGTGTGCCTTACCGTCACATACGTTTTGTTAGTGCTTGCGATTATAGGGTGTTGTTCGCGATGATCCGATAGCAAGTCCCAGCTCGCAAGGCGTATGTCAATGGTACTCTACCATTGGGGGTCTCGGTCATCAGAGACTACAGTACGCTAGAGTGCCGGCCAGTTGGCAGGGGGGGGGGGGCGGGGGGTAGTGTCGAAACACGATCAGAGACGAAAATAAGCGATTCGATTAGTGGGTATTTAACCCTGCGAGTGGAATCCCTCCCCAACATCGCACAAACTATTTATGCCGTAGACGTTTTGAAGGGTACACATTCTAACATCAGCACAGGCTACTACAGCCACTTCAAGACGGCTTGTGACACCACACGTTGCACGCGTTATATCAAGCTCGCCCGCTTATGTAGACGCTGACCTTGTGGCAATTGACGACGTGCAACTCTCGCAACCAGCAATGCATAAACACGAGTCTTACAAACCGACGGACATCACATAGAAGACAAACCAAGCATGATAACTTTGTACGCACTCCGGTATGTACAAAATTTGTTTGCCAACTGGCAACACAAAGTACCATTCGTATTACCGTTTTGACTGTCGTCCAGGTGCCGTGTTCGCTTCTGCAAATTCCTCAGTCAACATCAACGGCGACATCATGTTTTACAACAACTCTGCCGGGGCCACCGGAGGTGAAATTCGGCTGGATATTCTTGACATTCTACACCTTGTTTTTGTCGCCTGGTGTCTCTTTTCTTGGCACTCTAGAACATCACGGGTTAGGGTGCTACGGAAGGGGTTAACGTTTAGCGCTCGAATCGCTTGCACTGAAATTGACCAATAACCAAAAAGCTACAGAATGCCGTTGAGTCGAATGTGATTTGTTTTTGAAGCCAATTGGAGTTTGTGTCGACTTGGCGTGTAGTGTAGTGTCTCTTAGGGTTACGAACCCTAACCCTAGCCCTAAGGTGAGGTATATACCGCTTGAAATGAGGGTTAGGAGGTTCAAAACGTTCAGGTGCTACCCTTACCGTAGTACACTTGTACAGTATAGCTAGGACGAATAAAACGATACTAAATTAAAAATAGCCACGTGTCCGCTAGTCGAACCCGTGCTCCTAGCGAGCGTCGGGGTCTGGTTCGAAGCAAATCTGGAACACACGAACGACCATATATTGGGTGCGTTACAAGAAACCGGTACCTTTATACTGTTTCTGCTCCCCTGACGTGTGCCAACAATGCCGATAGCAGTTGCACGTGAATTTGCACGGCTAGAATTTGCTCGAGGCCATACATACCATACACGTATCTCGGTACCTCTGACGTTTCAAGCATCATGACATACCAGTCAGTTCCATATTCTAAATAGCCGAGGCAGGGCAGGCCGCCTGTGTCATCTTCCATCGAGTTGTCTGAAAACCCTAACGACTCATGCTTCTATTCGCAGGTGCTGTAGACGTGAATGACAGGTCCTCCCTGCGAGTGGGTGGTAGCACCTCGTTTAAAAACAACCGTGTGGGGTTGGATGGAGGTGAGAAGCGCGCCTTGACTACAGTGTTCAATTTGACGCTACGCAGTGATCGTTTACAAATCTGGAGTTTACGAACGTCAACAAACCTATCGGCGAATTGTTGCTGTATTATTTTCAACACAGACGGCGATAGCAAGGGCGGTGTTAAACAAGGTCAATGTTGTTCTCATGAAGTCAACGTACAAGTTTGAACAGTGCTGCTTCCGGGACCCCGGCCATTTCGACTCATCCTACGGAAGGGTAGCTAACGTCTTTCAGAATTAAAATCACATTAAAACCCCAGGACCTCATTCGAAAACTCATTTCGAGAAACACATTAATCGGAACCCGATGAATTATCGTCCCAATAGCTGGACGGGGCATGTGGTAGCTAAGCGCACATGATTTTAACCAATATACGATTGCAAATAGTTAGGGCAGTGTTTCGGCTGAGGCTCACCATATAATCAGAGCACCTGGGTCTAAACATATCCTCTCTACGTTGGCATTTATTTTCAGTACAATACGCGTCGGTCATTGACAAGTTGCATTGTGGATGATACCCCCGTGTCGCTACAGTGTATAATTCATGTAGCTTGGTCTCATATTCCTTAACCGGCACAATTTTTATCCCGGGCGCCTTCCGCGGTTAGGCGTCATGGAGTTTTAAGCCGGGGTGGGTGGTGGTGACAACTCCCCGGCTAAGGTCTAAACCGAACGCACAATCTACTTGGTGTATGAGTTGGATTTATTCGTAAATACCAAATCGTTATGTAGGGAAGGATTTTAATTGGTGTAATCGAATAATTAGGGGACATTCAGCAAACCGCCAAAAGCGGGGAGGATCTGAAATACTCCCCGTATTAACGGAAACACCAGATTGAGCTGACTGTTTCAGCATATGGTGACTGTGGGATGGGGATCACGAATCCGTCGTAGGAATTGGTGAGCTTGCCCGTGTGACTGAGTTACAGCTGTCCAAATAAGCAAGAAAAGAGGGATGACGAGAGAAAACTCCCTTCCCTCTTACGCTGCTTTGTTCGCCTAACCCTAAGGGCCGTCAGGGCTGAAACTGTCAGGGTAGTGTAAATGTGGGGTAATGGCGAAGGATATGCGAACATAGTGAACCAGTTCCGCGTATCCATTGAATACCAGCTGTGGGAAAATGGTATATTGTTCCCGGAGTGAAAGTTTTTATAACATTTATTATTCCCGCCACCTACCTGAGGTTTTGTTTGCGTAACTTTCGGAGTGGCTCTACCCCCCCCAAGTCGACCAAGCGGGGTCTCGCGAAGTTGTATACTAAAGCCAAGCTCAGGAAATGAGGCGGAAAAAACGTTCCATGCCAGGGAGAACTTTATTTTCCAATGCCACTTTTCTAAACGACGGTTTTGAGGTTCTTGACAGAGCCAAAATAACGTATTTTATTTCAGTTTCGGGTGGGGAGGGCTAATGACCCCCAACAACGGAAGATGCCCTGGGTACATTCCTTCACAAATGTACCAAATATTAGACACACGTGAAGTTGAAGATGTGATCCGAACCAGGTATAGTGGGAGTATCAAGGCTGTGCAGGCGACACGCCAGGCCTTACGCAGGGGCTTTGTCAAATATGCGTACGTTTAGCAGATATTACGACCAGGACTCAACAAAGCACGTCGTTTGCGCTTGTCAAGATACTTCGAAGTATTATCGTACGCGGATAACACCCACGCATAAAATTGCCTACCGGCAGGTGCTGTCAGCGGGGCACAACATGCAGTCATTGCCATCACCGGCAAAGTCTGTTTCACCAATAACTTGGCTAACCGACATGGAGGTGAGAATCTTATCGAAGTGTAATGTTCAAAAGCCGGATTTATCGTCACACTGGGCAAGCTCGAAGAGCTTAATCGCATACAGGCCTTCAATCGCCGGCGTACTGTCGCAAGACCGAAAATGGTATCACTGATTCACGCGGGTACAAGGATGGTAAGTGTGATATTGTGCTCTTGAGCGTGATCCAGTTGCCTGTTTCACAAGCATTCATTCGAAAAAACCCTTGAACAGCGAGAAGGGGCTCTAAAATACAACATCAACGGGATTGACGATTGAAACTGACCGCGGCTGGTTTGATGGCAGTTACCCAACGTTATTGTATGCTGTGTGCCGACGAAACGTAGGTTTCGTGCGTTCAGAAAAGTTGAATGTCCACAATTAGATCACGCGTATCTATCGCTTCCTGTAGGAAGCCCATTGTCAAACGACTGTTCCTTTGTACATGCATGATGCATAACACGCGGCTGCTAAGACACACCGCCCGAACAAAGTACCTCGTATGTATGTAAGCGAGAGAATATAACAGTCCTCTCCTCCTCGATGGCGGATATACCATATGTTGGGTTTGGCAGAGCGTTAGGACGAACTACGAAAGGTGTGAGGTACAAGTATGGGACGTGGATCATCGTGTAGTATGAAAAATGAGTTGGCGATAGGGCTTTATGTTTATGGGACAGCGTTGTTGCTGATCGTGAGGTTGGAACCCGAAATGTAATCGTGCAGTAGGTAATATGCGCAATTAACTGATGTTGGTGCACGGGATAAATTATGGTGGTCAGTGCGATACGTTAGTTTTTGGGTTGTGGATTGTTCTACAAAGTTTATGGGTTGCGGGTTGTTCTAATAGCGCAAGGCGATTATTTCCCCCCAGGACAACGTCGGGGTCCCGCCGCATCCGGGGACGACAAAGTCCCATAACCTGATCAGAAAACCTTCCATACAAGTACAACGCCAATAACTCGGGGACGAAAACGGGGCCCATCCGGGTCGATACCGCCCCGCAAGATGTGGAAATCCCAACCCCGCAGGCTGATTGCTACTCTAGCTGGGAGTTATGGAGGCAGCGCTCGGCGAGAATTTCCCCTCGGGAAAACGTCGAGGTCCCGTCGCACCCAGGTATCATAGTGTTCCATCTCCGGGTCAGCAACTTTTCCATATACGTAGAAATCCAACAACCCGGGGACGAAAACGGACATCCACGTGTCGTTACCGCCCCGCAAGGTGTGGAAACCCTAGCCCCACTGGCTGATTCATGGTTGACTGGGGGCCTTAGAGCCAGCTTGCGTCGTGAATTTTCCCCCGGGACAACGTCGAGGTTCTGCCGCATCCGTGGACGATAAGGTTGCATCCCGTGCTCAGACCTCTTTCCATACAGCTACAATACCAACAACCGGGGGGAGAAAACAGACATGCCCCCGATCGATATCGCCCAGCAAGGTGTGGAAAACCCCACCCCACTGACTGGTTGCTGATTTATCTGAGGCTCATGGTCGAGGACCCGCCGCGCCCCGGGATGATAAGGCCTAACCGCCGAATCATTAATTCTTCCATACACTTTGAAGTATATTAACCCGGCGACACAAACGGACATGCCTCGGGTCGATGCCGGCCCACACGACGAGAGTGGTATATCACAGCATGCATACGAGTATTACACAAGCACACCGGGCACTACGTACATACTACTATGACAAACGTAGGTCTAGCGCCACGGGCGGATGTAAATGCTGCTATTCTGTATTTCCGTACTACAGTAGTATAAATGCTGCTATTCTGTATTTCCGTACTATTAATAGTATAAATGCTGCTATTCTGTATTTCCGTACTATTAATAGTATAAATGCTGCTATTCCATCTGTCCGTAAATGTATAAATGCTGCTATTCTGTCTGTCCGTAATTGAGTAGCGCGATCCAGAGCGCTTCAGCCCCGCCTAGCCCCATGGGCAGGGAGGCTGGGTGCCACAACCTGTGGAACACCAGGTATCGCGTCGCGTCGCGCCGAGTCGTGGCTGTCGCTCTGAGCTGCCGACAAAGCCGGGCCGTTCCTCGAGCAGGTTCCAGAAGAATGAAGGAGCTTATTCTGGCTAAACTTGGGTTCATATTAGGAAACAGGCATCATATTTGTTGATTGCAACAGTGCTGTGCGGCGGAATTACACCACAACCTTGCATCCAGCATCACATCACACATTCACAGCTAATCCGGCTTTACACGACACAGAGATTGAAGTATTTTCATGGCGTATCTCTCTCTGGCGTTCGAAGTCTGTTAGCTTTTTGGGGAAGCACGTTTGCCGCCATGATTGCCGCAGCAACCTGCAACAGGTCTCAGCCCAATATACTTGATGCGACCGTCGTTGCCGTCGTAGCGGTTCTCCGCTCGCCGTACATATATATACCTGGTATATATTTCCGAGCCTTCTCCTAACTTGCTACTGTAGCGCTCCATCGGGTTGTATCGACCACCCACATAACCCATTAACGACTGCATAAATAATTCCATTCTTCCCGATCTCGAGGCTACTATTAATAGAGACACTTCCTCCACCTATTATTGTTTTGTATATATATCATGCAGAACGCTCGTAGGAGCTCAGTATCTGAAAACGGAAATGTTCCTTGTACGTGCTGTAGTGCATTACGTCGTACATAAATGAAGAAAACAAAACACAGGACAGAGAGACGTCTGGATCCGGCAGGTCGTAGGGCTACTGTACGAGTGCAACTCGTAGCAAATACTCCCAAATATGTATCCAAGGCAACATCAACTACAAAAAAGAGATGTTCTCGACATCTTACGTATGATCCTACCAGGAAATGGGAGTGTGGGACCACGACGCACGTTATCTATACTGTAGAAAGCGCAGTGCCTACGCGTAGAGGGAATAATTCGAAGGATACGAGGGGCAAGAATGACAGCGTGGGGGGTTTTCTACCCAAACACGTATGTATGTGCAGAACCACGACGTACTTTCTGTACGAAGTGCAATATCTACGTACAGGAAATATTTATCTAGATACGAGGCGCAGCGACGAAAGAATGGAGCTTTTTCTTGCTGGAAAATAAAAGGGCGGGACTACGACGTAGGTACTGTACGAAGTAGAAACTCTAGGCAAAATAATTGGAAACATATGCGGGGCAACGACCACCAAGAGGGTTTTGCGAACGATTATGTCTACGTACAAGCTACGGGAAATGCATCCCTGTCGACGTTCAGGGGTTCTACATATACTTGTTGTTCGACAGCAGCGCAATTCAAACACCATGGTATCGCACTTTGGTTTTCGTTTCCCCTCTGGATATATATAGAAGTATATATATATACAGGGCTTTCCTACGCAGTGATCATAGTAAGGGCGACGCAAGAAAAACGGGTTGCCTCGACCGCAGCAGAGCATCAACATAATACACAGCAGCAGCAACCACAACAACAGCAGCAAAAACGGCAGAAGCCGCCAGACTGCTGCATCTTCACCTAAAACCGAGGGGTGCGTACAAAGCGTTTACACGAAGAAGGAATCTAAAGTGGGCAACGTGTACGTACGAAATGCTCGTTGTGTTTTTTATCATGCTGCCACCTACTGGTAACATATGTGCGTACAGCAGTACCTCATCCATTACTACTTGCTACGTACTGCTGTTTAATACGTACATCATAGCCAGCCACAAAGAAAGGCGTTTGCTTCGGGCCTTTCATTCCATTTGTTTTGTTGGCAACTTGCAGGCAACCAACGCCTCGGTGTCTATTATTGTACCGCTGTATAATAGCAGACGGCTCGTTCGCCTCACGGCCATACCACCGAGTGTTGTACTGGGCTGCTGTGCGACCGCGTGTAGGCGCAACGTAGGTGGGAATGGGGGCCAGGGATTTCGTAGTCGTACTACTATTGGCTGATACTACAGAGGATATGTACTCGAGAGGTAGAATCAGCACCGCTTTTTCTTTCCATCCAACAACAAATAAATAATATGAAAATAATGACGAACAAAAAAAAACTTGCTGCACTTCTAACGAAACAAATATAATGCAAAAAAACTCAACAACAGAGTACGTGTTTGTACTCAGGAGGTCGAATCAGCACCACTTTATTTTGTGGAGGTGGAGTATGGGCAATATCGATAATAAAATATGAGCAGAAGCATAAGCACAAACAGCATCAGCACCGCAGCTTTCTTCTTATTCAACAAACCAAATATAATGCGAAAAAAATTCAATAACAGAGTAGTAGTACTCGGGAGGTCGAATCAGCACTGCTTTTGTTTCATCCAACGAAAAAACAAATTATACGAAAATCATGAACAAAAAAAAACTTGCTTGCTTCACTTCTAAAATATAATCTGAAAATAATGAAGAAAAAAAGAACTTGCTGCGCCGTCAACAGAGTGTATCGATGGCGTGAGATTTTTTTCCTGGCCGATTTTGTCCTGGTATATGCGGAGTAATTAGCATACTCAACAATAACAGGGTCTGTTTACTCGGGAGGTGGAATCAGCACATCTTTTTTTTGTGGAGAGTATGGGCAACACATTATTGGTAGCAGCCGTGTTGATACTCTGCCGTTGAATGAGGAGAAAGCAACGTATCTGTAAAACAGTTTGATAACATATTGTTGAGACAAATCGTACAAAATACAAGGGGGGCTTCGCCGCGGCGGGCTGACGCCCGCCTGCGGCTACGCGCAATGCCCGTAACGGCGAGGAGTATCCTACTGAGGTAGATTAGTAGCTAAGCTTAGGGCGAACAAAGCGACTCTGTACTGCCAAGGGGTGTACAGCAGTAGTACATGACACCTAATAATGAAAAACACTCACAAACGGAGGCTAGGTTTCTTATTTACATGAGAGGAGAGGATGCGTTTTATACTAGCTTCAATATAACGGCTTCCGAATTTCATATTTCTTGTAAATATCACCCTATGGTCGTACTGAGGTGTTATGATACGTACGTACGTACGTACGTACGCACGTACGGGTATATGCATGTACAGTAGTAGCTGCGTGTAAAAAAAAGAGCGTGTGTGTTTTGTATGTGCGCTCTCCATCACCATATTCTTGGTAAACGTTGCTGCAGCGCCCACCGCCCGCATGTCCACGCCCGCGAGCGCACGCGAGGCCCTGCCCGGTACTATATCCAGGCACACACCGACCACTATCGTACTGCTGAATACCACGCACGCATGAATACTGTACAGATATCATCGCATATTAAAAATTACCTGGTATATGATACTCTGTTACTGCTTGCAGCGGTACTGGTACTCGTACATATAGTACGTAGTACGTGTATATCAGCAGTAAAAGGAGCCGGTACGATAAAAATCCGGGTTGGTCGTCTACTTAAAAAAACGGAATCTTGCATAGTGCGGTTTGCGTGTAGAACAAAAAATCATGTACTGGTTGGTATGGCATGTGCACGTGACTAAAAGGGCATGGAATCCTGGAAAAATCGCAGCCCCGTGAGACATGAGTTGGGCACGGCCGAGACCGCCCTTGGCAGAGTAGGCAGAGCAGGGGTCGGCGAGCACGATGAGGGAATCTTTGATTATGCATGTACAGCAGTAGCGTGTAAAACAAAAGAGCGTGTGTGTTTTGTATGTGCGCTCACCATATTCTTGATAAACGTTGCTGCAGCGCCCACCGCCCGCATGTCCACGCCCGCGAGCGCACGCGAGGCCCTGCCCGGTACTATATCCAGGCACACACCGACCACTAGCATACTGCTGAATACCACGCACGCATGAATACTGTACAGATATCATCGCATATTAAAAATTACCTGGTATATGATACTCTGTTACTGCTTGCAGCGGTACTGGTACTCGTACATGTAGTACGTAGTACGTCTATATCAGCAGTAAAAGGAGCCGGTACGATAAAATTCCGGGTTGGTCGTCTACATAAAAAAACGGAATCTTGCATAGTGCGGTTTGCGTGTAGAACAAAAAATCATGTACTGGTTGGTATGGCATGTGCACGTGACTAAAAGGGCATGGAATCCTGGAAAAATCGCAGCCCCGTGAGACATGAGTTGGGCACGGCCGAGACCGCCCTTCGCAGAGTAGGTAGAGCAGGGGTCGGCGAGCACGATGAGGGAATCTTTGATTATGCCTGTACAGCAGTAGCTGCGTGTAAAAAAAAAAGAGCGTGTGTGTTTTGTATGTGCGCTCTCCTATATTCTTGATAAACGTTGCTGCAGCGCCCACCGCCCGCATGTCCACGCCCGCGAGCGCACGCGAGGCCCTGCCCGGTACTATATCCAGGCACACACCGACCACTGTCATACTGCTGAATACCACGCACGTATGAAAACTGTACAGATATCATCGCATACTAAAAATTACCTGGTACCTAGTATATGATACTCTGTTACTGCTTGCAGCGGTACTGGTACTCGTACATATGATACGTACGTGTATATCCGCAGTAAAAAGAGCCGGTACGATAAAATTCCGGGTTGGCCGTCTACATAAAAAAACGGAATCTTGAATAATGCGGTTTGCGTGTAGAACAAAAAAGCATGTACTGGTTGGTATGGTATGTGCACGTGACAAAAAGGGCGTGGAATCCTGGAAAAATCGCAGCCCCGTGAGACATGAGTTGGGCACGGCCGAGACCGCCCTTGGCAGAGTAGGCAGAGCAGGGGTCGGCGAGCACGATGAGGGAGTTGCGTGTCGCCGGGTGGAAGTCATCGCCAGTTATCGCGAAAAGGGCAAAAATCTACGTCTAAGAAAAGCTGTCGAGCTCTCTCCGAGCAGCAGCTGCAATTTTGTACATGTATTTACTATAAATAGTTTTTCACGAGCGGCAATCGCTGTTCATACATCGCTGTAGACGAAGGAGCAGCAGCAACAGCAACATATGGAACAGCAGCAGCAGCAGCAACAGCAACATATGAAACAACAGCAGCAGCAGCAGCAGCACAGCACAGGAGTACGCAGATACGCACAACTACCGCCGCTACTACTACTGTAGTACCGCTGCTGCTCCTGCTGCTCCTGTGCTGTGGGTAGGTTACATACCTACCTCCCAACTTCGAAAGCGGGACAGCTTCGGGGATCATAAACTAAAAAAAAGTACAACAAAGCGCAACTAACCCGTAAAGATGATATGGACCACTGCTGCGGACCACTCTCTACTTCAACTACACATTTATAGTTTTGTCTATATTTCGAGGATAGCTGCAGAGTGGTTTTCGGCAATTGCCGCGGACAATGAATGCAGGCAGTGCTGAAGACGAAAATAGCGACTTTCTACCTGTCTTTGGGATGCTCAACAGTAGACGTTGCCTGCGTTTGCTCTTGTGTGATTGAACCCTAACCCTAAGGAGTAAACGTTTCCCGCCAAAGGTGGGTCTGATTTGTTGGGCGTGCAGTGATTGAACCCGCGGATAATGGCTTGTACGGGGCTAAACAATGCATACATTTGCCAATTAAAAACGTGATGGACGATATCAAGTTGGAACATCAACGCTACGTATACAGCCAACACATGAAGGATTCCCCGTGAGTGCAATTGTACATGTTATAATTAATACCGAGAACACCTCCCTATCACAGCACCGTGTGCCGTGGCCTCTGCCATCGATGGGCATGCTCTGAACACTACCAACTACAATGACCCACCCTCAGGTGCCATCGCTGCGTCTGTAGATGGGTTTGTCACCGTCAACGGGAACGCGTCGTTTGTCAATAATATCGCCAAGGAGAACGGAGGTAAGAATCGCCTGCGAATACGTGGTTTGAATGCCGCGTTTGCGATCGCACTGAACGAGCTACTGTAGATGCATACGCTTTAGGCTTTGTACTGCAGTTCGGTTGCTCGAATGCGCGCATGATTATCGTCAGCAACACCGACGGCTGGTGTACCGACTGTGACATCACGTACATCACATCGGCAAGCCATAATAATTCGTCCGTGACATGATTCGTTTCGGGTTTGACAAGCATAACCGTTTCGAGATGGTGCCCGTTAAAGAGAGGCTTGGGGGTTTGTGCCACATGTCCCTGGGTAGTTATACCGGGGCCGACTGCCGCTGTTGCTGTGTTCCGAGGTGACTTGGTGTAGTAACGCGCTACTGTCGTGATTTTCAGAAGCAGAGGTTCGTGTCAATGCTTCCCGCACGAAGACGTTGTTTACACTATATGAGCTATACGTTAGACTATTAATAATGTTCGTTTGGTTTGTGGTGTAGTGTATACTTACCGGATGGGGTGGGCCAAAGTTCGCAGGACCGTACACAACCCAAGTACAGGTATATGTAAGTGTGTGTGTATGTGTGTAGCAATAATTAATCAATTTTGCGAAAGAGGGAGAATAATATATAGTTGTAAGGTAGGTTGTTCGTGGTATGGGGGGGTTTATTTAATTAATTTAGCGAATGAGGGAGAAGAATAAAGAGGGAGAAGAATATATAGTTGTAAGGTAGGTTGTTCGTGGTATGGGGGGGTATATTTAATTAAGTTATAGGGGCTTTAATTATATATTGTTTTAGGTATATTGAACTAATTTAGCGAAAGAGGCAACATAATATTCTCGTAAAACTGCTGGATTATCGTATAAAGGTAGGTTGTTCGTGGTATGGGGGGGGGTACAATTAATTAATTTAGCGAAAGAGGGAAAATAATATAACAGGCAGTCGTCGCGCTACATTCGATGGGATAATATCACAAATGAAACCCAACGCATATATATATCCAGGTGCTCTGGCCGCGAATGAAAATTGGATTGTCGTCCTGGACGGCAACATAAGTTTTGACAACAACGTGGCCGGGAACAGGGGAGGTGAGAAACGGCTTGAGGTATAACGTGATATTCCTAATTTTCGTTGCGTGGCGCACTCAAACATTTTCAGTTATACACTATATAATTGGTTAACGAGGATCGTATCATATTTGTATAGCGTATTGGATAATCACCAATACAGGCGTGAGTGTCGAAGGAATGGCCACATCGTAATACTGCTGTATCTAGATACATACCGGTTCCTCTGTGTTGTTGTTTCTCTGGAACGCGACTGACCCCTGTCAGCGATGCAAGTACTTATGGCTTCATTGACTAGGAGACCAAACTATTTTGTCTCATTGGTGCCAGAAAATTTCCTATTAGAGTACTTTATCAGATATCAAGCACACAAACAACCTATGACGGGACGATGTCCGAGCCATGCCACGGAAAGCGGCATCCGTTTTGGTTCCAACAGTTCTGAGCAGCGTGGATTCTCGTTCAAGAACTACCCATTGTCATTTAAATCACCCAAAGGGTACGAATGTATGTTTCTGAAATAGCAAAACGAAACGTACTCGTAAGTACCCGTGTTGTTTCTGGCATTGCGTAAAAAGTAGGCATATCTCGTTTTCCTACTTCAAGCGTCACCATTTTCTTCGACAAATGTTGGACGCATGGCGTTACACATCTGGTTGCGCGTACAGTTTGCCCTGAAGTAGTTTTATGTGTGATATATAGTGAGCATCACGTTACGGGCAGCCTGTGACGTTGCAGGCGTTGTCTAGCATTGTCTTGATGAACTCTTGTGTAAGGTGCGCATGGACGGCATACGCCATACTTCAGGATCATGATCTGCCCCCCCTTTGTCGCGATAGTACGAGTAGCTTGATGCAATGTGCCCGAAAAGCACAGGAACTTCGGAGTGCACAATTAAAAGTCCTACCGGAAAGATGCGTTGTTAGAGCACACATAAAACACCAATTGAACGCCTAACCTCTCGGCGTATAGACCTCTTGCCATACCCTAACCCTAACCCTAATGTGCGTTTTCCAGAACTCAGAGTCGTAAACGGGGCGCCGTCATTGTGCTCCTTTGAGTAGACTTGACACCTTTATGACTCGTGTTACCTACCGACAGGTGCTGCATATGTGGGTACATCATCAACTGTACAAACCACTGGCCGCGTCTTTTTGCTCAACAACCATGCAGGATTGGCCGGAGGTATGAGTCGGGAGCATGTCTATATTTAGTTCCGTAGTTCCAGACGGTTCCAATTCCGAAACGATACAAAGTATATATACATACAAGGTTCCCCTTCGGGATGTTGGTCACTTGAAATCCCGGGGGTGT
This sequence comes from Saccharina japonica, assembly GCA_008828725.1. NCBI lineage: Eukaryota > Phaeophyceae > Laminariales > Laminariaceae > Saccharina > Saccharina japonica. The sequence goes on from MEHQ01004345.1 coordinate 220,985, forward strand.
CGCAAGTTGAAAATAGATCGCACATGCTTCATGATTCCCTTTTTGGAGCGAACCGTGGCATTAACTGCTGTATTGTTTAAAGGGAAAAATAGTTCGTAGCGACGGCCATTCCTAACAAAATTAATATCACGAGACGATATCGTATCTGAGGTACAGTGAGCTCCCGGTGTTAAGAAACTTCAGTTTGGTGTCCAGGCTCAACGACTTACTTTGTTTCCGAAGTAGATCTAACTATTTCGTGTAGGACCCCACAGTGGTGAGCTGTGTTTCTAAACCAACGTGTTCTATTGTTCGTGCCAATCTCAGCTCATTTTTCTTCGCACATAATTTATAAACTGCAGGCACCCACTACTACTGCTGTATTTGTGTTGAATGGTGATTTGTTATGTCCAGTAGATTCACGAAGAACAACTCGTTAATCTTGACGCCATTATTTTGTGATTTTGCCTAAAAAAAAGCGAAATCACGATCTGCGCCAATTTCTTTGTCGTGGCTTTACTCAAATCACGATTCGTGAGGTTTTTTGTCGTGAATCGTGATTTGTTTTGTCATGATTCACGACAAAAACCTCACGATTCATGACGCCATTGTTTTTACAATTTCCGTAAAAAAAAAATCACGATTCATGACGTTTGTCGTGGCTCAAAATACGCCTGATCAAGGCACTACGTAACCCACCCGACACCAACGGTATCCGATGGCCGGTATAGGAGCATATCAGGCCCTGCTTCGTACGCCGGTTGTGGACAGCGAGCAGCTGCCTAAAGACGCTGCTGGGTGCGGGCTAACGAGCACGCTGTGGCCTCGAAATCTCGAGGAGGAGGAGACACAGCGTGAAGAAAAACCAACAATAATTTGAAAATCTCATGGGCCAGGCAGAGCAGACGACATGCCAGCGACATTGGAACATTGGAACCTCGCGCGGACCTGGCCTGGCCGACGGCGCGTGAGGTTGGAATATCACAGACCGTGTCGGGCCTCTGCCCATGGTTTGAATCACGGACCGGGTCGGGAGCGGTCGGCCCGGCACGGCCTGGCCGTGACTTACCTGCGAGAGTTGGCCCCACCCTCAAATACCGTTGGATTTGAAAATATCGGATTTTTGATAATTTGAAAATATCACGAAACGTGACGAAAAAGCACCTATTTTCGTTATTATAGGAAAGAAACATCACGAACCGTGATTTTTACATCGTGATATTTTGTCATGCCAAAACGTCACGAATCGTGTTTTTTTCTTGTTCGTCAGGAACGGCCCTAATACTGTTTTGTAGTAAAAATGCGCCTGACAAAAAGGTACTTCCGTGTATAATCCACGCAACCCAACGGTGTATCCAAATACCGGTATTAGGGCATACAGCTGAATCTGCTGCGTACACCGATTGTGGACAGCAAGCGGCTCCCCCAAGCAACCGCTGGGTGCTGGCGAACACGCACGTTGCGGCTTCGAAACCTCGAGGAGGCGGCACAGCGCAAAAACAAATGAAGCAAGTATCCTGAGAATCCGGGCGAGGCAAAACAGACGACCTGTGAGCTTGGCATCTCGCCAGCCGGGCCACACCGGCGGCGCGGGAGATTGAAATATCACGGGCTATGTCGGGATTCGGTCCGTGACTTGAAAATGTATCACAGGCCCGGCCCGGCCCGGCCCCACTCGCCCACCACACGCAAATATTCTTGGATAACGAACTTTCTTGGATATGAAAAAATGTCACCAACCGTGACATACCCTGTGACATACCTAAAAAATCACGAATCGTGATATTGTGTGATGCAATAAATGTCCCGAATCGTGAGTTTCGTTATATGTTCGTTATGGATGACCCTCAATAAGCCCTCGCAGGATACTGCTACAGCAGCACATATCATACAGAGTACATAGAGTACAGAGATTTCAGCACGAAGGCTATATACACAGAGCACACCTAGAGTATACACATACGACAGAAGTGACTGCACACAGAACAGTACCGACAGCATAGCACAGAGCACGTACAATACACAATACACAACGAGTGAGTACACGGAGCACACGCAGTAGTTATATCTAGCTACTGTGTTGGAGAGCAGAGTGTGCACACAGCAGTACACAAGGATTTATCACGGCTGTTCTGCGCTGTACAGCTGAGTATACACAAGATGGTTATGACAGAGCTGTTGCCCGACGAGTCCCGCTCCGGTCTTAGATAAGAAGAGTGTTTACTACATGTTGGGCGGGTACCCTGGTACGCGTTTAGCAGCTGAATACTCGTCTAAGGGAACCCGTCGAACAGCTGGGTACCCGGGTGCCCGTGGCCCAATTTCTCGGCGAGTATGAAGCGTTATCCATACGTACCCGTAACGGGTATTTCGTACCTGGTTGCTGTTTTGTGGTTTTCAATCGCTGCTGTACTGCGCGGGTACTTTAAAGCAGAGTGGGAGGTTTCGCTGGAATCGCAAACATCAAACATACACACACGCATACGCAAATAAAGAACACAGCAGCTGCTTTGTATTTTATAGTCTAGACTCGAGACATGTACCCGTAAAATACAGCAGTACTCGTATGTAGTACTACTGCTGTACCAACATACTCGTATTCGTACGTATGGAGATCGGTCTATCGTTTACGTAGATAGAGAGAGGTAGATATGATATGTATACTACTCGTAGATCTGTGTATGTACTCTACGTAGATTCCAAAATAATATTGGAACCAAATTACAAATTTACATAAAATGAGCATGAAATTGTTTAAGCGTCTCGTGCAACTGCTACTGCTGTACACAGCCCACAGAAACCAGACGCTTGCAACATGGTATCAACTACTGCTGCACGGTACTTGATGTGTGCCTCGTTCAATGTCGGTGTGGTCCTTCTTGTCTCGTGCGTGCATCTAAGTTCATACGGACGAAAAAACGATAAATCAGTCGTACGATAAGTTTTCCATAGTACTTGCGAGGCGGTGTCAAGGCGGAACGTCTCCCCAGAGTTATTTGCCAGAATTCGCGACTTTGAAGTCCCAGAGCACGCCCCACGGGCCTCGGCCGAGACCCGCACTTGCGCCGCGGTGCACACGCGCCCCCCCTGCGTGCCCCGCAGCCGATAGCGCGAGAAAAGACCCGCGGCCGTAGATGAAAAGTGAAAGTATTCCGGGAAAATGTCCATTTCGTACCTAGACATATGTATATACCGGTGTACTTTAATTTTCCGAATATTATTTGTCTCATGCCATGTTATATATGCGCACGAACATAAAACAAATGGTGGGGGCCCAATCCCAAGACGGTCCAGGCTGTGTGTTTTGTGGTCTACTTGAGCAGCTTCACATGGACACAATATGTATTACACCAGTATCGGAAACGTGTGGGTGTCGTTGGGTGCCATAAATGTGACGTAAATATCCATACATACAAACGGCGTAGATGGAGAGCATATGTGAGAGAATGACGAAGTGTCGAGGCTCTGTCTCTGTGAAGAGAGATGGCAGAGATGGCTCCGTCGTACTGTTTCAGAGTATGAGCTTCTACCGTTGGTCTACACACCGGCTGGTGCCACGGACCAACGTCTCCCGGCACGTTCGTCACGTTCTGCATCGAAGAAGTATCACCTTTTCAAGTGCGAATGAATACGAGTTTTACTCCGACAATAATAATATCAGCATCGACCCGACGGCATCCACATCGACTTTTAATTACCGTAGTTCGTTAGGGTTACTACAAGGACCACTGCTTTCACGCTTCCAGGCGCGAAGCAAGCAAGGCGAATCTGTCGCACATTCGCGCGCTTAGCATGTACGAGTAGGATTCTGGTTTCTCGCTCTCATGCGTAAAGCTCGTGCATGGACGTCCAACATTGTTTTCACGCCGTAAACACGAAAATAATGCACACGACGTTTTGTGTGACATCGCACGCCAAGCTTTGTTTTCTACACTAATATGAAGCTGTAAGCGCTAAACACGTCACACAGCTACTTTTGCTCACCACACGCGAAGCTAGTTTCCGCACTACTTCCATGCTATAAAGCACAAATAACGTTACAAAACCACTGTTTATGCGCCATCACAGGTAAAGTTCGTTTTGAGGCAGTACTGAACCCATCGATGTGAAGCACTTCAATTACTAGGGAAGAGCAGACCACGTGTACACACACGTCTTTCGCGTTAGGTAGTACATCATGTTTTGCACTGCGTACGACAGCGCTCGCGGAAGACACATATCGCGATCATATGGTTGTTCTGAAAGGACTCATCGCACAGCTACACATTCCGAGCAAACCCCCAACGTATTCTACAGGGTGGTAGACCCTACCATAATTGTCGACCTCGTTACTCCGCTGTGCCCCCCCACCTCCTCCTTGATGTGCTTCACAAACCCCCTGATGCCTCTACATATGGTACTGCCGTAGAGACGGGTACTTTCATTAATCCACCCTTGCGTCAGATGGTCTTCCGCAAAACGTCGCACAGTCTCATCAACATATTCATGGTCCTCTACCGTCGCCCGAACCTCGACCGCCGTGACAACGGCCCGTCAGCAGCCAACCTTATTCAGGTTCATCAACACGTCGATCATGTCCGTTCGTGCCAGTGGCGTCGGGATCGCTTGCTCTGGGTTTGGTGCACGCCCTGAAGTCGACCACATAATGTTAACCCAAATATGATTGGCCGTCATGGCGCTCTTGGATGGAGTCTGGAAGGAAACACTATATTCCCAAAGCCCATTGTGACTTGGCGTGCGTGTGTTCTCGTAGAAGCAGTACCAATAGTGGGTGATATATATATATATATATATATATCCCATAAGGACCAGCAGCGGAGCGAGGGCTCGCACAGACACAGAGGAGGGAATGGGCAGTAAATACGTTTGGTATCCGCCTTTTACGATAGGCCCCGACTCTCTACGACATGGGGCTAGTCGCCATCTTGACGGTTGTTGCCGTCACAACCGCCTTTGACCGCCGTAGCCCGAGCCAGCATTCTTGTTCTTACCGCCTCTTACGCACTTTAATAGTTTAGCCAATACAATGCTCGTTGATTGCACAATATCAAACAAAGCTTCCAATTAATAGGATTCGTGGACAACAATTGATTCGGACAATAAAACTGTTTCAACATGATAATGGTGCCACAATAGCATGATAAAACTGAGCGAGATGTCTATCAATGGGAACAAGAGCGGCGGCGAGTGACAGGCGCAATCCAACTAGCGAACTGACGGCGTCCGGCGATTGGGCAAGGCGGCCCAAGGTCGCCACCAACTTCTCGAGCGGGAAACCGACCGGCCGACCGACGGTCTGACTGAGCGGGCGACGGCGGGCGATCGACGAAGAAGCCGGCCCCATAATCCACGAAAAGCAACAAAAACGTCCCGGCAAACCCTTTCGGTGTTGTATACCAGGTATACTCTGCAATGCGCGCTGCATGCAACAAAACAACAGCATGACGGCCAGTACAAACATCACTAACAACCAGTACAGCATCACTGGCAAGAACGACGGCGGGCGGTCGACGAAGGCAGTGGACTGCCGAGCGAGCAAACTAAGCCCGATTGTCGTCGATCGCCTGCCGTTACCCACTCGGTCGCTTGCTCCCACAGTCCCACCAAAGGATCGATAACAAAGTCGTAAATATGAGTTGTCCAAATAGTTAAAAACAAAACTGATTTCGGAAACTCGAATTATAATCGAAAAGCAGGCAAACCTAAGCGAGATAGTAGGAGAAAACCAAACAACGCGAAGATTGGTAGGAGAAACGAATACAACAGTATGGGGTGTCAAATCAATTGAATTAAGATTGGAACGTAATCCATAGACACCCAATTGTCCCGTGTGTTATTATACTTGATGCCGGTTCCTTATACGCAGGTGCCATGATTGCTATGGATAGCTCAGATCTCTTTTTCTACGACGACACTACTATACACAACAACTCGGCCGTCACTCACGGAGGTGAGCAAAACATGATGTTCGGATATGTGGCTCCTGCCTTCCACCTGATAGCGTTGGGCAAGTATATCTTCTTACGGGAAATGATAATGATAATGACAGTGGAGATCACTGTGTGCTGCTGAAAGTGTAATCACACTGCTGCAGTGCGGCACCAATGAGTAGCATTGGCTTGCTGTTTCCCAGTGGGTAGACTTTGTTTGTCTTGGAAGGTCGTACAAGAGACTTCCCAATCTTGCATGTGTTTTAAGTGACACCGCCCCGACGGGAGCTGCCCCATATATGCAGAGTTAGGGTGGGTTTGGTATTGTATAAATATTAATGTATCACGTAGAGCGAAACGATGCACGTATCATGCTGTACTATATATGTGTCGTCTGTACATCCACAACGGTACGAAGGCTTTGATCCGATACTTGCTCATCGTGCGAACGGCGCCGTTTCTGGAGAATATCGACCCAGACACACCTAGTACACCACATATCACGGGTCGCGCCCCGGGCCGGTCCGTCAAACCATGTGGGCCGCCTAGTGTGAAGTCGGGGCGTCGGGGTAGTAGCAGCAGCAGTAGTGGTAGTAGTAGTGGTAGTAGTAGTAGTAGTAGTAGTAGTAGTAGTAGTAGTAGTAGTAGTAGTAGTAGTAGTAGTAGTAGTAGTAGTAGTAGTAGCAGTAGTAGTAGTAGTAGTAGCAGCAGGATTAGTAGTTGTAGTTGTAGTAGTAATAGAAGTAGTAGTAGTAGTGGTAGTAGGAGGAGTAGTAGGTGTAGTAGTAGTCGTAGTAGTAGTAGTAGTAGTATTTGTAGTAGTAGTAGTAGTAGTAGTAGTAGTAGTAGTAGTAGTAGTAGTAGTAGTAGTAGTAGTAGTAGTAGTAGTAGTAGCACGCCATATTTCAGGGGCCGTGGCGCGGGCCGGCCGCTCAAAACACGCGGGCCGCCCTCGGTGGGCAGGGCGGACCGGTCCATACAGAGCACATACATCATAGACGACGGCCGGGCCCGGCCCATCGAATTCCGAAACGATAGGCCGCGGCTCGACCCGATCCATCCACCTTTTAGAGGACCGGCCGCGACCTTGGCCCTCCGCTGTTTCAGTGGCCGGGTGGGGGCCTGGCCCAAGCCATCACATTCTTAATATTTCTCGGCCCAGACCGGCCGGGCCCATAAGGTTTTAGAATGTTTCAGTCGGACCCGGCACATCAACGTTTCAAATGTGCCGGCCCGGCCTGAGCCGGCCGGTCATGAGTTTCGGCTCGACCCGGCTCGGCCCGGCCAGGCCCGATTGCACATGGCAAGCCTTAACTGTATCGCATTACAAGCGCTATCCATGAAATAGCATGTTTGGTAATGTTTTCAAATCACCATTATCAATATAATCGTCGCCCATGTACTCAGCAAACCATATTCCAAACACAAAGTTCAAATTGTAGTCCCGGTCGATTGCTGCGATAGGCTACACGACTATCATACAACTTGTTTCGGTGTGAAATATTGGTTATTGGGGATTCTGAAGATTTCCCCGTGTACTTAAAATCCTCACTAGACTCACCTCGCTAGATCTTCCCCGTGTTTTACACATAATCACCCGTGACGTACCAGCACCATTGTATTCCAGGACCTTTAGGAAAGGAACCCGCATTAGGGTTGATTTGGGTTGTCCTACCAGGTACATATTTTACCTCGCGTGGTTAGGCACCTAGAAAAACAAAGTATCAACACCAGCAGCTGTGCCAACCGTAGATGTGTGAATCGTGACAACACGACCCGGCCTGCTGTAGGTCAACTCCGAAGTCTACGAGTTCCTAAGTGCCAAGACTGACGACACACGGGTGCTGTTGTATGATTGTATGTGTAGCAATTACTACTTGTAGGGAACATAATGAGCATCTCCGCCTCAATAGCGGATTGGTCATAACCTGGATACAGTAGGTCATCTGAACGACGTAATAAATATGTTAGTTGGTTTAAGACTTACCGTAGGTAATGATGCGGCCTGCAATATTATCCGGCAATAGGGTTATTGGATCACCACCAGCCGTATAAGTAGAACTGGATGGCAGCAGGAATCGCAACACACATGGAACATGTCGTGGAATCTATGCACATCGTGCTTTTACAATTACCATGCTAAACGCGTGTCGCATGGTGCACATCTCATACGACAGCAGCCGGGCTGCTTCGTGTGGCTGACGCCGTGTTTGTGACGTCGATTCAACATCAGACACGTGCTACGGTAGAGGTAGCACTTTTTGGCTTAATCGTTTTCTGAACGATCGGGCTCCTTAACCCAAATTCGTTGGACTTTCATTTTTGTGACGAATAATGTTTCAGTGTATACTTCGGTCATGATATTTCTCATCCGGCAGCACCTTTATTTTCCTCCAAAATATTGTTTTCGGTGAGGTATGACGCTCTTTAAGTGAGGAGCTCAGAAAAAACATGGTGCACCTCTATCGTAGCATGCGTCATCATCCACCACCCGAGTGAACTAATGACGCGTGTGTCGAGGCTATGTCTCTGTGGAGAGAGATGGCAGAGGTGGCACCGAAGTGAAGAAGAAAACAATCATGGTTTGAAAAGGCGCTTATGTGGCCATATTGGAAAGAAGATTGATCTGAGAGATAAATGGCGAAGGAGAAGAATAGAAGAGAAAATAATGGAAGAGGGAGTAGAGCCTAACCTAACCCTAACCCTAGAGACGAGTAGAGGAGAGGAGTAGAGCGATCAAGGTGGGGGGTGGATGCCTGCACCTGATAATCTCGGTACAATGCCCATTCTACGGACAGTTACATTCTACCGTAGTCCATACTTCCCTGGAATGTTCTCTACAACGTTTTAGTAACGTTCTAGCAACGTTCTCAGCATCGTTCCTGATGGTGATGCTTTGGACATACAGTAGGGCATACTATGAGTAAGACAAACTCGTAATCTATCCGCTTATTGCATTTACCCGAATATCTAAACTAAGATACGCATATGCTCGTCTCAGTGCGTCGTCACTGTACACCAACAGCAAAAATTGGTCTGCAAGACCGAGAACAACGGAGAAGAGAAGAGAGAAGCAGAGAATATATCATACAAAGAAGGATCTAATTGTGCGTGGCCGTCACTTGATTATCTCGGAAAGACGCATAAACTACGGATATATGTACTCAACGCGCTGTTGCACTGGCCGACAGTCCATCCTATGGCAACATTCCCTGGTGCTTATGGGGGCAAGCTAAACGCCCTGAATGTTTGCCGACGTCCCAATCAAGGCAATGTGAACATGTCATCGGCACATAGCGAAGAGGACCTACTGAACTTGTAGTTTTGCCACACACTGAATTTACTCGAATACCCAGACCACGATACTCGCATACTCGTAGCCGTGCGTAGTGACTCTGCATCAGAGGCCTATGGATATGAACGTCTGTATGCTAATAGGCCCTAATCGTTCCTGTTTTAAGTCAGGGTACCAGCCGTAGTCTTCATGGAAGTATGCATCGCAAAAACATGGGTCCCGCTGGCCGCTCAGTGGATGCTAATATTAACGTCGGGGTTGTAGGCTTAGGTGAGAGTCTCAGGCTGATCGCAGCAGGGAGGCTTCATTGACTCCAAACTGCATACGAATTAATGCGTCGACAGAATGTTACCGGAGGAACAATGGTCGACAGTGTATCACGCTCACGACCCCAACAATTAATCTTGCACTATTTGTTGGCTTCTGGGTTCGTGGAGGAAAATTACGGGAGATTTCACAGCTGACGTGTTTCTTAGTTTATTATTAATACAACCTAAAGTTATGTCTAACGAGATGATTCAAACGACAAGCACTCGCTTAGCAACCCACCGACGAAACCCCGGATAAGTAGAAAGAGGTTAGGAAAAACAAAACCATCTCGCCTGCCCATGGTTGTATGCGAAAAGCCCACAACGGCGCCAGTTTTGTGTAGGGTTTGCTTTTCCAGGGTATCTACTCCCTGCGACGAGGTGCCGCGTTGGTTTCAGGCGAATCAACGCGGGGGTGGTAGACCTAGATGAGAGCCTCAGGCTGATGACAGCAGAGAGGCCTCAGGGCGTGTCTTAACTTCACTTTGCGGGCATTGGAACGGAACGAACGTAAAATTATTTGCCTGAAAAAGTGGTGCTGATTGGATATCGAGAAAAAAAACACGCGAACAGATTCCAAGCGTTCCAAGCTGTCCGTAAATTTGTAAAGAGGAAGCGTATGTGTCAAAACAGTAATCCTTGTTCAGCAGAACCGAACGGCCCACTTGGAACGAGATTTACGGCAGTTGATTGGTGCTGGAAGTGTGGCAACTGGTTGCGACATTTGCTGGGAGGCCCACGAGGGCATGAGGCAAAATGAGATGGCATGGGAGCACGCGATGGAGCACGTGCAGACGCCACAGGTCTCGCCTGCGGTAGGAGCCACGTGATACGGCCATGGCCTGTACAGGAGGCTCACGAGGGAAAAATTCGGGCGGCGAACGAGACCGTTGCGATAGAAATCTAGCATAAACGCTGGACCGATGTTCACAGAAGCACCAGGATACCTCGTCGAGCCGCGACGGCGATATCATAACTTCTAGATTTGTCCCGAGGGTGCCACTTGGACCGCTAGCACTGCTTGGTCTGAGGCATGTCAGGCGCTCTATTTGCGTGTAAAGCTATCCTCTGTACCAGGAGCACTCGCTGCCTACGTGACGGTACCCCTGTCCTAAAGTCCAGCTTCACAGTCCCGAGGCAAATTTCATGGGTTACTTTCTGTTGCGGCCTGTTCAAAAATCGGGTGCCTAAAAAATCGATCGGACACAAACCGCAAAAACAGCATGGAATGGAACGAACGAACGCGAATAGTCTCGTTCCGTTCCAGCCATTCCAAGCTATCGAATGGAGTTAAGACACGGCCTCATTGATCCCAAAATTCGTTCGAATTAATGCGTCGACGAAATGTTACCGGAGGAACAATGGTCAACATTGATGCATGTTCACCATCCCAACCATTGAAGTTGCACGTTTTTACTGTTTTTTTAGTTCGTGGAGGAAAATTCGAATCCAACCTGAAAAATTGTTTTCAAAACAACGGGAAGTGCCACAAACATAGACGGTCATCAGGCGAGCGCGGGTTTGCCCTTGCCTGGGGAGACAAGGACACGATCATCCTCTTGTGTGCTCTTGTCGTTTATATGGTCTTTGAGTGCCCGAGATCATCGTAGACATCGTGGAAAAAAACGAATGCACGAATCAAAAACATTCATTTCCAAGCCAAGATGTTCATACAAATATCTCCATGTCACCTATATTTCGGCCCAGAGTATATGCTACTGTACGCACAACTTAACAACGTAAAACCAGCTGGTGTGTAACGTCCCTATCTCCGTACGAACAATGCATCCATCACTTGGTCGTGGAGATGTGGGGGTCAGGTACATCACTATGGATAAGACGGGAAATGTTTTTGAGCCAATACCCCTTATTTCGCCGGGCAAACACAAGCAATACGAAAAACAAGTAGGTGTGTGTGTTTCAGGGTTCTCCTACCCGTGGCTCGGTCGTGTAGATAGACGCGGAGGGCCCACTATATCACTAAACCAAGAAAAGCAAACAAGACAAAAATGCTCGTTTCTTTCGGCAAGGAAAGATGGAAAAATTAACAAGCAAAATCGTCTGGGTGTAAGTATACTGCCGTAGCACAAAATACTGATAAATAGCAAGAACAAGGTCCAGGTGGGATTCGACGCCTAGCTTTGCCTTCACCGAACCGAGGGCTTCTACGCAAATAAAAAGAGCGATTCTTGGCTGCCTCCTGAAGGAACATTGCTAACCCTTACGTATAAACATTACCAAATATACACTACAACAGCCAGGCCCTAAGGAACCCCCATTAAAAATATGTCGAAATTCCCAGCGCTCTTCACGGGTCATGTGACTCGGCCCGCGGGCCGGGTCAGGAGCTATTCAAAGTCGCGCGGGGTAGATCGGGTCGGTTGGGTTAGGTCGGGTCGGGTCAGGAGGTTTTTAAAGGATCACGGGTCGGGCCAGGTCACCTTGACCCGACCCCCGACCCGACCCGACCCGCGAGGTTTGACCTGACCCGTGAATACCCCTGGAAACTCCTAGCTATATAAACACAAGTATATATACAATGCTTTCCTCCGGAGTGGTCATGGTAAGGACGACGCAAGAAATACGGGTTACCTCGAGCGCAGCAGAGCATGAACACCATACACAGCAGCAGCAACAGCAACAACAACAGCAGCAAAAACGACAGAAACAACTGTTATTGACTGATGCATTTTAACCTAAAACCGAGGAGTGGGGACAAAGCGTTTAGACGAAGAAGGAAACTAAAGTAAACATCGTGTACGTACGAACTCTCGATTTGTTTTTCATCGTGCTGATGCCTGCTAGTAAAATATGAACGTACAGCAGTACCTCCTACATTGGTACGTGCTACTGCTGTTTTATACGTACATCATAGAATATGACAGCCACAAAGAAAGCAGTTGACTTTGGGCCTTTTATTCCGTTTGTTTTGTACGTAGGCAACTTGTGGGCAACAAAAATGTACCACGGTACCACGGTGTATAATATCTGTACTGCTCTACGAGTAGCCTACAAAAAACGAGCAACTCATAGGTTGTTACTCGTGTCGACCATGCAGGCGTGTGGTCTCTTGAACTATCTCCTTTAAAAATCTCGATCTCTCCCGGTCTCTCTCCGATGTCGAAACACAGTTATTTTTTCCTGGTTTAGACATAGACCATACCACAGCGAGGGCAACATCAAGCAAGTCCAAATGATAACTTCGAAGCCGTTGTTTGCATGCGCTGGCCTTACCCAGCACGAAGCGGGTTGGCCGTGCCTTGGATATATGCCGAGAGTCGAGTTCAAAGGTCAAACGTCGAACGAACTGACTGGTAGCAGAGTATTGACACTCTGTATGGTTGAAGAAGGAGAAAGTAAATTGCCCCGCGTAAAACAATATTTGTTTAACGTATTTGGTACGCCGTACAAATATGAGCAGTAGTTGCAGCAACATGCGAATAAAAACTCAACAACAGAGCATACGTACTCGTAGGGAGGTAGAGTACGGGCGTCACCGAAAACAACACCGAAAACAACAGAGTATATGTACTCGTAGGGAGGTGAAGTATGAGCAGAAGTGTAAGCACAAACAGCATCAGCACCGCAGCTTTCTTTTCTTCTAACGAAACAATTAGTATGAAATGAAATAACAAAATGATAATTTGCTTGTCCATTTTTATGGCGTGCGCTCTTTTTTCTGGTGGGTTGTTCCCTGGTAAATGCGGTATAATTATCGCGGAAAACTATGCGAAACAAAATAAACAACAACAGAGTATATGTATTCGGGAGGTGGAATCAACACCGCTCTCTTATCATCCAACAAAAAAAAGGTGATACTAATTGAAAGGAGAAGAAAGCGGGTTGCTCAGCAGTACAAAAGACGTTAAATAATTTGTTTTTTACGCGGGGCAATCGCTGTTCATACATCGCTGTACACAAAGGAGCAGCAGTAACAGCAACATATGGAACAGCAGAAGCAGCAGTAGCAGCAGTAGCAGGACTAGCAGCAGCACAAGAGTACACACATACGCACAACTACCGCTGCTACTACTATAGTAATGAAGCTGCTGCTGCTGCTCCTGCTGAGTGTGCGTTACTCAGCGCGCGCATTGGCTTTGGGCCTTACTTCAGTTATTTTTGTAGACAACAAAAATGTACCACGGTCCCTGGATGTTTTTGTGCTTTATTGTTGAAATGATCTTGCGTTGTTACTATTCACTGGTAATAACATGTACAGCTAGTACCTGGTTTGCATGGACACATATTATATGTTGTTGGCAAGCGCCTAGCCTTGCGTCGGGGTTGAGAAGCGTACCTACCTCCCAACTTCGAAAGCGGGACAGCTTCGAAAATGGAACACTTGACAAAGTTCGATCACAAAAGAAAAATAACAAACCACCTCGCAATTAACCCGTAAATATGATGCGGAACACTCTCTGGTTCAACTACATATTTATGTATTTGTCTAAATTATGATGTGGAACAAGCCAGGAGCCAGAGACAACACGCAATTTAGTTTCGAGCCGGCCTCGTTATGGGAACTCGAACCTCGAATAACTCGAGAACAAAATCACATTTTCGTGTGCTTTTTTCAACCATCGACCTCGCCGCCCCTGACCGTTACTTCTGCACTGCTCACCTTGCCGGTGACGCTCCCGCGTGCCCAGAGGAACAGGAATGAACCGGACGTGACGCTTGAATCTTAGCCGGCAGCATATAGGTTTGGCCCTGAAGATCCCAATAAGTTCAATTCGCATAGCGGCACGGTCACGGCTCCACCCGTGGCTCTAGCCCTGCGTTTCCCATAGCAGTATGTCGTGCCTGGTATGCTACTGCTGTATGTAGTACTCGTATGTGATATACCACTCTGAACAGGAGTGTAAGGACCATCGTGCGTGCCGGTATCGACCCCGGGCATGTTCGTTGTTTTCCCCGGATTGTTGGAGTTGTGATTATATGGAAGATTTCACGATCCGGGGATGGAGCCTTATCACCCCGGGGTACGGAGAGACCTCGACCATGATCCCCATTGAAATCAACACTCAGCCAGTGGCGTTGGGGTTTCCACACCATGCGGGGCGCTATCAATCAGGGAGACTACCGTTTACGTTCACCCGGTGTTTGATTTGTAGATGTATGGAATACGCTCTGATTGGGGGATGGAACTTTATCGTCCACGAGTGCGGCGGAAACTTGACGTATTCCCGATGGGCATATCTCGCCGCGCGCTGGCGCCACGAGCGCCGGCTATTCGCCGATCAGCACGTGGGCTTGGGATTTTCACACCTTGCTGGCGATATCGACCCCGAGAGTGTCCAATTTCGTTCCCGGGTTGCTGGAGTTGTAGATGTGTGAAACGGGTTTTTCCCGGGGATGGGACACTATCGTCCCCAGGTGCAACGGGACCTCGACGCTGTCCCGAGGGAAGACTCTCGCCGCGCGCTGGCTCCATGAGCCCGAACTAACTAAGCAACCCGCCAGTGGGGTTAGGGTTTTCACAACTTACGGGGCGGTATCGACCTGGATGGACCCCGTTTTCATCCCCGACTTGTTGGAGTTGTACACGTATGGAATATTTTATCATCCAGAGATCCGTAGATGGGACGTTATCGTCCCCGGGTGTGCCGGGATCCCGACGTTGTCTCGGGGGGGGACGCTCGGTGCGCGCTGGCTCTGTGATCCTCAGCCAACCATGACTTTTCCGGTGGGGTTGGGGTTTCCACACATTGAGGGGCAGTATCGACCGGGGGGAAGTTTTTTTTCCTCCCCCTGTTGTTGGAGTTGTAGATATATTTAGGGAAGGAGTCATGACCCAGAGATTTGACACAATCATCCCTTGGTGCGGTGGGACCTCGAGATTGTCTCGAGGGGCAACTCTCGCCGCCCGCTGGCTCCATGAGCCCCTGTCAAATATGCAATCAGCCGATGGGGGGGGGGGGGTCCACCAATTGGAGGACCTTGGTGAATCCCGTTATTATCTGCGGGTTGTTACAGTTGAAAAGTTTGGAAGCATTTATGATGAGAAGGTGGGACCTTATCGTCCCTGGGTGCGGCGGGGCCCCGACGTTGTCTCTCCGAGGCAAATCGTCACCAGGCGCTGGCCCTATGAGCCCCAGCCAACAGCTAAACTATGAACCAGTCAGAAGGATTGGGGTTTGCACATCTTGCGGGGCGGTATCGATCCGGGGGGCGTCCATTTTCGTCCCCTGGTTGTAGGAGTTGTAGATTTAGGGAATGATTACTGATCCGGGCATGGGACCATGTCGTTTGCGGGTTTCGATGGCTCTATGAGCTAGAGCCTATCATGATCAAATGATGTGGGTGGTGTTTCCACACCTTGCAGGGCGGCATCGACCCTGGGCATGTCCGTTTTCATTGGCATATGGTTAGAGATGTAGGTGCATGGAAGACGGTTTGGCCCGGAGATAGGACCCTATCGTCCCCGGGTGCCGCTGGATCCATGAGCTTCAGCCAATCAGCGGCCAACCAATGTGGGTGGGGTTTCCACATCGTGCGGTACGGTGTTGACCTATTAGTAGATCTCCGTTTTTGTCCCTGATATTTCGTAGTTGTAGGGGTATGAAGGGATTTCTGGACAAGGGATGGGACCCTGTCCTTCCCGTGTGTGGAGCAACCTCGATGGCTCTATTCATCACCAATCTTCTAGAAAGCGCCAGCAACCAGCTGTCAGAATATTGTAATTAAAAATTGTAAGTCAGCAGCAAGGCTGGCTAGATGGTCGTTATAACGGCCTCGGGATTGTTGCGGCTGTTGTGTCCTGCTGCTGCTGCTGCTGCTGCGGGTTTGGGCGATGTACGATGGTGGGTACAAGGTCGTGGTGTGATTCCGCCGCACTTGCACTGTTGAAATCGACCAATGGGTGCCCTGTTTCTCAATGTGAACTGCAATAAGTCAGAAGCAAAGTTGGCTTCATACCTCGATCAACCAATACTAAGCCTGTTTAATAATCTGAACTGTAATAATGCCAGAAGCAATGCTTCAACCCTCGAGGACCGTCTCTGGGACCGGCTCGGGATTGTCGACAACTCAGAGCGACGACCACGGCTTGGCGCGACAAGACGCGACGCTAGGCCTAGTGTTCTGCTGGTTGTGACACCCAGCCTCCCTGACTATGGGGCAAGGCGGGGCAGAACCGCCCTGGATCGCGCTACCCAATTGCGGACAGGCATTATATCAGCATATAATATAGATACAGACCACGTGCATGTCAGGGAGGACCAACGACCACAATCTGTTTGCGGTGGATATGACATCTCGCAATAAAGTTATATGCCAAGAAGCCGCTTCTACACGAGCAATCGTGGTGTTTGTTTTACAGGCGATGCGCGAGTGTTCTATCTCTCAAACCACGAAAAATATCAATACATACCTTGATCTTCTTTGGTTCGGAAGCTTTCCTCGGCATATCTTGGTAACTCACAGCCACGCTTAGTCTCTAATTGCCGAAGCAAAAGTTACTTGCTTTCCGGAGGTTCTCGGGTTTCCTGGGTTTCTGTGTATTTATTTCTAAAATTGCAATTTCAACTTTTTTACAAATCATTTTTTGATACGACGTACTTGATTTTTTTAAACATTTCCGGTTTTGGGTTCGTGCGTGTACCCAGTGAGCACGACAGCGCGTGCGAGCCCGGCACCACCGCGGGTATATGGGAGGGCGCTGGCCAGTAGAGGGGGGGGTCAGAAGGAGCGCGGTCGTTTTTTTCGTGGCTAGGCGTGGCGTGTCCATCGAGACACGAGGGGAGCATGAAGGTCCTCGCTGTTGCTGCTGCTGCAATGAATCCAGCATGTATGTCCGAAATTATAAGGATTTTTTTGTCTGTAATAAAATAACATTCAAGCCAAGTTCAAGCGGTGCGCTATTTGTCGAAAAACTATTATTTACAGAGGCATGCTCATCTTCGAGCGGGCGAACGAGGGCCACGGTGAGCACCGGGCTTCACGCGAGGTGGGCCCCGGGGCTCACTGGGGCAGAGAGGCAGTAGGGCTCGACCCGGACCGAATCGATGGCGAGGTGATCGCGGGTGGGCGTGGAGCGTTTTGTTCGAGTACAATTACGAGTATCATACGGCTGTACATCTTTCTCAGTTTTGTGGATTTTTGTACCATTCGATCGACGACCGTACTACTACTGCTGTGCTGTGCTTTCTCTTTCATACTCGTTCTATACGTACAAAGATCGAAGGTACTACAGTAGTACTGCTGCTGCTGCTGCTATTGTTGTACTACCACACTTAGTAGTCACGAAAAAGGCACGCATCACACCCCCAGCAGGCAGCGCAGCGCCGTGCTGCGAGCCAGGTTGCTGTGCTTATTCTTTCTTCCGAACATACAGCTCTGTTGTCCTGGAGCATGGAGCTATATATCTATCTAACACGAGTACTTCTGTATGCATTTGCAAGTCGCCTGTATGTTTGTTTGTTCTGTGTTTTTTTTTTTGTGTGTCGTACTGCTGTCGTCGTACACAGGTATGATAGTTGATTGCCACAGAATATATGCCACATACCAGTACTCCTGCATCACAATACAGCGGTAGACGGGTACTGTACGTTCAGTTGCGTACAGCAGTAAGTATTTCGCTGCATTGCACCATGAATCTCTTAGCCTTTTCAAGTTGGTCTTTACACATCGTGGACCTCTTCTGCCCCTTTTCTTAAGTTGGGCGAGCGCAGCGGGCGGCTGTCCCTCGGAGCGAAGCTTTGCTTTCTTCGCGATGTTTGTTCGTGTTGGACGATAAAAAATCACCTGTATTGTTTCTGTCCTGTATTTGCCGTCATACATGTTGAGCTCTTGGCATTATCAAGTCGCCAGTTGCAAAAACATTACTTGCTCCTCTTTTACGCTTTTCACACATTGTTCTATTCTTCCTTCGGCGAGCGTAGCGGGCGGCGTTAGCCGCGCGCGCAGCGGAGCCCTTGTATACTCGTACAATTAAGTTGTGAGCAATTGTGCCCATTAGTAACACAACAACGGAGCTTTTGATTCTTCTGTATGTGTAGTTTTCACCAGGAGATCTGTGCAGTTAGCAATTATGTTTATATGTCCACCTTAAGTGTTTATCCTGCTACACAGCGGTATACATGATCATGCAAGTACACGGAGGAAATACAGTTGGGACGCCTGATGATGGTTAATCATTGTCAACTTTTGCGTACAGCGACTTTTTATATTCCCCCGTTACCGATAGTTCTCAACTTGATGTTTTCAAATGTCTCAGGCATGTATTCCCAACTTGTGGCTGCTACGATGTGTATATTTGACAGGTAGGGTTGCTGTAGTACCTGGCTGAAGAATATTTCACGACCCGTGTTTGTGTTCGTGGGTATCCTGACATCCCACACAATCCCGTTTGCCAACCCGCAGGTTCGATCGTGGTCGGTCGCAGATGTTTCCTGTCCATCGATGGCAACACACATTTTTCGAACAATTCAGCAGGCGGCGCAGGAGGTGAGAATTATCGTGGCTTGCAGGCGATATTCCGTATTCCTTACGAGTACGTATGTGTTCAATTGTTTCGTACTGCGTGCTGCCGTCCAATAATCCAGTCCCCAGACATACATCAGAGCATGCCTCCACGCCATCACGAACATTTCGCCCGTTCTGATAAATACATAAATACCTAGGGGTCCGCTAGCCAACCGCTAGCTGTATACGCCAACATCAGCATACAAGTCGGACAGCGGTGCTCGCGTTTGTCGAATCTCCCTAGTTTGTAAAAAGGTCGTGGAGTATTTCGTCAGTTTCGGAATAGAGTGTTTCATCTTTTCTTGTCAGTTTTTCCTGTTCAAGTACAGTACCGGCCCGCTCATAAGAAACCAGAAATCGGGCTTAGGCTGACTTTCTTATTTGAGAAAGGGGTGTGTCCCACACTAACTTTAATATAATAGCTGTCGACTTTCTTATTTCCCACGTAATGTTTAGGCTGAGTTTCTTGTGGGGAACTTTCAGATGAGAGGGCCGGTAGTGTATTCCTTCTGTTTTGTGCACCTATTTATGCCTGCTGACACCTGATGTGGATTGTTTTGTTTTTGCAGCAACCCAGCTTGTTTCGGCGCCACAACTGTTTTAGACTACAGTAGGAACGATAGATAACCCCCGTTATTGAAACATGACCCTTTGAGTCTTCCCCGTTGTAGATGCAGAACGTTCTGGGAATACCCCCGTACTGAAACACAGGAAAACAAAGAAGTCCCGCGTGTCACCCTGATCCCGCTTGGTGCCTTCACTCCGCATTGGGCTCTTCCCATTTGGCACTCTGCTAAGGTGCCTTACTATTTGGCTTCCTGCCCCCTGCTTGTTTTACGTAATGATTTCCGCGTCATTCCATGTGTCGTGTTTCTTGGGCGCGTATGATATGACGTGTAAAGTATGTGCTGAAATATCAACACGTCATATCCAACCCACTACAGTAGTAGAAATCATGACACGGTGATATACGTGTCTCCTGTGCGATAGCCCTCACCACAACTCCTACCCCAGGAATCCTAAAAGGCACTGCATCGCACAAACTGCTATCATGGTATCCAAGACACATAGTATATTTGGACTCGGATACCCCAATACACCATGATGTAGTTGTTCTCGGCGGGACATCCCTAACCTTACCTCCTGGAGCTGTGCGTATTGGAGACTCTTCCAGCTTTTTCAAGCATCGTTTGAACGGTTTCTAGGAGGTGTGGTGAGGTATATCGCTCCGGGGACACGTAAATGGCCGGGTGCCCGGGTCCAAATACCGGACGGGAAATAGGTCCTACACGTCCTCGAAAGGGTAGCAACAGGTCCCTGGACTACCCGTCGGATACCCGGGGAGTACACGAACGGGGTAATTAAAACACCCCCACCTGCTAAAATAGTCAGACGGTACCGAGAACATCTTCGTTTTCGCTCGGAGTACTGCTAGTTGGATCCAAGGAGGCTCGCTCCATGCCGTATTGAGCAAATAACGTTGATTATGAACCAACCTTTCATAGGTACAGCCGTATAACCACCCAAACCACGCTTCCACTGTCCAAGATACGGACAGACACACCAGTGCCAACCCCGGTGGGGAAGAGGGGGGGGGGGTACTTCATTTTCATGCATGGCCGTAGTCGTATGATTTATAGACCCTCACACCCCTACAATGCTGGGACGGAGCATGTCGTGTTTTCACCGACCAGGCAGACGTTGCTAGCACCAAACGCGAAGCGCCATTGGGTGTTGGGCGAGTCGCATGAAGGGTGAGCTGCATCCTACTAAAAACCGCTTGTGAGGCGGACTTGCATATGGATGGCAGCCTCAATGAGTTAATTTGATTTCTGGTGTGGCTACTTCATGAGGCAGCAATGGGAGCACTATGTAAATGCCTCGAGGGTGCATTACCACTACTTGATACGATAATTCCCCTCGTGCGGAGCAAAGGGTCTCCACCCCGCACATATGCTCTAACTCGACCGCCAGCTTTGGTGACCGCCAAAAACAAAAACCGGTACCCTGGCTGTCTAGCCCACGCAGTGAGAGGCGTGTTTTACAGCGTCGTCGCCAACCGACGCCAACCCGATAAATACATTATATATTTATAGGGGGTGGGGGTATTCATTATCATACCGCCACAAATCAAATTCGCTCCAAACTACGAAATTGACATTCGAAACACACACAATCTTAAATCATATTGACTTGCTACTCAAGTCTGATGCAGGCTGGTAATTATATTCTTCCTCTCGTGTTAACGATCTCGAAGTGGGAAGCGGCTTGGTCCTTTCTGTGCTCCGACTCCAAGCCAATTTCACGCGCGCCCCCGTCAGTAGCCCCCCTCGTTGTATCGATTCCTCCATGCCTAGTCTCCTCCTTCTGCTCAGATGTCTTGTTCTGTCTTCGTTTTGTTGCACCCATTGGGGCATCGCTGTCTTATCCGGCCATGCCGGCGAAACCTACTGCGTCGGCGTTGGGCGCGCTTGCGCCTGCGGCGTTATCAGTGTAACGATGACGATGGCTGCGCCTGCTGATGTTGTTCCTGCTGTGGTTTTGTCTTACGTATTTGCTGCTGCTGCTGCCGCCACTGCTACTCGGGTTTGTGCGTCACCCACTTTGCTTCATACAACCCCTACAACTCGTTATTGTGTATTCCTCCTCCTCTTCATCTGCCTCTTACTCTTTACCAGCTCCCTTCTACCGTGCTTCTCGTTCATAGTGTATTGCTTCTCGTCCTCTGCATGAATTGAAATATCGTCGACGACGGCCGTCGAAACTCCTGCGGCTGCCCCTGCTGTAGAATCGCCCAATCAAGTACGATATCGGCCGCTTCCAGGATCCCCGGATGCATGTTGTCTGTATCTACGTATGGGATCGCTACCGCATGCTTTAGCTGACTACACCACACTGAACGCACACCTGCCGCTCCTACGCCTTCCAAGCGGTTTCGTGTCTAGGCGGTACAGCTCGAAATAACGTATCTGGGCTGGTGCCTGCCTGCCTCTCGTTATCACGGGAATCTTCCTTGGTTAGACTGGCGGTGATCCCGAAAATCCCTTGTTTCAGCAACGACTCTCTTGCCGACGTTCACGACTTGTTTGGTTAAAAAAGGTACGCCGGTGTTTGTTTGTGACACGGGTTCAGTAGCTCACCTGCTATTGTTCAGGGAGCCTAGCAAGAAGATAGCCATTATAACACCTTGCACGAGATTTCTCGGCGATCCATGCTGGCACCTTTGATTATTTCAGTCACGGGTAGTTGTCATTGCCAGGAGCGGTGGGAGGAGTTCCGGGATAAATCCGTGACGGTGCCTCAATTGTAGCACGGGTGGGGCATCTGGGGCCAGATAGGAAAACACCAGGTGATCCGGAGTAGCGTCCCCCGCGTGTCTACGAGCCCTCTGGGTCCAAACGTGGGAGCCTACTTATCCAACAATATCCGAACGGGTATATTCCCGTACTTTAAATCAGTCTCCATAGATCACATGTAGTAACCTCTATCAGGCAGTGGTTCAAACTTTGACCAACGCCAGCGAGTAAGGGCGCGTGCTACGGTAGAGGTAGCGCTTTTTGGCTGCATCGTTTTCTGAACGATCGGGCTTCTTAACCCAAATTCGTCGGACTTTCATTTTTGTGACGAATAATGTTTCAGAGTATACTTCGGTCATGAGATTTCGCACCCGGCAGCACTTTTCGTTTCCTCCAAAATCGTTGTTTTCGGCGAGATATGATGCTCCTTAAGTGAGGAGCTCAGAAACAACATGGCATGCGTCTAAGGTACTATCAATTTGGTTGCAATTGGTCTTGTCTTCGCATGTGAAATGAGGGTGGTTGTTCTTCGCCAGGCTAGCCGGGCCATATTACGGTGGGCATAGTACGAAGGAGGCTGGACAATGTGTACTGTAATTACTAAAGTTATGGCAAAGATGGCCCTTGCGATTCCCAGGCACTTGCTTGCAGCAGACTGTACCGTACATGCCCAGGAACCAGCCGACTATAGTGGCCCCTCCAAATCCCCTCCATCCGACCAGAGGCATCCCCAGACGGTCAATCGGGTACCTCGCTTTGGACTTGGGCAGAGGCAACCATGTCGCTATTCGCCTTCACTATACAGACAAAATGTTCAAAAAAGAAGTAATATTCCATCGAACGACGGAGCCCCAACATCGGATAGTTGGCATCGATGCAAGCGACGGAAACACCTACGCTAATACGAGGTATTTATTTATCGATTTGTAGCCAAGTCAACTCACACCCCTATTTCTACCACTGGAGCTTCATGGAAAATATGCTTCGGTATCGGACACTTGCTACAAAAGGAAGTGCTACTTAGGGTTAGGGTTGCTAATATGTGTGGAATTTTTAACTGACAGAAGTCCTTCGCTGAGGTATCACCCAATATATTTTGATCGCCGTGATTACTTCGGTACACATTGTTACCTGGTGCTATTTATTTATATATTCCATTGGAGAGGTGACTGTACTATATAGTACCTTAGACTTAAGTTTGGGTTGAGGTGTAGAGGTCCTCAGGCGAGGATCCCTAAAAATCAATCGTAAATCCCACCCTAGCATGCATGATAAGGCATCAACAATCACCATGGCCCCGGAGCAACTAGGGCGGTGGCTGCTGATTTGATTACGCATATATTACAACTTCAGAGTGTGTAGTGGGTGTATGGGTATTTTTATTCTGTATGTTGGCCGCTACTGTTTGTTGGCTGCTGCGTTCGTGTGCCCGTACGCCTATACGGGCTACGTATTACGTGTAATACTTGAGAAGTGTATATACCCGGGTATGGTAAGGCCATAACCCTAACCCTAACCCTAATACTTGAGAAGTGTATATACCCGGGGATGGTAAGGCGCTATTCGTGCAGGAAATTAAGAGTCCATAGTCGCGATCTTGAATACACATCGATAATTGCGAATGCTCTGGATCCTGATCGCGACCTCGGCTGAATCGTCAAACTGGCGAGCATATACCCCAAGTTAGAGCTCCATCTCCATCACTGGTTTCGATTTCAATGCATGGTCGAAAACTGCCTTGTATGTCTTTGTACTTGCGACGTAATGTGTGTCGTATCTGAAGAGTATCGTGCTGGGTCATGTTGCGCGTCTTCATTCTCAGCCAGAATATGTTTCCAGAGATATGATTCATGATGCAGGCTCCTCGTACGTGGCTGTTTTGATGCCAGTTCCTCCTGTTTTGCGTTGGATATCTAGACCCGGTCTGTTCGCAAAACATGTATCGGCCCAACTACACTTGTAACACATTAGCATTTCGAAATATACCATAAAACATGTTGTATGTCTAACCTGCTTTGGGTTTTCACAGTGAAAATACTGAATCTCTTTGTCGAAATGCTAAATGTGTGTAGGCACAAGACGACCGATGCGGCATCAAACCCGAAGATTCCCCTCCATGCCTACAGACGCGATGAGTACGCACTGCTGTCATGTTTCGAGATTGGAGGCCGATATTGTCATTGTCAGTGCGTCTCGCAAGTCGCCGCCCCCCCGCCTTGAAATTTGTGCGCCATTTGTTTTGTTTTGTTTGTTTTCATCCCATATTTCACCTTTGCTCTTTCTGTATCCTTCCTAGTGGTACCTCAGATCCGGGATCAGTAAACTCTTCTCACTCCCCCCCCACTGCGGTTCTTGCGTTGGACTTTTATCGCAAGCAGATTTCAGCACTTTCTTCCCTCGTCAACGATCGTCGAATTTTGCTCACCCACGCTAAAATATGCGCTCTTGACAATTGGTGTCATTGGAGAACAAAATCCCCATACGGAGACTCGACCCCTCGAACTCCAACGTAACCGTTTTCGTCGTTACCTGCTAGACCACGACCGACCATGCATTGTGAAAACGCGTTGTCTGGTTTCGTACAAACATTCCATCGTTTTTTAATGTAGGGTTCGGGGTCTCTGGCAACCTATTATCGATTACAATGCAATCGAAAAAGAAATACAACTGCTGGTCCATGCAACGGGTATCGGGTATTTACTTATGTTAATACGGTTCATTCGCCATACCTATCTGAGCTCGGACTATTAATAGCAAGAGTTTATAGATACAACTTGTCATTCCGAGAGCATGTCCCACGACTGTACGTTCCTTGCAATTTTGTCGCGAAAAAGGTTCGGCACTTTCTTCCCTCGTCGACTCTCGTTCAATTATACCCCCACGGTGTACTCTATATCCTTAGGGGTAGGGATAGATTGAATACATCGACTTTTGTCTTGAGCTTTAATAGAGTGGGTATATTAAGGTTAACACAAGACGGTCGCGATACGCGCATGACACATTCCCCAAAACCTACGATACAACGTCATTTGTTTCATCAATCCATACAAAATCAAGACATTATTTTTTTTTCAATATGAGGCACACGATATGTCACGCATTTTTTAATTATAGTCGGCTTGCGTAGTTGTCAGGCGACTACTTAACATCGTGGAATAATAAATAACACGATATTGTTTTGTTGTCGTATGACACACGGCTCGGAGCGGGACAGGCGAGTCTCGTCGCAGAGCGTGAGGACGTTTTCCCACGGATTATTTGGAGGTTCATACGGTACAATTATGTATATGGTTGACTCATGCGTCAGATGAAGCTAAGTAAAGCAGCCTCTCGTTCCGCTCATTAGTGCAAGCAATATAAAAATGACATCAAGAAGAGGCATTCTCGATAGACCTCTACGACTGACCTTGGACCCTTTACCTTCGCATCATTTTGATGAATGTAGCAGTTAGGTTTCACGGTAATCCGCGCGTAGACCTACCCCTCTATTTTCAATTCATCTGTTGGATCTTGTTTTGGAAGCATGCTTGCTTGGGTTGCGGCTCTTCCGTGCATACATATCATTCGATGGAAATACATCGACCTCTTAGCTCGGCAGTGTGTGTGGCATACACAGCGCACTTACCGTAGTACCCGTATTGTGCTACTATCACGATCGACTCGTTTACCCTCCAACAGGTGCAATTTCTGCTTTTGACGGGAAGGTCCAAATCAACGGCAACACCACAGCTACTCACAACTCCGCAAACTCGCGAGGAGGTGAGACTTGTCAAGAATATGCTGTGCGATAGGCGACTCTCCAAAACCCACCACCTCCGATGCGCTTGCTATACCAAAGCTGGCGGCACCCCCACATCCAATGAGTTCACGGCTGCTGTTTATCAGTGTGTAGGCTCGTATTTCTATAATTGTAGGGGTCGGGAAGTATGCGGATCGGGATGACGGGATGTAAATATTGTAGTTGTGGAGTATAGTACGCTTCTGCACTTCCATCGAACATTTAAAGTAAGTGTAGTCTTCGATGAGAGCTTCTGACTCGAAGCAGAAGGCCCCTACCCGGGATAAATGATCACCTTGCAGACTGCGTACTTAGCACAGTAGCAATCCCGGCCATGAAGATACTACAAATGCATAAACTAGTACTGTTCATCTGTTCAACTGGGCGGGTGGGATTGTCAGAATTGTCCCTGTAAAGCATTCACGCTTTGGCGTTTGGACACCTTCAACAATGTATCATGCGCTTGATTCTGACCAATTGGCTTCGGGTTCGACAAGTGGAGGCACATAGCTACGATGGCGTCGTTTCAAATGGTTGACTCTCGAGTTTAACTTAGGGTTATTTTGCATCTTCGTTGATAGTTGAAGCAAGTCTTGAAACAGTTGAAGGCACAACCAGCCAGTGGTTCTACCCTTACGTCCTTGTTCTCTTGCACTCTAAGTTGACCATTTTTCTGCGGTCAGATAACTGCTCCCTGCCCGTCGTCTCACCCACATGTGATGTCCCTCACCTCTACCACGGAGTGCACCAGGAAAAGCCTTCGCGAAAGGCCGGGGAGTGGTAACTCAACTAATACCTCTCGTGATCTTCATAATATCGTCTATATACATTCCCGCCATGTCGGTGTAGCTATATATCGATGGCCGCCACCCCGAGCCCCGCTCTGTTTGAAACGGACGCCTATGCGCCGCATCGGGTGGGTATTATAGAGACAACCGTGTCAGCTGTCAAGCATACGCGTCCAACTGTAAATCATATGAACCGCAGAAATCCGAACTTGCGACACAGTTGCTGCTGTCGTTTGCAATAGCACGACGTGCTAAGGACAATATGCTCGGCGTCAACCGTCTGTATGCGGGATGGCTCTACGTCTACGTTGCCCGTATCAAGCGACCAAGGGTGGCCTGCCCGACAGTGAGACAACATGGGCAGCGGAATCTTGTAGTTCACTCACGGAAAAAACGAGATACACAGACATTCCTCAGCTACAACCGACGTAGGTCAAGAGTCACATCAAAGTATCTCACAATCCGCACATATCATTTGTATGAAGCTCTTACAACTCCACAACCGGAACACAAGAGGTATATCGCTATTTCCACAGCTCATAACCGGCCATCATATGCGTATATGGTGTACTTCATATAGTCCATTGTTCATACATGTAGTTAATGTAGATGTATACGTGGCAACTATTTCATGAAGAAGATGAACGTGTCGACTGTTACACCTCGTACCATGTATTTATCATGTATTTGTACATACTCCGTCCGACTACCCGCATAAAAGCTGACGTGACTCTCTATGTAACTTTACCTCCGTGACATTACGTACACGAAACCGAATCTGGTTGTTGGAGTGTTCGGGGATACAAGTTATGTCGAACAGTCGTCTCTCCTAACAATCATTTACATTTGTAGAGAGGCAAATACTGCGCAGTTCTCGGTTTATCCGCAAACAAACTGAGTCGAAAGTAAAAAAACAATGTTCATACAATTGTCAAATGTAAGCGGATCCACATGAATATTCCGTCTGAGAGCTAAAGGAGAGCTAAATGAGCACAGCAGCTCGTACCAGGTCCATATTATTGATGTTACTAATTTATTGCGGACGTATGTGCAGAAACTACCAATAATTCACACCTGGAGAGTGTGTGTAGTATTAACAACATTGAAATCTCATCTAGCTGTTAAGAGTCGCTTCCGGGGAAATAGCTATATACGAGTTGGTTGTAGCAAGAGGCAAAACATTACGGGTTCGCAAATTTGCGCATATTTTTTTAGAGTTGGCAACCAATATTTAGCATGGTCGGTCTCCGTGGCAATGCGAACAAAGTGAGTCTTGGCCGTTGTTTATTGATATTTGTCATTCTTAAGAAGCAATTGTTCTAAATTAAGGGATGTTTCGGCAACTTGGGAGTGAACAGATGCTAGAAAAAAAAATGTTTACAACGTCCAGGCCTCACATTTTCCTAGTGCCACGAGAAACTCCCAAGCCAGAGGTTGTTCCTAAACCCTAACCCTAACCCCATGCTGGACTGTTTCTACCTTAGCTCGACAACGTTTGTACGACAAATCACATTCAGCTTCCAACGGTTTAAAACAAGAAACGGGCAGAGACCTCGACACAGACAGATTCCGCGGTCTGCTTCAGGGTGCAGCCTGCTGACTTCAGACGATTGGCTTCGGATGTTCAAAGCCAGCTCGCGCCCGAGGTCTTGGTCCTGAAAGTGCTATATCGGCTTGCTCGGGACTAGGAGCTCGTTCCCTTGCTTTGCGCGCGATATCGGCTCATTTCAAGGAACTTGGATGTTTTCGCTCCACCCGAAACGGACATAAATTAAACTATCAAGACCAATCTGAGGTATCGTGTCAGTGGTTCGGGCACATATGTATTTATTTCCTTTTGTGGTGGCCTGTAGCTCCCTGTGTATCCTCGATGCTTGAATAGGCAATGCAAATTTCAGCTAATGTGCCAAACCATGGCAAATAGAAGAATCTGTGAGAATGTCTATTGGCCTGAATAAATACCGCAGAAGGCACCCAGAAAACGATCATGTACTTTTGTGCACCAGTTCGGGACTCCTTCCTTAACTGTTTGGAGCCCAACCGTGTACCTCGGTTTAGGACATGCAATGTTTGGTCGTACTGCATGCTCAAACACAGTACCGACTGGACGTTCCTTACTCGACAACCACTTAGTTAGGACGCAAAGTTGGGCCGTCAACTTTGGCTAACGGAAGCATTTTCAACCGTCGTAAATTAACTAAGCTTGGCTGACTCGGAACGAGGTTGCGTTGTGGTGGCTTCTTCACCGTTTTGTGGCAGAACCAACAACGTGTTCAGAATGTATTGAATACACACTCAGATGACTGGCAGACGAGGGTGTTTAGATGCTAGCGTAGAGCCGTGTTTGGACAAGCTCAGGCATCAATAATTATATAAAATATGCATGTTGGGTTAACAATGGCACTCGATAGCCCACGAAAAGCCTAAGGAACGATGAAGTATAGGGACGTTCAGATGCAGTGGAGAAGAGCGAATGTGTGGGGCGTTCTAACACTCCAGATCCTCAATGGTCGTGGCGTCTTACAGCAACGTCTTTGGACGGCTTGTAGCTGTAACTCGTCGACTACAACAACTGGTTAAGGGTCTTCCAAATATTATGTTGCTCGTAATGCGGTGTAACTACTGTAGTTGGACCGCAACATACGAATCATTGACTCAAATAGGCTATGCACTGCGTATGTTTTTACACAAGGGACTACGGTATTTGGACTTGAAAGTCGTACTTGTATAGAACAGTGCACCCGACATATTTCGACAACCGCATCTGTAACCATAAAACGTGTTTGACATTCCAAAGTTGACCACAACCAGTCTGAGGATGCGAACTCGTACTGACGTACTCTGTATTTCTACCTGTACAATTTTCAACCATAAATAATATGGAAAGTTACACTACTTCGCCAGACGTTGGAACATTGTGGCAAACGCCTCCACTTGACGTTGTGGCGGAGAAACAGGGGTTTGAAACCGCACGCTGTATCCGGATGAGCAGAAGGTTTAGCATCTCTGTGTCTCACTTGTGTGTTGCGCAGTGAAGAGCTGCGACTTACAATACTCGAACCTGATAGTTATGAGAAGAGTGGGTTCATATACCACGTCTATAATACACCGTTCTGCAGCCATCCTTGAGTTCCAGGAAGAACATCTAAGGAACATGTCTCAATGCTCGGTTCACCGACACCATTGGTGACTTGGACCTACACTATATAGATATGCCGCTTGATTGCCATAGACAGCGCTCGTTTAAGCAGGTACTCCCGCTTGTCTTTTGATATCGGCGGCCTCCTCATGCGGAAACTTCGCTTGGTCCCAACCCACTTCGTGGCCCCCTAACACCGTGGTCCCTTGGCATACTACATGTCCTAGTTTTCTTCGGCTGCGTGTGCTGTCATGGGATGATCATGCATACACCGTCCGGGGTGGGGCGGGGGTGCAGGATGGCCACGTGCAGTGCCCTGCAGACGACCCCGTGTGCGGACTAATGCTAGCAATCCAACTACAGCAAGACATTTCACTGCCACCCGCGTGCAGAGGTACCCCTCTGAACGCTATGCAGCATCGAATCTATTTCGTTTACGAACAAGGCCGATCTGTAAACACACCTCTACTGTGCAAGTCCCTTTATGAATACACCCTGCTCGTAGCACACATTAGTCTCCACAAACGGACAGTAAAAGCGTTTCGAAATGTATCTGCTCGCATGCTTAAACGACCTCACCAGTGTCAGAATTTGATGATACAGCCCACTTTGTTGATGTCTCCAGTTGTTTACAAGGGTGGTGGTATTTGCTCCTCGTATGTTCTGCTCGAACTTAGTCTGGAAGCGTTTGTTTTGTTCAAGGGGCGACCTAAAAAGAGTGCCGAGCCTCTTGTCTCTCTTTGCTGTGGATGTGACCTAAATCAGCTCTACGGAAAAATCTAAGCGCCGGTAGGAACTAAACCTTATGCCGTCACGCTTGAATTTCCCGTCTCGCAGGTGGTGTCATTTTTTCTTCCCAAGCGGACGTCAGCATTGGTGGCTGTACCGACATAGCCCACAACTCAGGCTACGATGGTGGTGAGAAAAAGCACGCAATAGTTTGCATAGTCGCAATACTACTATACTATCTTGTTCGCGTTCAGGCACTTGGTACCAACAAGGGGGGGGGGATATTCGTCCAACCATATAAGCGGAGCAAGTTCCAACAGTACAGCCGGTGGCGTGTGGGGGTTGTTGCATTCTAGCACGTCGACACACGGTAAGTAAAGGCCCTATTATCATCCAACGCCCGAAGACGCAACACGTACGTGAAGGTTTACCGGGCTACTAGAGTGCACGGTGACAATTTGATCGCCCAACACTTGGTTTACACCCCTCCGTCGAGGGTTGTTAGGACAGCTCATGGGCCTACTGACTTCGACAAATCACAATAATATTACGCACGTACTATTAGCAAAATATTATAGAATACACTAATTCTCGACGTTCAGAGGAAAACGCGCTGGTGAAGGACTAGTACCAAACTCTTCACCCGCTCGCCTCTGGGATACTCATCCAAGTATATACTTCCTGTTCGCGCGTCAACCACGTTACCACGTCAAGTATCGTGTACTTTTTATAGCCTCACGCATGCGCCTTATATCGGGTATGATGAAGTCTATGCCGTGTACTTTATTAGGGTCAATCCTATCGAGCACAAAACAATCCGATTCGTGACAGTTTCAAACTTCTGCACTAACAGAGCATATTCCAGACTCGGGATGGGGGGGGGCTATTCTGCATCGACTAAACCAGACATAAGAGTCAATTTGATTTTTGTTCCAAGAATGTCTTGTCGCATTCTTGAAGCTGGTAGCTGGAGCCCTGGCAAAAACTGGTGCACCAAAGCCGAAAAACTTTCACCAAGATATAATGGTTACAAGGTTCCCCTCCGGGACGTGCCTAGGGGAGTGGCGCAAGGACAAATCGAAAATCTACTATTACTACAAAAACATGCGATATTGTATCATACGCATAGTATCATATTGCATACTGGTAGTACATAAGTACGACGTTATGAAATATCTGCGTAGAACTATACATAAAATCAGACGTTTAAAAAACTGTACCTGCATTTTTGAGGATAAAACATACTCGGAAATATGATGGAACCATTAATATTGACTCGACCGTTAGAGATTTGTTAAGGATCCCGCCAAAAATTGTATTAATAATAAACTAAGAAACACATATTATATTAAAATTTGTCAATATTTTATTGTTGTGGCGCTCAAGATCAGGATACCGCACACGCACGCACGCGTGACATATGGGACACAGCAGTTCTCGTACAACAGTAGTAGTGGTGGGATATTATTTGCAGAAGAAGTAGAAAAGGATGCACCGAAGAAGGGGCTGAAACTCTCGACCAAACCTGCCTACGTAAAAAAATCCACTTGGTTTTTGTTTGCTGTCTGTCTTATATATGTGGGGTCTGGGTTATATTATACGCACACAAAAAAAACAAAAACAAAAATGCATCGCTATGAGGATCGAACTCAAGTCTTCACATTCAAAATCGGACATGGTGACCATTTGACTATATGACCAAAAATGATTTGCCCAAATACCGGTACAGTATTATTTGTCGCGACTCGCGCCAGGCGCACGACACATACATCATGCAAGCACAGGCAGGCAGCAGACAGCAGCGCACAAGAGAGAGAGAGGTGTGGTGTGATTGCTGATGACGGATGTGCAAGCCCCCGATGAAGTAACCACTAACAGCTACAGCAGTACCCGGCGAACCTGCCACAGGAACGGCTGCTGCTGCTTGTGCTTCTAGGCGGGGCTGTGACCTCGTTTGTGTTCGTTGCGTGTTGTCTGATGTCTCGTAGATTTCTGGGGTGAGCTTCAGGGAAGAAACACAAACAATCGAAAATATAAGGACAGCAGTTGGTATACTCCAAGATCCTACTCGTATGATATTGGATTAAAGAGGCCATTACATTTCCGGCTAGCGTGAGCGTGAGTCAGTCGCACACATCAGGACAACTGAAAGGTAGATGGTGGATTACGGGGCAGGCTCCGATAGACACAGCTAAGCCACAGCAGAACAGCGCAGATGGGTGTGTCGCCCACGCACGGTGTTACCTTCTGGTGTTTATTAGGCAGAGTTGTAACGTTGTGCTCTCTGCACATGTTATGTTGCCTATCTGTGTCTGGGCTCTCCTGTGTGCTCATGATCAGCCCGTGAAAGCAGGGCAAACAACAGGACATTACGGTATTATTTACTGGCACGTACGTACGAAACACGGCCTCATGCAGAAAGCCCGGGAAATCGGCTTATCCACTCCCGCGGGAAAAAAAACTTCGAGCGCCCGCCACGCGAGCCACAGAGCTCGGATCGAGCCCAAACCTCGACCAATGTGTCCGGCCGGGCTTGCTGTGTCGGGGTACTTAGCGTTTTGCCGAAAAGTGCTCGTACGAAGAGAAAAGTTGCGAAAAGTGCAAAAATTTCACAAACATAACTATACATATGCGTAACCGATCAAGAAAGGTTGCTGAAGAAACGTTTCAGGTTGGCATTTCCCAACAGTCGTTTACCGTAAATAATCATTAACGTCAAAGATTTAAAGGTACCTGGATTACGTAACCTTACGATCACTCGTCAAAATTCACTGACATTCCTCGTTTTCACCAAGCTCGACCGCATCACTCTTGAATACCATTCTATAATCCCCCCCCCCCAGTCATTCGTTTAACACGATTTTTTTTTTAATATAGTTTCATGTTTAGTATTATCTGTGCGTTCATGAGGATATCCGCAATCGCTGGCACCAGTAACAGCAGCAGGGCGGAGCCGGGACTGCCTCCCTACATATATAATATTATACAAAACTTATGCAAACGGTCGTGGCTCTCGTTCAGTGGCTACTGATATTACCAACCAAGGCCCATGTAAATGCAATTACGTTTGAGTGTGCTCGTATCTATACGATATGTTGTGAAATCGACATATAAACCAGGATTGTGTTGCAGATACCTGCTTGGAACCTCAAGCAGCAACAGCGTCAGCAGCATCAGCCTCGAAGCCTAAGTCTTCAGTACTGCACCAACTTACTAATATTTTTGAAGGCTTTAAAGCCCTTTAGCCTTTCTCTGTGGTAGCTGCCCATCATGGCGAACGGTAACTGTGTTTTGCATCTTACGGCATTTTGAAATTTGAACCCTCACCGGTTTGGGCCTTCCAGACCGGGATCCACACCCATTTGTTACAGCATGCGAATCCATGTCCTATAGCTGTCGCTGCTGGGTGGTGTGCCTTGTTTCTTGGCCGGCATCGTTATGTGTCTGTTCCGCTTAATGGGTTCCTGTTACATTGATACCAGAGTATATTTTCATCGTACCCTGTTCGACTTCAGACCGAATCACGTTTGCTGTCGTTCTGAAAAAACAGCACACTAAATACAAGTCAACCGAATCAACCCAGAGCTTTCAAACGTCATATGCTCAGATCACTGGTCACCCCATGGCCCGAACGAACGCCCAAACTAACGTAAATATGTCCGGATTTGAGAAAACTTCAGAACCGGAAAAAAAAGAGTAATTTTTATCTGGATCTGGAAGGTTTTTCAGTTCGAATAAATACTAAAGGAGTTCCAGCGTGTCGGCAGAGCCCTTTTGTGTTGTAAATCACGGCACGGTTACTCGACATCGGTATTTGCACGGCTACGCTTCCGCGAGAATCAGCCGTTCTGGCATTGTTGGGTCAGGTTATTTGCAACTACAGGAAATGAAGAGTTGCGCTTCCACGGTAATGGGTCCCCTCTGTCTGGTACATCACCAGCAACCTTGTGTGTTGCACGGTTATGCTTCCGCAGTAATTTTCAACCACGGTTTGCTTGGTACAACATTTACACGGTTATAATGTTGTAGTAGTCGACCACCACGGTACCCCTGCGGTAATCTTTGGACGGCAACCAGCCATCACGGTCTTTTAAGGGAAACCATGGAAGAGTCATTCTGCAGCACTTGGATTTGTAGCGATTAGGGTCGGTGCTTCCATGCCAATGGTGGAAGAACCATGCTTTGGAACGGCGAAGAATAGATCGGGGGGTAATCGTGCAGTGTATGAAGTTGGATATAGATGGAGGCGTTCGGAGATATATAATAGTTGCGGAAGAAACCGTTGAAAATCGCGCCTAAACATCCCTATAACTGTTGTAGGTCATTGAATGATGTAGTGTATAAATTAACCCATACTGACGATACTGATAACTTGCCGCGGGTTTAAGACACTCCCCTTTCTGAAGATAACACCCACGGTAGGCGGCCACCTCCGATCATAAAGAAGGAACTGAAACTATTGGCAAGCGTCCTAGCCGATCTTTCTGACGTCTTGCCTGCTTGATTTATTTGTGTGTGTCTGTAAGGTCAGCTGGAGCATATACCGTGGTTTCGAAGCTCCGGCTGGATCCAAATGCACATAGCGCAGACGATACATGCCATTTAAGGAAATCATTGAAACGGGAACGGTACAGGTGTGGGAGCTGATAGCGGTTGAATAAAGCATTTAGCCGTTAGCGCATATACACCATTTATTCTCTAACGTTATTTTCTATTTGTTTGCGTTTTGCACATTTGCTGTCTTGCTTTGGTACCGTTCGCAGCACTACGGTCCAGGCGGCAGTACAACGTCCAGTATGCGCTGCCCCGTGGGGCAGGTGTTTTGATCTGGGGATCGAAGCCGCCTGTTGGGTGAAACGCCCATTTCAAACCTACCGAACGCCCTCTTCGTCTATGCGCCCAATGACACGTGTTTGTATGCCTCGACCAATATTTGTTTCCGTCTTCTCACGCTTACTACCTTCGGGGCTTGATACTGTCCATCGGATGCGGCCCCGGTCAACGGAACTTTCCTCTTTCTCGCAACCAGACCTGCCGCTTGAACAAGCGGTATGGACTGAAACCGTCGCCCGCTCCCCCCCCTGCCTTAAATCGTAACGATTTAACTCCTATCGGTCTTCATCTACTGAGGCGTGCTACGATAGGGGGGGGTATCCCAATTTTCACAACCACGTTTGCGTCACTCGGACGAGTGGCTCTGTAACTTACTTACAATTTGAAATCAAATTGAACTGAGTAACAAACAAGCCCATGGCGGTGCGTTTCGCGAATAAACAAACTGTTGAAAAGCTTGACATTGCGACGAAATATTAAATTTTGGTCACTCGGCCGAGTAGCTCTGGTCAGCTGAAAATATCGGACTTGAGAGCGACCCCCCTACCGTAGCACCAGTCTACTTTCCAGCCTGACCCGTCGCTTGAACAAACGGTTAACGCTAAATGTGTCGGCAACTCCTTCCTCCGTTTTACTGCTTGACGACTGGACCCCTCTCAACTTCCATCCCGTGTTTAGCAAGACCCATCGTTTGAACAAAGGATTTAGGCTGACTTTTCACAGGCTCCTTCGTAGCTTTAGCTCTTGAGGATTGAACTCCTCTCAATCGTCACCCCGATACCTCACTCACCGATATGAATCACTGAGATCGTGCACCTCTCCCATGAACTCATATTTCCAGCATGTCTGAAAATTTCCTCGTGACCTTCATTTCCATCGGGTGCGTCTTACGCGGCTGTCCTCTGGGAGCCTCTAGTCAACTCCTTGTTGGCACCCCTTGACGACAAGAACAGGGGTCTGCACCGTGGCCAATGCCCACTGAAAGGGAACGTGAAACCCTCGCTCACCTAACCTTGGTTTAAACAGTTCAATGATGTTGTACTCCCCTACTTACCTGTACCCCACAGAAATTCGTGCAGCTGCAGCGGAGTGAAACCACTTACCACTGCATCCTTGTTGAGCCCGCTAGCCTGCACTTCCTATACGCGCATGTGTTCAATTGAAATACATTTAGCTGCAGTGGAGTGGTACTATATCTCCCCTCGTCCTCGTTTGACGAGTTAGATAATTCTCGCATATTCACGTTTCTCCAACGCCCCTCGAGAGCTTGGGATTGGGAAAAGTGTTCAATGGTGCCACCACAGTGAAGGTCTTTAGTGGCGTTGTATACAATTATCAAGCCGGTTGCGCGAGGTTGTCTTCGTTGGCATGGCTAAGTTGTACAGAGCACTACTTAAAGAGTAGTGCTTCCACGCAGACACCAATGTCGTCGTCAGGATGCTGCACCCGTTTAGGTTAATCACGTCATTGTCTTAGCAGGTGTGTCACACAGGCCGTTCGCCACAGCCTCATAAAATCAGAAATAGACGGTTTGGGTGATTTGACGCCAGCATGTTAAACGTTGTTCATCAACACAATCAAGGCAAGAATATGCAATACATGTGACATGCTAGGTACGTACGTACAGTTTCACCAGTGAACCGTGTTTAGCCGTTTATGGGCAGAACTAATTAAATTCTGCGCCAGACCCAAATACGTTGCAACTTCCTATCGGCGCAACGTAATCGTCCCTGCCAACGTTGACGCTGCGTCGTGGCCGTTTTCGACTCAGCCAGACGTTATAACATGTAACTGTTACTCAAACTCGCGTCAATTCGATGTGATCCGAAACCAGTCTCAAAATGAACTTTGTCCCACTGCAGGTGCCATTCTCGCCCAAAGCTCGGAGATCCACATTACTGGCAACGCCACCTTTGTCTCTAACTCAGCCCGTCGTGACGGAGGTGAGAACCATGTCGTACACCGGTACGTATTACCACAACTGAAAATGGTACCTACGCACAGCAGTTGTTTTATCATTCATGTGGCAGTGTAGTATATGCGCTACGATATATTTGGTAGAATTCCTGCATGAGCGATATCCGACTGCTGAAGTTCGCCAGACATCTCGCACACGGGAGTCAGTAGCAGTCGGGTTTACCCGACTAGTTGTATGAGTTTCAGTTCCGGAGATACAATGGGATTGAGGGAACTCCGAGTCTAGACGTGTAGATTGACTGTGGTGTCGAAGAGGGGGGGGTAATAAGAAACATTTCGAGCAACAGTTGCCACAGGTGTGTGCCTAGTTGAGTGTAGTACTTCGAGACGGTGAGTATGGGGCTGGAGGTGTTTAAAAACGAATCTCACGGCTCGACAAAGTGAATACCACTCGGGTAACGTTATTTGCGCCGATCCCGTTGAGGAAAGTCAACTGGGTCCGGTTTGCCTTATTTGTGATGCTCGCCCACAACGTTGTTCTCGCCTTCGCCGACTCAAAAAATAAAACCTGTGGCGTCGCCCTTACGTACATATGGGATGGCTGAGTTTTCAAGTGCACAACAAAAAACATCAAACTTAGAAATATATATATTACGGCTTGTGGCACATATTTCTGGACGGATCGAATGGAGCCATGCACCTGACATGTCGTGGGTGGTGGATCCTTCAATCGTGACATCGTACGAACCACATGGTCTACCATTGTTTTTAGGAGCAATGAAGACATTCGACACCAGGCTTATCATTGGCGACACGACGAAGCGGGCGGAGCTTTCATCGATCAATTCGCTAACAGGAGGTACGTCAAAACTGCAATAAACAGTGTTTGAAACACTCCCAAAAACCCCCACGTCTGGAGAAAGATGGCGTGTGGGGAGAAGGGGCGTCGTCTGATTTGACCCTGTTTCGTTGTTGGCGCACTACATACAAGGACAGCAAGAACATGTCTGCATGCGAAGTGTTATCCTCCATTAGGAAATTATTGACGAGTATACCGGGCGGCGGCAGGTTTCAGCCCGAAGACATTCTACGTAACATGAGCGCATAAATAAATGGCCCGAACGATGCACGCTCCAGCATTGATGGCGAAGTTGTGGTGTTTCGATGTTTGCATACATCAGAACCGCGGTAGAGTTGTCTCCTTACCTTCTCCAATTACTGATGAAGCTGCAAATCTCCCATATGTACTGGGTAGGCTCGGGAATGCTCGCAAGAGCCTCGTGCTTTGGTAGTGCTATGAGCCTCTGGTCATTTCTAGAAGGGAACGGCGCGGGTATATGATTGATCCCATGAAGGGTCAGTCTCGATTCAACTCTTGTATTTGGCAAAACCTCTCTCCCCGCTCACTATCCCCTCCGGTCCCTCGTCCGGTCAGCAGGTGCCACTGTTTCTGCTCAACACGTAAATATGAGTATCATCGGGACGATATCGTTCATAAACAATACAGCCATAGAATTTGGAGGGGCCCTATCACTCGCGGATTATGTTGAACTTGATATAAGCGATGTAACGTTCTACAAGAATGAAGCCGAGTTCGGAGGCGCTGTCTCCCTGACATCCGCTGCATGGGCAACAGCGAACTTCAGCCGCTGTCTATTTGAGGGAAATCAAGCCACAAGTGGGGGTGCACTGGATTCGAGCGGCAAGGGGCTGGCGATCCTTCAACGTTCTTCCTTTTGGCTCAACGTTGCTGGTGAGCCTTGGTTGATAAGGGTTTCACCATTGCTTGGCAGTAAAGTCAACGAGTTTGTACCCCTGGTTAATGGCATTAGCGTCGTGGTCAATATCCACCCCAGCCAGCTTTAGTTGCCCATTTACGAAAACGTTCAGATTCCGCGGCGACTACCCAACTCCGCTTCATTGATTTTGTGACGTCAACGTTTCCGATGTTAATATTTTGGCGACAACGCGCATTCAACCTTGCAGCGCAATTCCTTCAATTGTACGTGGTGCAAATGCACAGAAACCAGAAAGGCGCTGAAATAAAAAGTCCAACGTGTCTTTGCTCGACCCGAACAACTACAACCACTGCTATGAATAGCCCACCCACACGCGTGATACATAATATCATCCACACCTTAACTGCCGACACACTGTGTTTTCGAAATGCCCGCCGATTATTCGATAGATACGGGAGGGGCTCTGTTCAACGCCGGTCCATTGAAAATAGTCGATGCTATGTTCGCGGAGAACACGGCTAAGGATGGCGGCTTGGCAATACATAGTCTCGAGTCTGCGGTGGAGCTATGGAACGTGACCTTCGATGGAAACATACTGAGCTGCCCCTCTCAAATGTATAGCGACACCGATGATGTAAGCACGGTGATGACACTAGCAGCATATACGTTGACCATTTTGGAATAAGTAACGCTGGACGACAAAGTTTAGCCGCTTGTTGGTGGTATCGAGGTTGGCCGCCTATGTCGCGAATTAGCAGTTCATATTTAGTTATCTGTGTAGAAGCTTCGCTGCAGGTGAGTTCGGCGACACCCGCCGAATGACAGCCCGAGGAATAGATTGGTGGGGGGAAACCCACTGCTTTCCAGACGCTGTTGAGGTTCCCAGCAGCGTGTCCATGATTCCCTTGACTGCGACGAGCTGGCTTAGGCATATCGCCCCGAATTTGATAAGCCACCAATACAGCATGCAATAGGCCACATGTTTGGTGTCATGCTGACTGTCATGAACAGCGAACGAGCATGATATCGCCAGTTTCGTCTTAAGGACCTAATACTTGCGCTACAACCGAGGATGCACCCCGACCAATCATATGCCTTCAATGAGGTCAATAACAGTCAGGCGCTTCCGTAGGAGTACATTCTAGAAGCCAATTTTGTTTCTGAACGAGCCGCTTCAAGGTGGTCCAAGACATGTTCGTACTTAGTGTTACGCCAATATTCGCAGCTCTTACTATGAATAGTCAATACCAATTCGTAGTCAGTCGTAGGTAATTCCAAAAACAGATCATATGCTGACAGAGTACATAAGGGGCCATGTCGGAATTTGGACATTTCCCGCACAAAGGCCTAAGTCTAAATGCCGTTTTTAACAGATGAACCCTGAACAATTGCACACGTGTTATATCAGCCCCGGCCGAACCATTGGGCAACGTTTTGTTTTGTTTCCTAACACGAAAAGTCGGTGCCCCTCAAGACCCAAATCTCCAAAAATAGTAGAAAAACCGAAATACCTACGTAGAAAAACGAAAAACATCAACCCTTCACGGGTTGACACGAGTTCATACACACTTTGTACCAAATTCAAGGGCTATCTCCAAACAACGGCGTGGAATGTGGCTACGGGATATCTTAGGGGTAATATGCTTGAACGTTTTTCCTTCTGACTGGTTTATTTCCCCCCTATGTTTACCTTCCAGACGGTGAATACTGACGCCCCCCACGTCCACTCCCACTGTATTCACGACACTATGAGCTATTTCTCATGCTTCCTCTACCCTCTATTTCGACAGGTTTCTCCCGATAAATGCCGCTTTGAGCTGGTATGCTCAGGGTGTCTGGATGCGTGTGACAGTGATCTAAGCAACATAACGATTGATAGGCACACAGTGCCTGTCTGCGAACCGATACCCGTGGGGGTCTGGCCTTCATCGACACCCACAACTCTCCAAACCTTTGACATTAAAGAGGGGTACTTCCGAATTTCTGCCGAGAGCCCAATCGTGCTCGAATGCTACCAAAAAGACGCTTGCCTCGGAGGTATCGAGCAAAGCGACTACTGCGCCATCGGTTACACAGGTCCATGTAAGTAATCTCACACAAACCCATTGGCGCCGCCAACCCATCGGATCATGTTGCACAATATGGCGATCTTAACGCTAACAATAGCCCTAAAGCATTGGTATCGTTGCGTTGTATCACGCCTGGTAGCATCGAAGGTCAGTAGGCCATGGTCAGAGTTGTAGTGGAGGCCTAGCTCAATAGTAATATACTTCGCTGCTTGTCATATCTACAACCTGCCTGTTCAAAACTCTCTGAACCCTGACCTCTGTTCGTGAATTACCGTATTGCAGACTGTGCCGTGTGCACAGAGGGTTACGCGCCAGGGCCAAGTAGCCGCTGTCACAAGTGCTCCGGACAGAATAAAGGGTTATTGGTTGCGATTCCAGCAACAGTGCTGTTTATTACTCTGCTGGCGATCGCGTTAGCAGCTTCATACCTTCTGGAACTAGTGGGAGACGAGACCAATATTGAGCAGAACCAGCCTCGCCAATGGTGGCGGGAGAACCTGCCTCGGTTGCACAACTTATTTGTGAAAGCAATCCCACTTTCCTCCATCAGGATCGTCGTGACGGTGTTGCAGATTGTTATCCAGGTGCGTTCTGTCAGAGATGGCTTCAACCCCAGTTTTAGTTATGAGATATACCACACGATTTCCAAATCATGTTGTGTAAAGGGGGGAAATAATTAGTAAATAAGGTTCCATACAATGTGTGCAATCCATGAAGACGTTAACAAGGCATGCAGTTGCTGTGCTGCATGCTCCCTATGAACTCAACCGGCGTGAATCTGCAACTCTTCCGAAGTATGAATGAACCTGAAGATGGTGATGACAAATGAGCTCTCACCCGAAATCTAGAGAGTTGTATACCCCATGAGGCACACGGCCCATGAAACACGAAATCAGGCCCGGGAGAACCACCCCGTGTAAGAACTTCAGATACGCACTTCAGATTCACTAACCCCTATACCGTGAACACGATAGAACTACAGTCGTGAAGTTGGGCGAACAAAGGTATGGCAGTTGGGCCTAGGGACATCCGTTACTTAACTCATCATCCCGATGGATGTCCCCCCAGATGGCTTTTTCAAAATTAATCGGTTGCATTGTTCGTCACAGGCCCCGGCCCTGGTGCGTAATTCATAATCCGGCAATCGAAATCTTACCATCCGCTGACTGACTTACCAGCACCTTACGCGTATCTCCAATGTTCTCTGTCTGCAGTTTGCTGGGATCGCCGGGGCGATATACACGCACGAGTATGAGAGTTTTCTATCAGCCATAGCCATTGTCAACTTTGACATGGGCTTTTTCCTGTCAAGTTCCTGCTTCGCCACAATGGACTTCTACGACAAACTTGTGCTTGACACGGTGACTCCGATTGCAATAGTTCTTGCATGCGGTGGAACATTCATGTTGGCCACTGTGAGGAACCGGGGCTCCAGTTCGGCGGGGCCTATTATAAGGCACAAGCACCTGTCGGTCGTTCTGTTTTTCGTATTTTTCGTGTATTCTTCCGTTTCCTTCACAGTATTCCAGACGTTTGTCTGTGACCCTCTGGATGACGGTAGTTCCTATCTTCGGGCGGACTACAGCATTACTTGCTTTACCGGAAAGCACACCGCGTACCGACTATACGCCACATTGATGGTGTTCGTCTACCCAGTTGGCATTCCTGCATTATTTGCGTTTTGGTTGGTGCGCCATCGTCAGGAACTAACGAAACCGGACAGGGAAGTAATGCCGCACCTCACACCATACCGTTGTCTATGGGCCGCATACAAACCGCCGTGTTACTACTACGAGGTCGTGGAGTGCGGTCGCCGGATCGTTCTCACGGCCGTGGCGGTATTCATTCTTCCGCGTAGCTCTGAACAAATCGCCATCGTGCTGTTCCTCGCAATAGTGTTTGTGTTTATCTCTGAGTCTGTTTCTCCGTTTCAATCAGGAGGCGATAAGTGGTTGTATCGTTGGGGGAATGGAATCATTGTAACCAGCATGTACGTGGCCTTTCTCCTCAAAGTTGACCTTGCGAAAGATGGAACCTACAGTTCATCGGCAATCACGGTTCTGCTCATCGCAGCAAACCTGTTCATGGTATTGACTGTAGCTGTTAATGCCGTTTTCTTGATGAGACGTATTTGTACACCGTAGACAATTAACCGTATGGTCTTCGCGTGCCGCTTCGGGGCACATACCAGAGCGTTGTTGGAGCGAGGCTTAGCATAATACGTGTATGCAATAACGTTCCGTGGTTTTCTCCCTCTGTTGAATTTCGCAAAAATTGTGACGGAACACCTCCGTAAATTGAATAAAACCTTTTTTAATTAAGTTAATGTGGAGAATCTGACAAAATACAACCCGTTAATAACGGTCCTTGGAGGGTGTATTTACTTTCAGCATTTCGGCATAATTTACTACGGTTTGTTGCAGTTACGTCAGAACGCGTCTTTTGTTTGTGTTTTTGTATATTTTCCTCCTACATGTAATATTCCACTCCAAAGTTATTGGAACCTGTCCTGTGACCACAAACTTGCATTGTCGAGATGAGTTAATGAGAAAACAACAAAACAACAACGGCGAGTACTCGCAGTAGTTCGTTATTGGATGCTGTCTGTACTCCAAGTATTTCATGGTTCGATAATGCGGGTACTGTGCCTGTAGTCGGGGTTCTGTACTGCTCATACTCCCAGTCAGTACTCGCATTGTTTGGGCTTGCCGTACTACTCAAGCTCCCATCAACCGCAGTACTTAGCCCGCCAATGTGTTAGTACTTCTTAGTGCTCGGAGTACGAAATGTTTAAAGCTAACCTTTGAAAGGTGGAGATGCGATTATCCTTTTCAGATTTTAGGCAATAACGAGTTAGGTCGCTTCCATATAAAATCAGATTTCCCTCGTGTAGTATTCTTGGCGTGTTTGTCG
Organism: Saccharina japonica; assembly: GCA_008828725.1. Classification (NCBI taxonomy): domain Eukaryota; class Phaeophyceae; order Laminariales; family Laminariaceae; genus Saccharina; species Saccharina japonica. The sequence goes on from MEHQ01004345.1 coordinate 265,163, forward strand.
TATGGACGACGCCTGGAGGAGGAGTGTTTCGTGCCTGGAGTTGACGGAGAGTACTCATTTTGTTTGGTTGATTTTGTTCATGGTTTTAGCCCTTTTCGGCCAGTCGGGACGATTTCTCCGGTACATTCGCGCCGTCGTCTGGAACAAGAAAAGGAGTGAATTGGTGCTCACGAAATATCATACGTTTACACAGATCGGCATGTGACCCCCAACGCTATTGGTGAGGTATTTGGCCGGGACGAATAATGTCTCCGTCGGAGGGTGTCATGTCAGAGCGTCTTGGGCTGAACGACGAACCGTGTTTCCATCGGTTTTAAGTTGTTGAATTTCGTAAAGCGTTACCTATCTGTATATATCGACGTTGAGCCCATCAACAGGCATCGAACGGCTCGTTGGCATGGCATAGAAACTGACGCTTATTGAGCTGCAAACCCCTTCTACGCCACAGTTGTTGCGATCATTGTTCATCGGGTCAGGAATCACTGGAATGTTTTTGCCCCGGGCCCTTGGTATCGTAGACTGCCGTTTTCAGTACATTTAACATGATATTCGTGAAACGAAGAACAGAACTTTTGGAGAAGAACAAGAGTTTCAGGGCATAGGAGAAACCCGAAGAAGAGGAGACACGAGCTCAAAAGGAGATGATTGATATAAATTGGTGGACTCTTTACTTTATCTCGTATCATTTCTAACGTTTGTAAATGCGACTCAAGCGAGCACTCGTAATTTCCTACTTGTGAAACTCCGCATTTACCTGCTTCCCAACACTGACAACAGGTGTGCAAAGTCTCAGAAAAAAATATCGGTGAATAAGCGACTTTTGGGGCCTCCAGTATGGCCCCAAAGGCCCGAATTGCCATGCACGCCCGAAATCCCCTTCTCTTGCACTAATGAAAAAGAGCCAAACCAACGGCGTTGTAAATGCGACTCAAGCGAGCACTCGTAATTTCCTACTTGTGAAACTCCGCATTTACCTAGGGTTAGGGTTAGGGTTAGGGTTAGGGTTAGGGTTAGGGTTAGGGTTAGGGTTAGGGCTCTAACCCTACTTGAAATAGGCCTAAAGGTCGTCCGAATAAGAATAAAGGTCGAGTGAATAAGTTTCGACCTAAATAAATAAGTTTTGAGTCAAAATAAATAACTTTTGAGGTTAAATAAATAAGTTTTGAGGTCATTTCAGCCCCCCAAAATAGAGTTTTTTTCCTAATATTGCCCACCCAAAATCAAGTCATCTACGTCACCATGGAAATTCCAAGTGATTACCACCCGAACATACTAATTCAGGTCATTTCAGACCCCACCATACGAAATCAAGTCATTTTAGACCCCACCATGAAAATGCAAGTCATTTTAGACCCCATCGTACCAAATCAAGTCATTTCGGAACCCCCATTTTAAAATGAAGTCATTTCAGACCCCACCATTCAAATTCGAGTCATTTCAGACCCACTATACAAATCCAAGTCGTTTCAGACCCCACCATACAAAAATCAAGTCATTTCAGGCCCACTATACAAATCCAAGTTATTTCAGACCCCACCATACTAAAATCAAGTCATTTCAGATCCCACAATACAAATCCAAGCCACTTCAGACCCCCGATTCAAATCCAAGACATTTCAGACCCCACCATACAAATCGAAGTCACTTCAGACCCCCGATTCAAATCCAAGACATTTCAGACCCCACATACAAAAACCAAGTCAGTAGAGAACCCCATTTCCAAATCCACGTCATTTTAGATCCCACATTCGAAAATCAAGTAAACCAGACCCCACTATACAAATCCAAGTCATTTCAGACCCCCGATTCAAATCATAGCGATTTCAGACCCCACATACGAAAACTAAGTCAGTGAAGACCCCCCTATACAAATCAACGTCATTTCGGACCCCCCATTCAAAACTCCAGTCATTTGAGACCCTTCATACAAAAATACATCCACTTTAGACCCCCCATACAAAAACCAAGTCATTTCAGACCCCCCCATACGAAAATCAATTCATTTCAGACCCCCATGCAAAAAGCAAGTTTTTCAGACCCCCCATACAAACACAAGTCATTTCAGACCCCACATAAAAAAATCAAGCCATTTCAGACCCCCCATCCAAAACCCGAGTCATTAAATCCAAGTAATTTTAGACCCCATTCAAAAATCGAGTCATTTTAGACCCCCGATACAAATCCAAGTCCTCGACACTAAATTCGAGTGATTATGGATCCCAAGACACCTCAATCAAGTAATCTTGATCCCCGATACTAAAATCAAGTAATTTGAATCCCCGATACTAAAATCAAGTAACTTTGATCCTCAACACCAAAATCAAGTAATTTTGATCCCCCGATACCAAGAGCGAGTGATTTTGTTCCCCTAAAACTAAAATCGAGTGATTTTGATCCCTGACACTAAAACCAAGTAATTTTGATCCCCGATACAAAAATCAAGTAATTATGATCGCCGATACTAAAATCAAGTAACTTTGATCCCCGCTACAAAAATCAGGTAATTTTGATCCCCAATACTAAAATCAAGTTATTTCTATCGCCGATACTAAAGTCGAGTAATTTTTTTCCCCGATACTGAAATCGAGTAATTTCGATCCCGATACCAAAATCAAGTAATTATGATCGCCGATACTGAAATGAAGTAATTTTGATCCCATATACTAAAATCAAGTAATATGATCCCCCGAAACTAAAATCAAGTAATTTTGATCCCCGATACTAGAATCGAGTAATTTTGTTCCCCGATACTGAAATCGAGTAATTTTGATCCCCGATACAGAAAACAAGTAATTTTGATCCCCGATACTAAAATCGAGTAATTTTGATCAAATCGACTCCCTCTGTTTTCGAGATCATGAAAATTGAAAGCTGGCAGATAAAGTCGGCGGCCATGTACTACATCATCAGGGCGACGTCTAGTGGGGCAGTGCGCGGTATAGTAAGAGATAATGCCATCAGAGATACCATTACGACGACACCAGCTGCCACTGTCGTTTGAGTTCAAGAATGATTCCGCACCTCGTGCTGAAAATACTTGATCCGATGTTAAGGAAGTATGGGTGAGACAACTCTGCACCTGATCAGTGGTCAACTACAGACCTACAGAGACAAGGCAACGTAACAATTAAGTATGGGCGGGACCACGGGCCGGCGCAGGAGGCCTCATCCAATCCAATACTTACTTTAAATGATCCACGGTAGGGAGACAGAATACATTAGTAATTTTGATCTCCCATACAAAAATCAAGTAATTTTGATCCTACCATACTAAAATCAAGTAATTTTGTTCCCCGATACTGAAATCGAGTAATTTTTATATCCCATACTAAAATCAAGTAATTTTGATCCTCGATACAAAAATCAAGTAATTATGATCGCCGATACTAAAATCGAGTAATTTTGATCCCCGATACAAAAATCAAGTAATTATGATCGCCTATACTAAAATCAAGTAATTTTGATCCCCGATACTGAAATCAAGTAATTTTGATATCACATCCTAAAATCAAGAAATTTTGATCTCCGATACTAAAATTAGGTAATTTTGATCGTCGATACTAAATTCAAGTGATTTCGATATACATTACTAAAATCGAGTGATTTTGATCTACAACACTAAAATGAATTAACTTTGATCCCCGATACTAAAATCAAGTAATTTTGATATCTGATACAAAAATTAAGTTATTTCGATCCCCTATACTAGGAGAAAGTGATTACGATCCCGGATACAAAAATCAAGTAATTTTTGTATCCGATACTAAAATCAAGCAATTTTGATTCATGATACTAAAATCAAGTGATTTACATCCCTCTATGATAAAATCAAGTAATTTTGATACTGAACACTAAAATCAAGTAATTTCCATCCCCAAGTATGAATTCAATTAATTTTGATCATCGATACTAAATCAAGTAATGTTGATTCCCGATAACAAAATCAAGTAATTAGAGACCCCCATACACAAATCCAGTGATTTTCAGACCCCCCATACCAAAATCAAGTAATTTTATCCCCTATACAAAAATCAAGTAATAGAATAATCACCTATACTAAAATCTGGTAATTGTTATTTACGTACGCACAGCGCCTACTCGTAGCAGCATCGAGAAAGAGGGGCACCAGAGGGCAGGGGGTTTGCGTAGCACAAGGTATCCCAACAAGCCCCATGTTTACGCGAAGCAGCGCCGCGAAGGACAGCAAGGGCATTCGCCCACATGCGGTGGAGGCTTGAGACGGTGCAGCTGCATCATCGATGCCGTGTGCGCTGTCGACTGCGGCTGCGGCTGCTGCTCTTCGGGCAGTTCTCTTCTTGAGGAGGTTTAGCTACAGAGCAGTCATCGAAAATACTATTCTTCTAGTGTCTGGGTGACACGCCACGTGCACATCGCTCAGGAGGCCCCACACACTCACTGCGCAACGCGCCCCGGTGGTGTCGATTTAGACCCTTCCCATAACTGTGGTAGAGCACATAGCACACACCCGCAGGTGCACGCAGCAGCAGTAGTAGTATGTCGCATCAAAGCCGTTGGTATTCCATTTTTCGTACTTTGATTTCGTTATTTGTCGGGAATTCAAATTCATAGCATTTCGTTTCCACTTCCAAACCGAAAATCGTGATTTGGGCCTTCGCAAGCAGTTTCAAACCCGATTCGGTTCTGATGATCTGAATACTCTGTTCGGGACACGTACCAGCCGAAGGTCCTGATGGAGGTATATTGCTGAAGTGCTAATGCCGTTGTTGAATATGCGGTTGATTTCGTTTAGGTATATTTTTTTACCTTATCGAACTTTCTGCTGGGTGTGATGTTCGCAGATCGAAACAGTCGTCCTATCGAAAAAAGTGGACGTATTTTAGAGAGATTGGGCAAAAATCGAAACCAACGGTGACACCGCAAAGAGACGCGACGAGTGCGGCGTAGGACCAAAGCATCCGAATCCACGCTGACATATGTCGTCCAGGCGGCCAAGAGACCCTCCGAGTGCGCTCGATACAACCTGTCTTGGAATTTGGTATTTGGCACAATCAAGCTCCCGGGCCACCAAATGGGGTAGTTTTCGGCTGCTATATATATCCCGCCTCAATCGGCATTTGTCATCACATGAACAACCCAAACATTGGGAAACAACGCATCTTCCCCTTAAATGGCGTGAAAGAAAAACAAGCCTTTGTTTTCGCTCCCGATCCCACCCGAACCTGATTCACCCGGATATGATCCCACTTGGCACCCTGCTCCCACCCACAAGGTATAGGAATATAATTAGCCTTCCACAGGAGCCGCCGGAGGCCGTGAGCGCGAAGTGCGAACCGTTAACGGTCAAACATCCTCGAACGGTCAAAACTCGTATATTGGAACTACAAAAAAAGTTCGTCGCAACAGTAGAATCTTCCACATTGTAGAGGAATGTTTGTTTCTTGAAACATTCCCCATACAAAAGCGATAAAACAAAAAAGGGCCTTTGTGTACTCCCAACAACGCGTTGGTGAAATTGGGATCCCCATGTCTAATTGATGTCACGGGAATACGTGGTTTCGCAATCCAAATGTTTAGGAGGAAGGTCGTATGTATCCACACGCGGACCGGATATTATTGAGAAAATTGGAATATTATAAAAAATGACGTCGACGTATTCGAGATTATTCTTTATGTTATCAGCAGCAAGAGCCATAATCGCACAAGGTACCAGAGGTACCAGGTACAATGAAATCGCTTAGTGTTGTGTGGTTTTTTTCCAAGGACTTCCTTGACTTCCATGGAAGCGGCGGAAGCTCTCACGGAAGCTTCCGCGGAAGTCCATGGAAATTACCTTCCATATTGGAAGCTTCTACGGGGACGGTGGAAGCTTCCACTCAGGCCGTACGTGCTTCCGTGGAAGATGTCGATGCTGCCGTCACGGACGCTTCCATGCAAGTACCTTTGGCGGAAGCTTCCAGGTACTTCCATGCAAGCTTCCGCGGAAGCTTCCGTGGAAGTATTCGTGGAAGCTCACCACCTCTCGCCCACCAAAGAAAGTGTATGATCCAATCACACCCCTGATCCCACACAAACAGGCCCCGCCAGGATGTGTTCCCATAAGAGCCTTCTTAATAAAAACCGCGGAGTGAGGCGAAGCCGAATGGAGCCACCCTAGACTTGTCCAGGTGCGAAGCACAAGGTCAACTCCCAGCCTCGCTCTTTCCACGGAAGCGGTGGGAGCTCCCACGGAAGCGGCTCTCCATGGAAGTGGTGGTGTAACCTTTCATGGGGGTGACGGAAGATTCCGTGAAAACTTTCAAATAAGCGTTGGGAGCTTCCGTTGAAGCTTCGCCAACTTCCGTGGAAGCTTTCGTGAAAGCTACTTCCATGGAAGTTCTTCCATGAAAACTTCCGTGGAAGTTGGCGGAAAATTCCATGAAAACTGTAAACGCTTTCGTGGAAGTTTCCATGGAAGCTTCCGTCACTCCCATTGAAGCTTATCGCCACTTCCATGGAAAGCTACTCCCGTTGCTTTCATGTATTCTTCAATGAAGTTCCGCTTGCACCGCTGGAAGTTGGTGGACGTCCTTCAAACATGTGGACGTTCGTGGAAGCGAATACAGTCCACGGAAGCTTCCGTGGTCCACCCTTACTTCCGTGAAAAATTCCACTGTAAACGTCCACGGAAGTTTCCACGGAAGCTTCCGCCGCTTCCGTGGAAGCTTCCACAGCTTCTTGGAAGTGAGGGAAGCTTTCGTGGAAGCGGCGGCAGCTACCATTGAAACTTCCGTGTACTTCCACGAAAAAAAACAAAGAGTGTGCCTTACCCAATAAAATGTACTTCGAAATATCGTATCATACAGTACGTGAAAGTCGTACAAGTAGACTTAGGGGTTGCTGCTGCTGCTGCTGCTGCTGCTACCTGCTTCTGTTGTTATTTTACTGCTGTTGTACCGGGTATGCTCACTGCTGCAGGTGCTGTTCTACTCGTAGTATATTGGTGGCCAGCTGCTGTATTAATCATGCTAGTAATATGCTGTAGTATACATGACGTCAACCTGGTAGAACAGCAAGCAGAAATATTGGTTATCGCCTAACATACATATTCAATACACATAATAATACACACGAAATCCTACGTCGTATTCTATACCACTGACTGGTTCTACTGCAGTGTGCTCTGTCTCTGTTCAAGAGGGTTACATTTTAAGCTTGAGAGTGAAGCACGAGTATCGCGTCGATCGGCAAGCGTCCCACTCGTGCTTCTTAACTTGTTGGTCGACATAAATCATCGTTGTTGTTGATTTGAAAAGAGTGCACCATATTTTCGTGGTATATCGATATTTCGAAGAAAATCGCTGCTGCAGCTTGCTGCTGCTGTGCGCTGCCATTGAAAACATACAGCACTTTTATTAGTACAGCTGAGCTTTTTGGCGTACCTGGTCAACCGGGGACCTACCTGAAGTAGCCGCTATTACTTCAAAATGCACCGTTCTGCTGTGCTGCTGACCATAAAAGAACCACTCCTCACTACCTGACACACGATGGTATCAACAACGTTGGCGAGGTCTCACCCTCTTGCTCACGTTGTAGATATAAGCTAGTAGTCTATACAGGGTATACATGCTGTTTGTTGAAACATTGTCTAACGGTCACTGTAACTTCTGCAGTATGTAGTACTGTATAGTGAGTGGTGGTACGAGAGCCTCATGGGCGATAGCAGGTATTATTACGCATTAATTGATGATTATATTATTGAAGATTGGTCAGTCAGAACGGTTCTGACCAATCGCGCCAAGGGTCCACGGGTATACATGAGACTCAAGAAGTTGTCCCAATACCGCATGCCTATTGGAAGTCTCTGGTTATATTTAATGCGAATCATAGGCGACCGCTGAGCAACACGGGGTGATAGCCCAAGGTGAAATTTTGTGGTTAGCCGCGCTCGCAGACAAAAAATATCTTTGAATCGTGAGGTACCACCTGTGATACGTTTAGTTTATTAAAGTTTCGTATATTCGGAAGATGCTCCGAGAGAAGGTAATATATTTATTAAGGTGATCGTGAGCACGCACCAATAAGATGTGACAAATCTATGACTAAAACTATTCATCATCCCAGAATGGTTGCGTACCAGCCTCTTGTGAAAACCAACATCATCACAATACGCGTCTATATGACCCCAAAGTTCCGATTCTTGGACGTATTTCCTTGATCTCAATTAGACATAAGGATCCCAATTTCACCTGATCCCACCCGAACCTAATCCCACCCGGATATGATCGCATTTGGCACCCTGCTCCCACCCACAAGGTGCAGAAATACAATTGACCCTCCGCAGGAGCCGCCGGAGGCCGTGAGCGCGAAGCGCGAACCGTAAACGGCCAAACACCCTCGAACGGTCAAAAATCGCCGATTGATGGAAAAAACTCATCGCACAGCACCCTGGAATCGAACCAGCACCATAATTACGGAGCTGGGCACCATATACCACGGAGCTATGAAAAGGCGAGAAAACAAAGCGGGCCTTTGTTTGCTCCCCTGATCCCACCTGAACCTGATCCCACCCGGATATGATCCCATTTGGCACCCTGCTCCCACCCACAAGGTGCACAAATATAATCAGCCCTCCGTAGGAGCCGCCGGAGGCCGTGAGCGCGAAGCGCGAACCGTAAACTGTAAATAATCGTCGAACGGTCAAAAATCGCCGATTGAAAAAACAAAAGGTTGTCGCAACCACCCTGGAATCGAACCAACACCATACTTACGTAGCCAGGCACCATAGACCGCGGAGCCCCTGCACCCCCCACCGCCGCCTTTTGTTTTTCGGTTTTTATAGTCCCAGTGCGTGTGCTTACAAGTGTATAGAGAGCCAAGTAATGTTCCCAGAAAAGCATTCCTCTACAATGTGGAGTACCCAGCTCAACTGGGGCTGCTGTACTTTATTGTTTTCTTCCGTCGAACTACATGAAAGTTTCCATGGAAGCTTCCGTGTAAGAAATCACAAAATTCCCTGGAAGCGATAGAAGCTTCCATGAACCCACTCCCTGATCCCACTTGGTACACTTTTCCACCCATAATTGGCCCATCCCGATTACCAAAACCTGGACCAATTACAAAGAGGATACTGAAAACCGTCTAGTGCGCAGCGCAGAGCCATATTAGACCTGTCTAGCGGCCAAAGGCCCTCTTCACGGAACTTTCCACGGCGATGGAAGCTGCAAGCTTGAAGCTTTCATGGACCTCGCAGTATTACCGTGTACGGATGTCACGTTTGGCGGTCAGTTGTCAAGTTTATGATCATTTCCTTGAGCGTTCCCAATTTCGAGCGTACGTTGCGGGTTAGTGCACAATGATGATCGACATATTTCGTATAAAGTGCGCCCACCGTTGTAGTGGGGCAACCTAGACTAACAAAGTACACCAGCCTGAGCGGATCACCTAGAGTAGTTACCTTTCGCTTTGCGACCTAGAATATTTTCAAGTACAGCAACCAAACACCAGATCCGGGTTCGGGTTCGGGTTATGGTTAGCGTTAGGAAAATAGTCCGGTCTGGTAGATCCCGGGGGGGGGGGGGTTGTTTTTTTCTACCGGATTGATCGAATCGCGTAGCGTCGGACTCCAGGGCTATTTTGTTGGCTGGATGTCATAACGCTAACGCCAGTTTTAGTTTCGAAGATTCCGAAACCCCTATTGGGTCGAGGGAGCGAAGAAGGTTGAAGAACAATGGGTATACGGCACTTTTATCGCTTCCAACACGGAGCGCCCCCTCCAAAGCTATCCTTGTAGAAGAACCTTCTGTACGTGGGCTGTTGTTGGCTAGACTTGCGCGTATCGGGGCAGTATTGTTTTTTCAGGGTCCCGAAAGTCCCATTGGGTCCGGGGAGCGAATCAGGTTCAAGAAAAATGGTAATACGGCACTCTTATCGCGTCCAACAGGGAGCGCTACCGTTAAAAAATGAGAACTCCGTCCACTTCACGGCTATCCTTGTAGAAGAACCAAACATTTCGTGGGCTATTACTGGCTAGACATGCGCGTTTTGGGGCAGTTTTTTTGGGAAGGTTCCAAAAGCCCCACTGGGTCCGGGGAGATAAGACTATTCAAGAAAAATGGGGATACGGCACTTATATCCCGTCCAACAGGGAGTGCTACTGTCAAACAAACGCTATCCGTCCCCTCCAGGGCTATCCTTGTAGGAGAACCTCCTATTCGTGCGCTTTTGTTGGCTATACACGCTAGTATTGGACCAGTTGGTTTTAGGAAGGTTCCGAACGTCCCATTACGTCCGGAGAGCGAAGAAGGTTGGAGAACAATTACACTACGGCCCTGCTATCGCGTCCAACAGGGAGCACTACTGCCAAGAAATCGATACCTGTTCCCTCCAAGGCTATCCTTGTAGAAGAAACCCCTGGTCGTGGGGTATTGTTGGGTAGACATGCTAGTATCGGACCAGCTGTGTTGCTGAACGTTCCAGAAGTCTCATTTGTTCCGGAAAGCGAAGCATGTTTGAAACCGATAGCAATACGTCACTGTTATGGCGTCCAGCAGGGAGCGCTAATGCCAACCATCGATACCCGTTCCCTCCAAGGCTATCCTTGTAGAAGAACCTCTTGTTCCTGGGCTATCATTGGCTAGGCATGCTAGTATCGGACCGGTTTGTTTCTGAAGTTTCCGAAAGTCCCATTTGGTCCGGAAAGGGAAGAATATTGAAGAACAATGGCTATACGGCACTGTTATCGCGTCCAACAGGGGGCGCTACTGTCGAAAAATAGATTCCCGTTCCCTCAAAGGCTTTCCTTGTAGAAGAACCTCTTTTCCTGGGCTGTTGTTGGCTATAAATGCGAGTATCTGGCCAGTTTGTTTTGTAAAGGTTCCGAAAGCGCACTTGGGTCCGGGGAGCGAAGCAGGTTGAAGGCAAATGGGAACACGGCACTTCGATCCCGTCCAACAGGGAGGGCTACTCTCGAAAAAACAATACCCGTCCCCTCCAAGGCTATCCTTGCAGAAGAACCTCTTGTTCGTTGTCTATTGTTGGCTATAAATGCGAGTATTTGACCCATTTTTTTTGTGAAGGTTCTGGAATCCCCATTGGGTCCGGGGAACGAACCAAAGTTGAAGGCAAGTATCAATTCAGCACTACGATGGTGTCCAACAGGGAGCACTACTGCAAAACAAACTATACCCGTCGCCTCCCAAGTCTGTAGAAAAACCTCCTGTTCCTGGGCTATCGTTGGCTATAAATGCGAGTATTGGGCCAGTATATTTTTTTGTTAAGGTCCCGCAAGCCCCAGTGTGGCCGGGAAGAGAGGAGTGTTGAAAAAATGGGAATGCGGCACTTCTTTCGCGTCCAACAGGAGTAGCTACTCTCGAAAAAACGATATCGGTCCCCTCCAATGGTGAACTTGGGTTAGGCCCCGCGGTTCGTGGGCTATTGTTGGCTAAAAATGCGAGTATTTGTACATTTTATTTTACGAAGGTTCTGAACGCCCCATTGGGTCCGAGGAACGAACAAAGTTGCAGAGCAAGATCAATTCGCCACTACTATCATGTCCAACAGAGCGAGTTTTTCTCGAAAACCCGATATCTATCCCCTCCAAGGGTGTACTTGCACAAGGCCCTCTTGTTGGTGGGCTTTTGTTCGCTAAACATGGAGGTATCGGGCCAGTTTTTTTTCTGAACGTTCTGGAAGCCTGCTTGGTTCCGGGGAAGAACCGAAGTTGAAGGCCAGTATCAATTCGGCACTACTATCGTGTCCAACAGGGAACACTACTGTAAAATGTATTATACCCGTCACCTCCAAGGCCCTCCTTGTAGAATAATCTCCTGCTCCTGGGCTATTGTTGGCTATAAATGCGACTATTGGGCCAGTGTATTTTCTGAAGGTCCCGATAGCCCCAGTGTGGCCAGGGAGCGAAGAATGTTGAAGAAAAAGGGGAATGCGGCACTTTCATCGCGTCCAACAGAGATAACTACTCTTGGAAAAACGATATCCGTCCCCTCCAAGGGTCTACTTGCAGAAGGCCCTCTTGTTGGTGGGATTTTGTTCGCTATAAATGCGAGTATTGAGCCAGTTTTTTTCTGAACGTTCTGGAAGCCCGGTTGGGTCCGGGGAAGAACCAAAGCTGAAGGCCAGTATAAATTCGGCACTACTATCGTGTCCAACAGGGAACACTACTGTAAAATATATTATATCCGTCGCCTCCAAGGCTATCCTTGTAGAAGAACCTACTGCTCCTGGGCTACTGTTGGCTAAAAATGCGAGTATTGGGCCAGTGTTTTATCTGAAGGTTTCGAAAGCCCCAGTGTAGCTGGAGAGCGAAGAACGTTGAAGAAAAAGGGGAATGCGGCACTTCTTTCGTGTTCAACAGGTAGAGCTACTCTCGAAAAAACGATTTATGTCACCTCGAATGGTGTACTTGCAGAAGCCCCCCCGGTTTGTGGGCTTTTGTTGACTATAAATGCGAGTATTTGTACAGTTGTTTTTCTGAAGGTTCTGGAAGCCCAATTGGGTCCGGGGAACAAACAAAGTTGAAGACCAATATCAATTCGGCACTAGTATCATGTCCAACAGAGCGAGATTTTCTCGAAATAACGATATCTATCCCCTCCAAGGGTGTACTTGCACAAGACCCTCTTGTTGGTGGGGTTTTGTTCGCTATAAATGCAAGTATTTGGCCAGTTGTTTTCCGAACGTTCTGTACGCCTCCTTGGGTACGGGGAAGAACCAAAGTTGAAGGACAGTATCAATTCGGCACTACTATCGTGTCCAGCAGGGAACACTACTGTAAACTATATGACAACCGTCGCCTCCAAGGCTATCCTTGTAGAAGAACCTCCTACTCCTGGTCTATTTTAGGTTTTAAATGCGAGTATTGGGCCAGTGTTTTTTCTGGAGGTCCCGAAAGCCCCAGTGCGGCCGGGGAGCGAAGGATGTTGAAAGAAAAGGGGAATGCGGCACTTCTATCGCGTCCAACAGAGAGAACTACTCTAGAAAAAAAAATATCCGTCCCCTCCGAGAGTGTACTGAAGAAGCCCCCCCGGTCGTGGCTATTGTTGGCTTTATATGCGAGTATTGGTACAGTGTTCTTTCTGAAGGTTCTGGAAGCCCCATTGGTCCGGGGAACGAACAATATTGAAGACAATATCAATTCGGCATGTCCGACATAGCGAGCTTTTCTCGAAAAAACGATATATGTCCCCTCCAAGGGTGTACTTGCATAAGGCCCTCTTGTTGGTGGGCTTTTGTTCGCTAAAAATGCGAGTATTGGTCCAGTGTTTTTTTCTGAACGTTCTGGAAGCCTCCTTGGGTCCGGGGAAGAAATAAAGTTGAAGGCCAGTATCAATTCGGCACTATCATCGTGTCCAGCAGGGAACACTACTCTAGACTATGTGATATCCGTCGCCTCCAAGGCTATCCTTGTAGAAGAACCTGCTGCTCCTGGTCTATTGTTAGCTATAAATGCGAGTATTGGGCCAGTGTTTTTTCTGGAGGTCCCGAAATCCCCAGTGCGGCCGGGGAGCGAAGAATGTTGAAAAAAAAGGGGAATGCAGCACTTCTATCGCGTCCAACAGAGAGAACTACTCTTGAAAGAACGATATCCGTCCCCTCCAAGGGTGTACATGAAGAAGCCTCCCGGGTGCGTGGGCTATTGTTGGCTTTATATGCGAGTATATGTACAATGTTTTTTCTGAAGGTTCTGGAAGCCCATTGGGTCCGGGGGACGAATATTATTGAAAACCAATATCAATTCGGCACTACTATCGTGTCCAACATACCGAGATTTTGTCGGAAAAGCGATATTTTTCCTCTCCAAGGGTGTACTTGCATAAGGCCCTGTTGTTGGTGGGGTTTGGTTCGCTATTAATGCGAGTATTGGTCCAGTTTTGTTTCTAAACGTTCTGGAAGCCTCCTAGGGTCCGGGGAAGCAAAAAAAAATTGAAGGCCAGTATCAATTCGGCACTACTATCGTGTCCAACAGGGAACACTACTGTAAAATATATGATATCCGTCGCCTCCAAGGCTATCCTTGTAGAAGAACCTCCTGCTCCTGGGCTATTTTTGGCTATAAATGCGAGTATTGGGGCAGTATTTTTTCTGAAGGTCCAAAAAGCCCCGGTGTGGCCGGGGAGCGAAGATTGTTGAAGAAAATGGGGAATGCGGCACTTCTTTCGTTTCAACAGGTAGAGGTACTCTCGAAAACACGATATCCGTCCCCTCCAAGGGTGTATTTCAAGAAGTCCCACCGGTTTGTGGGCTTTTGTTGGCTATCAACGCGAGTATTGGTACAGTTTTTTTTCTGAAGGTTCTGGAAGCCCCATTGGGTCCGGGGAACTAACAAAGTTGAAGACCAATAGCAATTCGGCACTAGTATCATGTCCAACAGAGCGAGAGTTTATCGAAAAAACGATATTTATCCTCTCCAAGGGTGTACTTGCATAAGGCCCTCTTGTTGGTGGGCTTTTTTTCGCTAAAAATGCGATATTGGTCCGGTTTTGTTCCTAAACGTTCTGGAAGACTCCTTGGGTCCGGGGAAGAAACAAAGTTGAAGGACAGTCTCAATTCGGCACTACTATCGTGTCTACCAGGGAACACTACTGTAAAATATGTGATATCCGTCGCCTCCAAGGCTATCCTTGTAGAAGAACCTCCTGCTCCTGGTCTATTGTTGGCTATAAATGCGGGTATTAGGCCAGTGTTTTTTCTGAAGGTCCAAAAAGCTCCGGTGTGGCCGGGGAGCGAAGAATGTTGAAGAAAATGGGGAATGCGGCACTTCTTTCGTTTTCAACAGGTAGAGCTACTCTCGAAAAAACGATATCCGTCTCCTCCAAGGGTGTACTTCAAAAAGCCCCCCCGGTTTGTTGGCTTTTGTTGGCTGTCAATGCGAGTATTTGTACAGTGCTTTTTCTGAAGGTTCTGGAGGCCCCATTGGGTCCGGGGAACGAACAAAGTTGAAGACCACTATCAATTCGACACTAGTATCATATCCAACAGAGCGAGATTTTATCGAAAAAACGATAATATCCTCTCCAAGGGTGTACTTGCACAAGACCCTCTTGTTGGTGGGGTTTTGTTCGCTATCAATGCGAGTATTGGTCCAGTTTTTTTTCTGAACGTTCTGGAACAACCAAAGTTGAAGGTCAGTATCAATTCGGCACTACTATCGTGTCCAGCAGGGAACACTACTCTAAAAAACAAATATGGGTCGCCTCCAAGGCTAGCCTTGTAGAAGAACCTCCTGCTCCTGGTCTAATGTTGGCCATAAATGCAAGTATTGGGCCAGTGTTTTTTCTGAAGGTCCAAAAAGCCCCGGTGTGGCCGGGGTTGATTCATATTGAAGAAAAAGGGGAATGCGGCACTTCTATCGCGTCCAACAGAGATAACTACTCTTGAAAAAACGATATCCGTCCCCTCAAAAGGTGTACTTGAAGAAGCCCGCCGGTTCGTGGGCTATTGTTGGCTATATATGCAAGTATTTGTACATTTTTTTTTCTGAAGGTTCTGGAAGCCCATTCGGTCCGGGGCACGAACAATATTGAGAACCAATATCAATTCGGCACTACTATCATGTCCAACATAGCGAGATTTTGTTGGAAAAACGATATTTTTCCTGTCCAAGGGTGTACTTCCATAAGGCCCTCTTGTTGGTGGGATTTTGATCCCTATGAATGCGAGTATTGGTCCAGTTTTGGTTCTGAACGTTCTGGAAGCCTCCTTGGGTCCGGGGAAGAACCAAAATTGAAGGCCAGTATCAATTCGGCCCTATCATCGTGTCCAGCAGGGAACACTACTCTAAAAAATGTGATATCCGTCGCCTCCAAGGCTCTCCTTGTGGAAGACCCTCCTGCTCCTGGTCTATTGTCAGCTATAAATGCGAGTATTGGGCCAGTGTTTTTTCTGGAGGTCCCGATATCCCCAGTGCGGCCGGGGAGCGAAGAATGTTGAACAAAAAGGGGAAAGCGGCACTTCTATCGCGTCCAACAGAGAGAACTACTTTTGAAAACACGATATCCGTCCCCTCCAAGGGTGTACATGAAGAAGCCCCCCCGGTGCGTGGGCTATTGTTGGCTTTATATGGGAGTATTTGTACAGTTTTTTGTCTGAAGGTTCTGGAAGCCCATTGGGTCCGGGGGACGAATAATATTTACAAATAATATCAATTCGGCACTAGTATCATGTCCAACAGAGCGAGCTTTTATCGAAAAACGATATGTTCTCTCCAAGGGTGTACTTGCAAAGCCCTCTTGTTGGTGGGTTTTGTTCGCTATAAATGCGAGTATTGGTCCAGTTTTTTTCTGAAGTTCTGAAGCCTCCAGGGTCGGGGAAGACGCAGTTGAAGCCAATATCAATTCGGCACTATATATTGTCCAACAGAGCGAGATTTTATCGAAAAAACGATATTTATCCTCTGCAAGGGTGTACTTGCACAAGACCCTCCTGTTGGTTGGGTTTTGTTCGCTATCAATGCGAGAATTGGTCCAGTTTTGTTTCTGAACGTTCTGGAAGCCTCCTTGGGTCCGGGGAAGAACTAAAATTGAAGGTCAGTATCAATTCGGCACTACTATCGTGTCCAACAGGGAACACTACTGTAAAATATATGATATCCGTCGCCTCCAAGGCTATCCTTGTAGAAGAACCTCCTGCTCCTGGTCTAATGTTGGCTATAAATGCGAGTATTGGGCCAGTGTTTTTTCTGAAGGTCCTAAAAACCTCGGTGTGGCCGGGGGCGATTCATATTGAAGAAAAAGGGGAATGCGGCACTTCTATCGCGTCCAACAGAGAGAACTACTCTTGAAAAAACGATATCCGTCCCCTCCAAGGGTGTACTTGAAGAAGCCCCCCCGGTTCGTGGGCTATTGTTGGCTATATATGCAAGTATTTGTACAGTTTTTTTTCTGAAGGTTCTGGAAGCCCCATTCGGTCCGGGGGACGAACAATATTGAAAACCAATATCAATTCGGCACTACTATCATGTCCAACATAGCGAGATTTTCTCGGAAAAACGATATTCTTCCTCTCCAAGGGTGTACTTGCATAAGGCCCTCTTGTTGGTGGGATTTTGTTCCCTATGAATGCGAGTATTGGTCCAGTGTTTTTTCTGAACGTTCTGGAAGCCTCCTTGGGTCCGGGGAAGAACCAAAATTGAAGGCCAGTATCAATTCGGCACTACTATCGTGTCCAACAGGGAACACTACTGTAAAATATATGATATCCGTCGCCTCCAAGGCTATCCTTGTAGAAGAACCTCCTGCTCCTGGTCTATTGTTGGCTATAAATGCGAGTATTGGGCCAGTGTTTTTTCTGGAGGTCCCGAAAGCCCCAGTGCGGCCGGGGAGCGAAGGATGTTGAAGAAAAAGGGGAATGCGGCACTTCTATCGCGTCCAACAGAGAGAACTACTCTTGAAAAAACGATATCCGTCCCCTCCAAGGGTGTACTTGAAGAAGCCCCCCCGGTTCGTGGGCTATTGTTGGCTATATATGCGAGTATTTGTACAGTGTTTTTTCTGAAGGTTCTGGAAGCCCCATTGGGTCCGGGGAACGAACAAAGTTGAAGACCAATATCAATTCGGCACTACTATCATGTCCAACAGAGCGAGCTTTTCTCGAAAAACGTATCTGTCCCCTCCAAGGGTGTACTTGCATAAGGCCCTCTTGTTGGTGGGCTTTTGTTCGCTAAAATGCGAGTATTGGTCCAGTTTTTTTCTAAACGTTCTGGAAGCCTCCTTGGGTCGGGGAAGAACCAAAGTTGAAGGACAGTATCAATTCGGCACTACTATCGTGTCCAGCAGGGAACACTACTGTAAATATATGATATCCGTCGCTTCCAAGGCTACCCTTGTAGAAGAACCTCCTGCTCCTGGTCTATTGTTGGCTATAAATGCGAGTATTGGGCCAGTGTTTTTTCTGAAGGTCCGAAAGCCCCAGTGTGCCGGGGAGCGAAGGATGTTGAAGAAAAAGGGGAATGCGGCACTTCTATCGCGTCCAACAGGCAGAGCTACTCTCGAAAAACGATATTCCGTCCCTCCAAGGGTGTACTTGGAGAAGCCCCCCGGTTCGTGGGCTATTGTTGGCTATATATGCGAGTATTTGTACAGTGTTTTTTCTGAAGGTTCTGGAAGCCCCATTGGGTCCGGGGGACCAACAATGTTGAAGACCAATATCAATTCGGCACTACTATCATGTCCAACAGAGCGAGATTTGCTCGAAAAACGTATCTGTCCCTTCACGGGTGTACTTGCAAAGGCCCTCTTGTTGTGTTATTGTTCGCTAAAATGCGAGTATTGGTCCAGTGTTTTTTCTGAAGCGTTCTGAAGCCCCAGTGTGGTCGGAGAGGAAATAATGTTGAAGAAAAAATTCGGCACTTTTATCGCGTCGCAACAGGGAAAACTTCTCTCGATAAAAAACGATTTCCCCTCAATGGTGTACTTGGAGAAGCCGCCCCGGTCGTAGGCTATTGTTGGCTATACATACGATATGGACGCCATTTTTTTCTGAAGGTTGGAGCCCCATGTGGGTCAGGGGAAACAAAATTAAGACAAGTGTCAATTCAGCACTACTATCGTGTCCAACAGACATACTCAAAAATAAATAGTCCCTCCAAGGTGTACTTGAGAAGCCCCTTGTTGTGGGTTTATTGTCGCTATAAATGCGAGTATTGGGCCCAGTTTTGTTCCTGAAGGTCCGACATGTGGGTCGGGGCGAAGAATATTAAGAAAAAGGGATTCAGGCACTACTATCGTGTCCAACAGGGAACACTACTCTGAAAAAACGATATCCGTCGCCTCCAAGGTTACCTTGAGAAGACCTCTGTTGTGGGCTATTGTTGCTATAAATGCGAGTATTGAGCCAGTTGTTTTTTCTGAAGGTTCTGAGAGTCCCATTGGAGCCGGGGAGCGAAGACTATTGACAAAAAGTGAATGCGGCACTTCTATCGCCCAACAGAAGAGCTACTCTCGAAAAATCGATATCGTCCCCTCCAATGGTGCTACTTGCAGAAGGCCCTCTTGTTGGTAGGCGTTTGTTCGCTATAAATGCGAGTATGGGCCAGTTGTTTTTCTGAAGTTTTGGAAGCCCCATTGGTCCGGGGAGCGAAGATATTGAAACAAATAATCGGCACTTCTATCGCCCCCAACAAAGAGCTACTCTCGAAAAACGATATCGCTCCCCTCCAAGGTGCACTTGCAGAAGGCCCTCTTGTTGGTGGCTTTTGTTCGCTATAAATGCGAGTATTGGGCCAGTTTTTTTCTGAACGTTCTGGAAGCCCCATTGGTCCGGGAAGAACCAAAATTGAAGACAAGTACCAATTCGGCACTACTATCGTGTCCAACAGGGAACACTACTGTAAAATAAATGATATCCGTCGCCTCCAAGGCTACCCTTGTAGAAGAACCTCCTGTTCCTGGGCTTTTGTGCTTAAATGCGAGTATGGCCAGTGTTTTTTCTGAAGGTCCCGAAAGCCCCAGTGTGGCCGGGGAGCGAAGACTGTTGAAGAAAAATGGGAATGCGGCACTTCTACCGCGTCCAGCAGGAGGGCTACTCTCGGAAAAACAATATCCGTCCCCTTCAAGGTGTACTTGAGAGCCCCCCCGGTTCGTGGGCTATTGTTGGCTATAAATGCGAGTATTTGAAGTAGTTTTTTCTGAAGGTTCTGGAAGCCCAATTGGTGCCGGGGAGCAACATTGAAACAATTGAGTACGGCACTATATCGCCCAACAGGGAGACTATCTCGAAAAACGATACGTCCCCTCCAAGGCTTCATTGAATAAGGCCTCTTGTTGTTGGGTTTTGTTGGCTATAAATGCGGGTATTGGTCCAGTTTTCTTTCTGAAGGTTCGGAAGCCTCCTTGGGTCGGGGAAAAACCAAAGTGGAGACCAGTATCAATTGGCCACTCTATGGCGCCCAGGGAACACTATTGTAAAAAAAGATATCCGTCCCCTAAGCCTTCCTTTAGAAGACCTCCTGTTCCTGTGCTATGTGGCTAAAAATGCGAGTATGGCCAGTGTTTTCCTGAAGGTCCAAAAAGCCCCGGTGTGGCCGGGGAGCGAAAATGTTGAAGAAAAGGGGAATGCGGCACTTCTATCGTCAACGGAGAGACTACTCTGAAAAAACGATTTCCTCCCTCCAAGGTGTACTGAGAAGCCCCCCCGGTTGTGGGCTTTTGTTGGCTATAATGCGAGTATTTGTACAGTGTTTTTTCTGAAGGTTCTGGAAGCCCCATTGGGTCCGGGGAACGAACAAAGTTGAAGACCAATATCAATTCGGCACTACTATCATGCAACAGAGCGAGTTTTTCGAAAAACGATATGTCCTCCAAGGGTGTACTTGCAAAGCCCTCTTGTTGGTGGGTTTTGTTCCTATAATGCGATATTGGTCCAGTTTTGTTCTGAACGTTTGAAGCCTCCGGGTCGGGGAAGACCAGTTGAAGGCCAGTATCAATTCGGCACTACTATCGTGTCCAACAGGGAACACTACTGTAAAATATTGATATCCGTCGCCTCCAAGGCTATCCTTGTAGAAGAACCTCCTGCTCCTGGGCTATTGTTGGTTTAAATGCGACTATTGGGCCAGTGTTTTTTCTGAAGGTCTCGAAAGCCCCAGTCGGCCGGGAGCGAAGATTTGAAGAAAATGGGAATGCGGCACTTCTATCGCGTCCAACAGAGAGAATTACTCTTGGAAAAACGATATCCGTCCGCTCCAAGGGTGTACTTGAAGAAGCCTCCCCGGTTCGTGGGCTATTGTTGGCTTTATATGCGAGTATTTGTACGTGTTTTTTCTGAAGGTTCTGGAAGCCCATTGGTCCGGGGACAACAATGTTGAAGACAATTCAATTGGCTACTATCATGTCCAACAGAGCGAGATTTTTCGAAAAACGATATTATCCTCTGCAAGGGTGTACTTGCACAAGACCCTCCTGTTGGTTGGGTTTTGTTCGCTATAAATGCGAGTATTGGTCCAGTTTTGTTTCTGAACGTTCTGGAAGCCTCCTTGGGTCCGGGGAAGAACTAAAATTGAAGGTCAGTATCAATTCGGCACTACTATCGTGTCCAACAGGGAACACTACTGTAAAATATATGATATCCGTCGCCTCCAAGGCTATCCTTGTAGAAGAACCTCCTTCTCCTGGTCTAATGTTGGCTATAAATGCGAGTATTGGGCCGGTGTTTTTTCTGAAGGTCCAAAAAAGCCTGGTGTGGCCGGGGGCGATTCATATTGAAGAAAAAGGGGAATGCGGCACTTCTATCGCGTCCAACAGAGAGAACTACTCTTGAAAAAACGATATCCGTCCCCTCCAAGGGTGTACTTGAAGAAGCCCCCCCGGTTCGTGGGCTATTGTTGGCTATATATGCAAGTATTTGTACAGTTTTTTTTCTGAAGGTTCTGGAAGCCCCATTCGGTCCGGGGGACGAACAATATTGAAAACCAATATCAATTCGGCACTACTATCATGTCCAACATAGCGAGATTTTCTCGGAAAAACGATATTTTTCCTCTCCAAGGGTGTACTTGCATAAGGCCCTCTTGTTGGTGGGATTTTGTTCCCTATGAATGCGAGTATTGGTCCAGTTTTGGTTCTGAAAGTTCTGGAAGCCTCCTTGGGTCCGGGGAAGAACCAAAATTGGAGGCCAGTATCAATTCGGCACTATCATCGTGTCCAGCAGGGAACACTACTGTAAAATATGTGATATCCGTCGCCTCCAAGGCTATCCTTGTAGAATAACCTCCTGCTCCTGGTCTATTGTTGGCTTTAAATGCGAATATTGGGCCAGTGTTTTTTCTGGAGGTGCCGAAAGCCCCAGTGGCGGCCGGGGAGCGATTAATGTTCAAGAAAAAG